>JAFEMH010001189.1:0-519144 GCA_022495995.1 Adenophora triphylla var. japonica
ATTTTGACTTTCTTGGTCAACTTAATTATATTTTGACCAAAATGTTATTAAAATCTTATCATTTTTAAGAAATCTGTAGAAAATGTTATAAATGATATTTTTATGGAGCATCAATAACATTTTTTAGAGTTTCATGACAATTATAAATTTTCATCATCTTTGGTCAAAGTTAAATCAAAATTGACCAAAAAGGTAAAATGCGACATTATTTTGGGACGGAGGGAACACAAACTTCCTCACCCAATACTAATCGAATGATTAACTGAAAAAATTCACTCACAGGTTGCTCTCCTATCAAGAATACATCACAGGAACTTGGTTCCCTTAATTGGATTCTGTGAAGAAGAATATCAATGTATGCTAGTTTATGAATACATGCACAATGGGACCTTGAGGGATCATATACATGGTAAGCCAGTCTCTCCATTCATCTAATCGGTCTATTTTCCGACTCATTTTAGTGAACTATTTACGACATTATTATGATGGCAGATACCAAAAACCATAAGCAATTGGACTGGCTAGCTCGTCTCTCTGTCGCAGAAGATGCAGCTAAAGGTTGGGATGGAATTTTCCTTACGTGAGTCTTAAAAAAAAATGATTTGCAGTATAACAGCAAGTTGAGAATTGTGTAGGTCTGGAGTACTTGCACACTGGCTGCAACCCAAGTATCATTCACCGGGACGTAAAAACAAGTAATATTCTCCTAGACATCAATATGAGGGCAAAAGTGTCCGATTTTGGACTTTCAAGACAAACGGAAGAAGACTTAACTCATATATCAAGTGTGGCACGAGGAACCGTGGGATACCTTGATCCTGAGTAAGCTCTACTTAATAATCAAAAGTAATACTGTATGCACCATCCAGTTTTCGTTCCATGTGGGAAAATAAATGTTTGATTTCGTTAAATGTTATGGGCATTTTCATCTAACTCACCTCATCTGCTTCTTTTCGTAATCTTAACCAACTATATTTCTGGAACAGGTACTATGCAAACCAGCAATTAACAGAAAAAAGTGACGTTTATAGTTTTGGGGTAGTTCTATTGGAATTGATCTCAGGAAGAAAGCCAGTCTCTACAGAAGAATATGGGGCTGAGTGGAGCATTGTTATTTGGGTAAGCGAATTTAGTACTCTCTGAGCATAATGTTTAGAAATGATTATAAGATTTAGGCATCTGCAACTCAAATAAATTGAATCTTACAAAAGACGGAGATATCAATTGCTTTGATACTTGATATAAAGCTATATTACTAGCCAAAATCCACAAAATAGTACAAGAAACAGAAGAGATTCTATTGCCTTAGAAAAGAAAATTGTGATCAAGGCGAGAAAAGAAAATGACAACTACAATCATGACGACCTAATCTGAGAATATTTTTAGTTCTGCTGTATATGAATATAGTTCTGCTCACATAAACGGCTAATCCGAGAATATTTTTTAGCACATTCTTCCACTTAAGTCTTCTTTTTCTGTTATCAAAGCAAAATTGGCAAGTGGTTCAAAAGGTTGAAGTTAAATAAATATCCATTCTAATTCTTCTTGATTCGGATTATATTCATACAAATCCAAAACTCATAATCATCATAACAATGACAATAGTTGTAATAGTCTTGGAAACAAACTGGACTGAAAACTTTTATATAATAGAAGCTTAGAAGACGAAGTTTTGATAATGGAGACTTATAGTTGTCATATCTCTTAACATACTGGAAAAGAATTGGTCTCCGGTTCTCTTCAACGGTAGAACCCTAAAAGGCTATAACTCGGCAAAGCCTATATCAAAACCACTCAGTACGTCCAGTTAAACATACCTTTCCAGAAACATCATAGTCTTTCTCTTCCCTTCATAGATTCATATGCGTTTACTTGGATATATTGAGTTCCACCAGATCTTGCGGTCACAAAGATCTTGTTGTCAAGACAATCATAAATGAGAATAGCCAAGCTGAAGAAAGCTCTGAAGAAATGCATTATTTGGCAGTTTTTCCTACTTAATTGAAACTAGATATTCGTTGTTAGAGCCAAAAATAGGCCAATTAAGTCGGACGTCGATCCATAACTCACTTGTGGAAGTAAAAATGACTAATCAAACTTGTTTTGCAGGCAAGGTCATTGATTCGTAAAGGAGACGTGATAAGCATTGTGGATCCTTCGCTTGCAGAAAATGTCAAACTCGAGTCAATATGGAGAATCGCAGAAGTCGCAATCCAGTGTGTGGAACAACACGGGACTTCCAGACCAAGGATGCAGGAAATCATCTTGGCCATTCAAGATGCTATTAAGATAGAGAAAGGAAGCAACAAAATAACCTCAGGAAATCCAAGAGCACCATCCTCACGTAAGACTTTACTAACAAGCTTTCTCGATATCGAAACCCCAGACCACTCTAATGACCACTTAGTCCCATCTGCAAGATAAATATACAATATACATACCCTTTTATCAATATGTAAAATTGCTTACTTTCACTTCCTTGGGGGGTTTAGAGTTTTTGCTAAAGGGAATATTGGTGTATAAGTTGTTTTCTTTCTTTTTTATGATTGTGACATAGAAATATAGACACAAAATTAGATACTTCTTCTATCTAGAAGAAAACTGAATTCCCATTTGCAGCAGAATTACTTGACATGAAAATTAAATACAATAATATCAAAATTCAGTCTTTATTCCTAAAGAGCTAAACCCAACAAATTTATTTGCCTTTGTCAACTGAAATTGCTTCAAGAATCCATAAAGATTGGATTTTTATCACAATTTTTTTCACTATTTTTTTCATTGTTAAACCCCTATTTCAGTCAGACAAAAATACATACTTGCATAACCATGCATTCAAGTATTAATGATATATACATGGAAATAATGACTACATGATAGAGGTTATGGGAACTCACAGCCTGAATAAAAAAGGAAATTGTATGCATTCTGCCGTCGCCGGAGACGGTGGCGCGGAGCCCGGCACTGCAATTCGGGAAAGATAGATAGATTGATTGATTTGTTTGCTCCTTGAACTTTGGCCCATTGTCTATAATGGCCAGCTTATTTCCAGCTCTTTTTGCTTATTGGGTCCTTCAACTTCAGTTTAAGACAAAGTTAATCCCTTTAGTTAAACTCAGTCCAACTTCCCTTCTAGAAAGAGAAATACTATATGTACATGATTTGTACAGAATGTTCTTTCAAGTTGTGGTGTGGTACAACACCTTGATGCATAAGGTGTTGTACATTATAACAATTGTTGAAACAATATTTTAACTCCATCAATCTCATACACTACACAATAAAATGTCATAATTTTTGAAACCGAATCAAATCACTATAGCTTGAAAATTGAACTAAACCGCTTACGCCCCTTAATTGAAGTAGTTATCTAAAATAAAAGATGGGGTGTTTTTTATAATTAAACTCAACTTTGTTGTGGTCTTATGGAAGATATTATTTATTTTCAATAATTGAAATTTTAATTATGAGAATTTTATTAATTTTCATATGTAAGCCAAATAAAGAAAAGGCCCTATGTTGGCTGTCACCTATAATAGCCAACAAAAGCAACCATAACAATGTGATGACAAGTCTATCCACAAATTCCTTGCTTATTATGAATTTAATATTCCAACATCTATAATGAAGGGGGTTATAGAAAGCTATGTAATATTCCCTATGTTATATATAAAACTAAGACACGCTCGTGTTCATGATACAAATTTTTTTTTAATTTTTTTTTATTATTTAAAAAAATTCTAAGACAAAATGAAAAAGGACAAATATATGAGAAGCGAAATGAAAAATTTATCATTCGACACTATTCATAAGATCAGAAGAACCCTTACCTCATTTATACTATAGATATTTTTATTTTATTTAAAAAAAAAAGAAAAAAAATTAAGGGCAAAATGAGAAAGTGACAAATGTATGAGGCAAAATGGGAAATTCGCCATTGGCACTATTCATAATATCAGAAGAACCCTTCCCTCATTTATACTATAGACTAGTACATGCCCACGCCCAAGCGCCACGTGATTTTTTTAAATTTTTTTTTTTTTAAATTAAAAAAAAAAAATTTAAGGGCAAAATGGGAAAGGAACAAATGTATGAGGGCAAAATGAAATTTCGCCGTGAAACCTGCTCATACCATCAGAAGAAACCCCCTCCCCTCATTTATACTATAGATACTTTAGAGGCATTATCTTACTAAATTGATAAATCTTACGTGTAATATATAATACTCTCTCTGTTTTCAAAATGTTTGTCTCATTTAATTTTTGTTAGACTTTGACCACAAATTTATGAGAGATTAATCATGTTCATGAAATTTTAAAAGTTGTTGTTGATAATATTATTAATGGTGAATCAATAGAAATTTTTAGAATTTCATGAACATAATTAAATTGTCGTGTATTTGTGGTCAAAGTTCAATAAAAAAGTTAAATGAGACAAACATTTTGGGACGGAGGGAGTATATAAAGATCATATCTTATGGGAATTGATAAATCTCACAAGATCATGTGTCACTCCACTTAGTAGCAATAAATTTTAAGGTGTAATCTCAAGCTTTAAGTTATTAATTTGTAACACCTTAAACCTTAAGAGATTAAAAAGTTAAACTTGTTTGCTAATGAAAATTTAAATTACTTAAATAATTAAAATTTCTTAAAAAAAGGCTACTGATTTTAATTTGGAAAGGAGTGCCCTAAGAAGATAAAAGGGGGAAAGAAAGAGAAAAAAAGAGAATGGGTTCAAATCCATCCATCAAAATATTTTACTTTTTATTTATTTATTGCTACTTTATATTTGTAACATTTCATATCAATTATACTTGACTAAGTATTAAAATGCATTTTTTTTTAATATTAAATTATTGACAATATTTATAATAGAGTATTATAATTGAATTTTCTTCCTTTTTTTTCAAAGTTCAATCAAGTTGACCAAAATAGCTAAAATAAATTTTATTGTGGAAAAAAAGTTCCAATAAAAATATAATCTAATTATGTCAATGATGACTTTATTTTACTATACATTCATTGAAATTATTCAAATGATTTTTGAGTGTTGAGCTGAAATTTTGATTAAATTCAGATGTAAGTAATTTATCATTACCAAACAAATTCAAGTGTTAAAATTCAGCAATGTAATAATTTCATCTCTACATTTTCGAAGCTTAATTTTTAGTTTTACCAAATATACTCTTAGGGGCCGTTTGGTTCGGTGGAAAAAAAGTGAAGGAATGAAATGGTCAATAGAATGGAATTCCTGAAGGAATTGGAATGGAAAAAAACTGGTCAAACCCCTCCGTTTGGTTGGCACGGAATGGAATGAAATTGTCATTCAATTTCTTGGCAAATCATGTTTGGTTTGAAAATACAAATTATAGGAATGGAATGAAAACATATAAAATGATCAATTTACCCTTTAAAACAATATTTTTCGTGGGGGTGGGGGGTAGGTAGGGGTATGCAAAAATGAGTAAAAATATATTTTTTTCGTGGGGGTGGGGGTGGGGTGGAGTGGGGGTAGGGAGTAGGGTATTTGGAAGGGGGTAGAGCGAGAAAAAAAAAAAATTCGTGGGGTGGGTGGGTGGGGGGTAGGGCAAGGGGAAGGGGGTAGGCAAAAAAAAAATTTGTGGGGGGGTGGGGGTAGAGCAAATGGAAGGGGGAGGTAGGCAGAAAAAAAAAATTCATGGGGGTGGGTGGGGGTGGGGTAGGCATGGAAGGGGGGTAGGCGAAATTTTTTGTGGGGGGTGGGGGTGGGGGGTAGGGTACATGGAAGGGGGGTAGGCAGAAAAAAAAATTCGTGGGGGTGGGGGGTGGGATGGGGTAGGGAAGGGGCTGATTGGGGGTGGTTTGGGTTTGGGGGTATTTTGGTCCAAAAAAAAATTTTTTTTTTCATCACCAAGGAAATTCCTCATTCCTTCCAATATTGGAAGGAATGAATTTTCATTCCGTAGGGAATGGAAAAAAAATCATTCCAACGAACCAAACAGGTCGAAGGAATGAAGTTAACGGAATTGACCATTCCATTTCGCCCCGGAATGGCCAATTCCGCCGAACCAAACACCCCCTTACATGTGCATCATATAAATGAGGCGATTATGTGCATACATTATACTCATTCCGTCTCATTACAAACTCCACACTTTATTTATTGGGCGTTCCATTACAAATTACACATTTTCTAAATTGAAAATGTTTCTGATGATGCCAAAATCGTCAAATCAGCCCAACTCCAAGCGATGATTGCTCCGGTGATTGCAAGGCCTGAAAATAAGAGAAAACACGTAAACTAAGCCGGGACGGATCCGGCTAAAGGCCCTCCGGCGTGAGAGTAAGTTCACGGTTTGTATGTGAGAAAACAAATTGACAGAGTTTTTCCCAATGTAAAAAGTAACGTACCTAATAATGAGCCGCTGGGGCTTCAGATTTATAAAGTGGATGGATTGATAGAATCCATGTTGAAGTGAACTTGTAAAGAGATAAGGTATAATCCTAAGAGAATTATATCTGTTAAGGAGTCCTTGTTTGACTTGAAGTGGTGTTGGTAATTATAATCCTGATTGGATCATTCTTGTATGTATAATCCTTGTTGAATAAGGACTGTATAACTGCTAGCCGGAACGCCGAGGAACATAAATGTTTTACCTCGGCCTTGGCAAATAGTCCGAGGTAAATGATTCTGCTTCCTCGTCATTTGGAGATTGGCCGGCATGTATATATGCCGGGGTAAATGATTTTGTTTCCTCGTCACAGTGATGAAATGTCGAGGTAAGAACTTTTCTCTCCTCGTCACTTGCGACATGACGGCCCAAGCATGATGACATAAGGCCGAGGTAAACGTTCCTCAGCATACGAGGAAGACCTTACTCGGCCCTGATACTTGGTTATTAGATAATATTCATGGCCCAATCCAATTGGGCCCAGCTCGAGCAAGCCCATGTTCGTATCTCGGTTTATACCGTTCAGTGGCCCCCGACTTTCTAGCTCGGCTTAGGACGAGTAGAAAGTCACCTCGTCCTCGGCTATGGGATACGAACAGGTTTGCCACGTGTCCTCGGTGTTGCTTCCTGTAATTGACGGTTGCTATTCTGATGATTACCTGGGGCCCCCCAGTCTTGTCACGCCTCGAAAACTGTTATATGCATTTAATTCTTGGGGCGCCTTACCCGTTTTTTCTTTTTACCCATGGGTTTGACCCGATTAAGGGGTTATAAAAGGTTAAAACCCTTTCATTTCAATCTTTACAAATCCCATTTATTCGAGAGCAAAGGCAAGATTCAGGCGACGAAACATTCCGGCGATCTCTATCTGTTCGAACCCAGTTTCCGGCGAACTCGATTCTTCCGGCGACGTTGCTTTCTGTTGCGATTCCATTCATTCCTTCACACTCAGGTATGAAATTCTTTCCCCTTCCTGCATTTCGCTTTTGATTTCAAGTTTTCTAGGATGTTTGGAAAGAATTTTGAATGTGTCAAGAAAAACGAACCGCCATTGTTGAAGAATGGAGCTTTTCTTCATGAATTCAAGTTTTAAACTTTCAAAACTTTCAATCTTTGATTTTCTTTTGGGTCTTGTTGATCACTTTTGAATATTGAACGAACTCCCCCTTTAATCTTTGATTCCCCTTAGACATGGCTCGTTCTTGGGATCATTCCCCCGATTTCGTTATGGATATCACACCGGCAATCTAAGTGGTCTATTGGAGAGAGAGGGGACCTTGGATGATGCCGACCTTGGATGAAATAAGCAAGCAATTAAGAGGTTACGGCCTGGACTCTGCTATTCCTTCAATACCCGTATTCCACAAGAATAGATAGGATTGAGTCCGGTTCACCCAACGTTATAGTTTTTGAGGATAGGGCCGAGATGATGGAGCACATCGAACCTGCTCTACCCGCCTCCAATCGCGAAATGCGTGAGCTGTCGAGAGGTATCGGCTCCCTCCTCGGCCTTATGACATGACGAGGAGGGGAAACTCCCTTCCCCGTCCTAAAATCAGCCATTGACGAGGTAACTAACTTTGTCCCCTCGTCTTTATGCAGATATGACGGGAAGAGAAGGAGTACCCTCCTCGTCTACTCAAATAGTTGACGCCTTCGTGGAAGGTGCCCAAGCTGATGGCCGCTTGGTACGGAGAAGGGAAAGCCGAGGTAAACAAAGGGAGAGGGCTCCAAAGCCTGGGGATCCCATGATCGAGAAGTTATATTCCAAGTACGGGGTGGATAGAACCGAGTACAAGTTAACTTATATGGGCAAGCTTGACCTCAAGACTGATAAGGAAGAGCAGAATTTCTACTACAACCAAGATTATGTCCATCTTTATTTCAAACAGTTTCAACAGGGGCTTCGTCTTCCCTTAGACCCATTCATCAATGAATTTTTGGATGACGTTAGGGCAAGGCTTCGCCATGCTAGGAGCCAATGGAACTAGTGGTTCTTGTGAGCTTCATTGTCCTCCGCCGTAGCCTAGGTTTTGAGCCGACCGCGGGTGCTTTCCGTCATTTCTACGTAGTCCAAGTTATCAAGGAAAGTTGGCTCAGTAGTTATTAGGAGCGCCTCAAAAACCAAAGTTGCTTCTCCCCATGTCTAGCAAAGTTGCAGCCGGGATAATCACGTTATCCGGCCGAGAGTCGTCAAGGTTGGGAGTTCCGGCCTCCTTGCAAGGATCCCACTTCCTCCTTTTCACGTCCAACAATATGAGTGGACCCGGGCTTTAATCAAGCGCTTAGAGGAGTTTGCCGAGGTAGGCTACTCGACCGGAAGGCGCTGAATCCTCGGATCATTAGTATATCCAAGCGGGATTGATGTCGGGGCCAAAGGACGGGGTGGCTCCCCTCGTTACTGTCAAAAGAGGACGGCGTTTCAATGATTGGACGATACACCCCGGCTTCGTATTCCATGAAGATTGTACTAGGTGCAAGACCGAGCGTACCCATGATCAATGTCCTGGAAGAAATTGACATTGTTGGATGTAAACATTTACCTTTGTTACTTGTACTTTTTGAATGCTTCCCTTCGCTCGTACTTAATAATTATCTTTTCCTCGTCCTGGCGCATTTAACCGCCGAGGAAGAAGCAGCCATAGCCATGGAGAGACTTAGTCCCCAGGAGCTGATAAAGAGAAAGAGGAAACAAAGCAAGAAGTCTGCTTTGGTGGAGAGGAGAGAGGAAGCCAATACTCGTAACCTGGTACTGAACGTTCAAGGTGATAAACCCCTTCCCCTCAAACTGTACGAAGATGCTAATGCCGAGGGTGCAGCATCCGAGGAACGGGTTGAGCCAATAACTGGAGATGGGCCTAACCCTCATGTTGAGGCCGAGGAGGTGGGAACCGAGGAAACCAACCTCGTCCAAAGGAAATCTGGCTCCAAAAGAGCTCAAGCTGTTAGTGCCGAGGAGCCTGCAGCTAAGCGTGCAAGTTGTTAATGCAGACTGTGGGTGTTACCACAGGTGCTATCACTGGCAGTTGGGTGTTACCCGGACTGTAATGATTTGTAATTTAATAATTCTTTCCATATTATTTTATATCCTAATGTCTAATATTATTTGCAAGATATATGTGTTTTTTGGTCTATATTTCAGGTTAATATATGGTTGGATTAAATGCTAAAATCAAGGAAGAAGTTGTTGGAAGAGTTACACGTAAATAGGAGATTTACGTGTAACTATTGCTTGGTCCATTTTAATTGAAGAAGGAATAAAAACGTGGGAAGACCAAGTCATGGAGTTGTTGCTGATTATTTAAAGAGTACAATGCAAAGAAAGCAAGAGAGTACAAGGTGATAAAGCATGGACTTGGGCTTCAAGAAATTCGGTTGCTACATTCTAGGGAAGTTGGCGAATGATGAGGAATTCAAGCCAAGAAATCTCTCCACTCCTCACACACGACCCGAAGGTCCAAGGCTGTTATTTTGGAGTAGCCTCCAAGGCATTGGAAGGCTATAAATAGGCTAGGTGTGTTTCATTTGAAGTATGCCAAAAGATCAAACACACACACCATAGCACAAGAGAGACAAAGTTATTTGGTTCGCATATCCTTCCTCCCTTGTGATTCTAGCTTAAACACTGAGTGTTTAAGAGAGTGTTGGCTAAGGATAGGATTCGTTCTTTGTCTCATTCAGTTCCATAGAGCATTATCATTGTATTAGCAATAGGGAACTTTCGGCTTTGTAATTTTTCTATATTGATTATAAAGTCTTCGCCATCTAGGCACACTCAAGTTATATATTTATATAACTTGAGAAAATTATATCTTGTGTTATTTATTTCCGCTGCACAAAGTTTTTATAAACTATTTATTTTGGTGTGTGTGTGCTGTCCGTCCGTGTGTTAACCAAGGTGTTGGGTAACATCTACGGTAACATCTCTTTCCAGTGAAGCCATTGACAATTTCAGTTGGTATCAGAGCAGGTCACTTGACGATACTAAGTGCTTGGTCTAGGTGTCATGGCTTATGATCCGGCTAATCCTAATAATAAGCGTCTTCCTGTGTTAGATGGCTCGAATTATTGTTATTGGAAGATCCGTCTACGCTCGCATATCAAATCAATTGATCTTCGAGCATGGCGATCTATAACAAATGGTTACTCCTTACCAATGTTACCCGCCGATGAAGATGGTGACGTACAAGTCAAACCCGAATCGAATGGAACATGGAAGAGATCAACCAAGCTAGTTTCAATGAAAAGGCACTTAATGCCATTTTTGAGTGGGTTGATATGCATATTTTCAAACTTATTCAAAACGTTCCACCGCAAAAGAAGCATGGGATATTTTACAACGTTTTTGTGAAGGTGATGGCAAAGGTGCGTGAAACTAAGCTTAGGGGTCTTACTAGCAGATTTGAAAGATTAAGGATGGGTGAAAATGAAACTATTCCTTCTTATTTTGAAAAATTATTTGATATTGCTAATGAGTGTCAATTGTTGGGTGAACCTTTTACCAACAAACAACTTGTCTCAAAAGCAATTAGAACCCTTCCCGAGCGTTTTAATATGAAAGTTTCATCTATTGAAGAGGCTCACAATCTTGCAACTATGGATATCAATTCTTTAATGAGTATTTTGAAAAACTTTGAGTTAAATCTCTTAGATCAAAGTGAAGCATCTAAAGGGAAAAATGTTGTTTTGAAAACTCAAGCCTCGAGTTCTTTGGAAGAAAACGAAGATGAGGTTTTTGAAGAAATTGATGAGAATGCTAGTGTTGCTTTACTTGCTAGAAAATACAATTCTATGGTTAGAAAGTATAACAATGAAAAAATGCAGTGTGAAAGCAAAGGAGAAGCAAACCAAGGTCTATGATTCGATGCCAAAAAGGACTTTCCCATCTAACCCAAAGTCGAACCCAAGAAGAGCATCATCGATCGCTAAGGTCTGGATCCAAAGCACATTGAATCCATTCAATGTCATGCTTGCTCGGGTTGGGGTCACTATTCCAATGAGTGTGCAAATACTCTAAGGAAGAGAGGAAAGAACCTATGGGTTTCTCTCAAATGATGATGAGGATGAAGGACCATCTCAGAGGTAGAATCTCGATCAAACAACCATGTTTGTCACAAGTAAGTAACACGGAAAAGGACAAGGTTACCCAAGGTGTTATCCACCCGAGATAACATCCGTGATCACACCCGATGTGCATGATGAATTATGTGATAATAATGCTGTTTGTTTTGTTAGCTCTTCTAACCCCGATACAGAAGTACACAAGAGGATGAGCAGAGCAAAGATGACCTCATTTCCTGATTAAAGACCTTTACGAGGCATTGCTCGTGGAATGGAAGAAAGAGAACAATTTGGTTAAGTCCTTAACCAAGAAGAATGAAGGACTCCGTGCCTATGTGACTCATATGGAGGTTCAAGCAACAAAGAGAGAAATCGAGCTTGAAAGAGTCAAGGGCAATTTGACTCTAGCCGAAACCACCTTGAAGAAGCTCAACACTCGGATCTACCAAATTGGATGAGATCTTGAACTTGAGTACACCTCTCAGTAGGTATTGGTTTTCAAGAATCTTTGAATAGTATTCTTTCTACTTTGTCTATGAATGATAATAAGAATTGTTTTGTTAAGGAGCGGTTTTTTGACAAAGATTCTTCTTCAAAAGAACCATGTGACAAAGGGAAGGTGTGTCAATATCACACACACTGACATTTTAAAAATAAATGCCATATTGTTTCAAAAACTGCCCAAATTCCTCGTGTTACCCGAGGTGTTGCCCAAAGACACGTGATAACACACCCAAATGTAATGGTAAAATTCAAAAAAGGTGTGGAAACCAAAAGCTAATCCGAAATGTGATGTTGTGTACACCGCTTTAAAAACAAATATTGAAGGTTCTTGGTACTTTGATAGTGGGTGTTCACGTCATATGACAGAACAAAATTGTTTTTAAAAGATTATGAAACAATTCATGGGGGTAGTGTAACATATGGTGGTGGGAGCAAGAGTAATATCATCGGGAGAGGGACACTAAATGTGTCTGGATTTCCAACCTTAAAGAATGTCTTACATGTTGATGGACTTGTAACTAATTTAATTAGTATTAGTCAACTTTGTGATGACAATTTAGAGGTGAAATTCAATAAAGATACTTGTGAAGTTTATGACAAGACTAACAATTGTGTGATGACAGTACAAGATCTAGTGATAATTGTTATCTTGTTGAAGACACAAGTATGCCATTCTAAGCAAAACTTGATAACACTACATTGTGGCATCAAAAGTTGGGACATGTTCACTTGCGTAACATAGAAAAGATTGTGAATCTAGATGCGGTCCAAGGCATTCCTAGTCTTGATCTTAAACAAAAAATTGTTTGTGAGGAGTGTCTCAAAGGGAAACAAACTCGTGTTACCCATGGTGCCGCCCAACACAATGAGCAACACACTCGGTACTACACATTGTTTTCAACTCTTGCATATGGATCTAATGGGTCCACTTGAGATAGAAAGTTTTGGGGGCAAGAAATATACTTATGTCATTGTTGATGATTTTTCACGATTTACATGGGTTTATTTTTTAAGGGAAAAATCTGAGACTTTTGAAAAGTTCAAAATCTTGCACTCTAAGATCAAAAACATGTTTTGTGCTTCAATTTTTCGAATTAGGTCCGATCATGGGAGTGGAATTTGAGAATGTTTCTTTTTCAAATTTTTGTGAAAGAAAAGGTATTCACCATGAATTTTCAGCCCCAAAAACACCTCAACAAAATGGGATAGCCGAAAGGAAGAATAGGACTTTACTTGAAATGACTCGTGTGATGTTATTTTCAAAAGAATTTCGAAAAGATTTTGGGCAGAGGCACTAAATACGGCTTGTCACACACCCAATAGAGTTTTTCTAAGACCCGGCACAACCATGACTCCATATGAAATTTTGAATGGTAGAAAACCAAAAGTTCATTATTTTCATGTCTTTGGTCAGGTGTTACATTCTCAATGATCGGGACTACTTAGCAAAATTGGACTCTAAGAGTGATAAGGCCATTTTTCTTGGTTATGCTTCAAATAGTCGTGCATATAGTGGTATTTAATCTAAGGCTAAAAACCATCCAAGAATCCATGAATATTGTTTTTGATGATCACTCAAGTATTGCAGAGAAAATGTTCAAGAGACACCCTTGAGCCGTTGGAAGAAGTCACCTGTATAGGTGTTACCACAGTGTTACCACGAGTGCTAACACCGATAGTAACACGTAAACCGAGCAGTGGTGTTACCATTGATGAGATAACACCTCGTATAGCATCTCGATTCCACCAAAGCAAATGAAGATCAAGAAGGAGTTGAAACAGGGTTCACGAGAATGTGAGAAGAGATCCTCCACCTAGAATCGCAGGGAATCATCCTACAACCCAAGTAATTGGGGAGGTGAATGAGGGTGTACAAACAAGACGTATGAATTCCATTAGTGACCGTGACATGGTAAGGTATGTGTGCATGTCCACCACATACTCAAAGGTAACATACTCTTGTTTTACTTCATCCGTAGAACCTAAAAATGTGATTGAAGCTTTAAAAGATAATTTTTGGATTCAAGCAATGCAAGATGAACTTGATCAATTTGCTCGTAACAATGTTTGGTCTTTAGTACCCCGTCCCTCAAACACTAATGTTATTGGGACAAAATGGATTTTCAAAAATAAGACCGATGAGTATGGAAACATTGTTAGGAACAAGGCTCGTCTTGTGGCTCAAGGCTATACACAAGTGGAAGGTATTGACTATGACGAGACCTTGCACCCGTGGCTAGAATTGAGTCAATAAGACTTTTATTGGCCATCGCTTGTTTTCTTAAAATCACATTGTTTCAAATGGACGTCAAAGCAGCCTTTTAAATGGATACTTAGATGAGGAAGTTTTTGTTGAACAACCAAAAGGCTTTGAAGATCCATTTCAACCGCACCATGTGTATAGGCTTGATAAAGCTCTTTATGGGTTGAAGCAAGCTCCACGTGCATGGTATGGTAGGTTAACTAGTTTTTTACGAGACTATGGTTGTACTAGAGGAGAAGCAGATAGGACTTTATTCATTCTTAAACATGGAAAAGAGCTTGTCGTGGTTCAAATCTATGCTGATGACATAGTACACAGCTCTACATCACAAGTTTTTTAAAAGACTTTGTAGAGGCTATGACATCAACATTTGAAATGAGAATGATGGGGGAACTTAACTTCTTTCTAGGCATGCATGTTAAGCAATCAAGTGAAGGGATTTTCATCTCCCAAAGCAAATATGCAAGGAACCCGGTGAAGAAGTTTGGGTTGGAAGGTTCGAAGAGCTCAAAATTCCTATGGGCACTTCTCTCAAGATTGGAAAAGATCAAGTGGGAGAAGATGTTGATCCAACCCTATATCGTTCCATGATTGGTAGTCTCCTTTACCTTACTTCTAGTCGCCCGATTTGATGTACAAAGGTGTGTGTATGTGCTAGATATCAATCCAATCCTAAAGTGTCTCACCTAAATTCGTGAAAAGATCATTAAATATGTATCTCGGAACTAGTGATTTAGGGATTTGGTATAGTAAAGATACTAATACTAATTTAGTAGGCTTTAGTGACTCTGATTGGGCAAGGTGGGATATGGATGATAGGAAAAGTACAAGCGGGGATGTTTTTACTTGGGAAATAATTTAGTATCATGGTATAGTAGAAAACAAAATTGTGTTTCATTATCCACACCAATCAATATGTAGCACCCGGTAGTTGTTGCTCACAACTAATTTGGTTAAAACACATGCTTGATGATTATGGTCTTGATAGCAATATTTTGACCTTATACCGTGATAATTTGAGTGCTATTAATATTTCCAAAAATCCCGTACAACACTCCCGTACTAAACATATTGACATCCGTCATCATTTTTTAAGAGATATGGTAGATAAAAAGATAATAAATATAGAGCATATTGATACAAAGTGTCAACTTGCCGATATTTTCACAAAACCCTTAGACCATGATAGATTCTCTAGTCTAAAGAGATCTCTTGGTCTTTGCATTCTCTAAAAATTGTCCTCTCAGTAGTAAGGTGTTACCATGGGTGCCGATAACACCCGGGGTAACACATGTATACTAGTGCATATTTTTTGCTTGTTTGGTTTTATTCTCTCTCGCCGTAAGGGTTCCCATAGTTCTTCGAGCTATGAGAGTTCTCACACGCACATGCCGACCTTTTGTTATGGTAGGATAGCACCCCGAATAACACACTTGATAAAAACTCCCTTCATATGCTTAAAGTGACAAAGTCACTAATTTTTTTGATAAATAAAAGGCAAAGGCATTTATCCATACTATTCTCTCGAGCTCTGTGGCACGGTGTTCGCCGCAACGATGTACTCTTGCCAATGAGAATGTATGAGGTGATTTATGCTAAGTATTAGGGACATGGAGTTCGCTACACAACAGACCCTACTTGAAAGGCATAGATCACTGTCTTTACACTTGAAATAAAACTCGAAGCACCTGAGCTCGTTACTACGATGCTTTCTTGTTTAAAGAAGTGTATTGATACGTGAGTAACAAGCAATGTACTTAAAAATATATATATAGGCCTATAATGCCTAAAGTGCATGAAAAATGCTCACTTGTTATGCTTGAAATGCTTGAAAAAGGCTAAGCTTATTATGCCTCAAGTGTTTGAAACCGAATATATTTATCAAGGGATTTTTATCTTACGTGTTATCCTAGATGTTACCATCATTGCCATTAACATATTTGTATGTGCTATATTATGTTTTTTTATTTCTTTATTTTCGGTTTGTTATTTAATTTTTTTAACTTTGAAAGTCTTTTATTGTTTAAGAGTTTTAAAAGTTTGAAAAAGTCTTTAACAAACCTAGTTTATCTTTAGTAAACTACTCAAATAACTAAGTCCTAAAATTTAGGGATTTGATTTTCAAAACCATATGGACTTAGTATATTTGGTATGTTTATTTTTATTTTCGTTTTATATATTTAAAATTAAAAATTAAAAAAAAAAAATTAAAATTAAAAATTAAAAAAAAAAAAAAAAAAAAAAAAAAAAAAATTTCAAAATAATGGCCGGATGTTTAATTTGTGTGGGAAGAGTTTTGTATTTGATTTTTCTTGTTGCCTAGAAAATAGGGGGAGTAAATTTTAATGTTCTAATTATCTTTATGTGGCTAGAAATTAGGAGGATAGGTAAATATTTAAAGTAAATATTTTTAGTGGCTAAAAATAGGGGAGTTATGTCATATCAATTTAATTGCTTATCCTAATTTAAATTCCTAACTTCTCTCTCTCTCTCTCTAACCGCCCTAACCCCTCTCTCTCTACACGGTATAATACCCTCCTCCGTCACCGTCTCTCTCTCTCTCAAACCTTCCAAAATCAAAACCTTCAAAAATTCCAAATCCTTCCTAAACCCTAACCATGGCAACCCCTTCCAAAAAGCAATCCGCCCTCGAGGTCTCTCCGGTGTTGGCTCGCGGTCCAAGCCAAATGGACACTTCGACCACCCCTCTCAATGTGTCTCCGGCAATGACAATGTCGGTTGATGATCCTCCTTTGGTGACAACAATGGCGCAACCCTTGCCCATTGTGACCTTACCACCTCTTTCCACCCGTTCCATCAACCAAAAAGCCAAAAAGAAAGGCCATTGCTCACAAACCCTCGACACAACTCCGTCAAAAAGAGGAGCTCAAGTAGGCTCACCGCAATGAGGACCAAAGTGACTTCAAAATCCAACACATCCTCCGACCCCCGTTGAAGTTTCGAGGAATCTTCACTTGGTCTCTCCTCGGCTCATGTTTCGGATGAAGACTTCCATGCCGACGCCGAGAAGAGCCATTCCGTTGAGACTTTTGGAGATTGGGAGATTGAGGAAGAAGAGCCCTTATATGAAGTTGTGAAAAGAAACATTAAAGGCAAAAGCAAGCTGGCAGCCTGTCAAAGATGTTACCCGTAAATCCGCAACACCCAAGGTAACATCCTCTCGTTTCTAAAGCTTCAAAGTCTTCTATCAAATACGAGTTTGCCTATTCTCGAGTCCACCGATTTTCTTGAGAAAGAGTTTGATGATGTGAATACCGCTTCCAAAACCTTACTTCTCATTGGAGTTTTATCGAAAAGAAAATATGGAGTTTTCGTTAAGGCATAAAGTGACACAAAAATTCTCAAGTAAAAGCACATTGACGAGGTTGATTTCAAAAAGCATGGTGTTTTTCGCCTTGGAGGATAGAAATTTTTTGAAAGCTAACTTGCATCCTTCGAAATTTGTTGAAGCTATTGTCAAAAATTTCTATGCCAATCTTCATGCCAACCTAGATAATGAGAAGTCCGATCAATTTGGAAAGGTGTTTTTAAGGAACAAAATTTTTTCTATTACTCCTTCTTTGATCAACAAGACTTTAGGACTCCCAAACTTGGATGATGATGGTCCTATTGTTCATAAGGATGAAATTGCTAGGTTTATCTCTCATGATGTCGTGCATGAATGGCCCTCCAATCCTAATCCCAAAACCAAAGTTCATTTTCTTGCTTCCCGTCTCACTTCACTCTTCGCCGTGCTTCACAAGCTTTGCATATTTAATTGGGTTCCTACTTCTAATGAGCAATATGTCACATTGCAACAAGCCGAAATCTTGTATAAGTTAGGAAAGAATCGAAGAGTGAACTTGGGTAGATTGATCTTCAAACATTTGGCTTCGTGGGGTAGAAGAAAAGACATAACAATGTTTCCTTACCCTTCTTTAATCTTCCAAATTTTGAAATCTCAAAAATTGCCCATCAAGAGCTCGGATGAGTACACTCCCGCCTTGATCTCTATGCTATAGATTCCCAAATGACTAAGAAGAATACCAAGAGTGTGAGATACACCGGTGATCTTCCTTGGTCAAAGATAAATGAATTTGGGTCAAGTGATGCGGTTTCGCTAAGGGTGTTACTCAATCTGTTATCCCAAATGTTACTCCGAAATCTCCAAGTTTTTCAGTACAGATGCAAAGACATGTTCTTGCTAATGTTTACAATTTGTTGGGGAATGCTTCACCAACAATACCAAAGACCACAGCTTTGGCGTTTCTCCACAAAACAAACCGCTACAATTGCCGAGATTGTGCAAGGTTGGACTAAGCTCAAGGACATTATCATGAATTCATCCAAGAGGTTTCTTCCCAAACCTGGGGGAGTGGATAGTGCCGATGGAGCCGGTCCTAGTGGTGGTGGTGGTGTCGAGATGCCGGTGGGTGCCGCCGCAGATGTTACTGATGGTGCTGACTTAGATGCTGGAGATGAAGAAGGGGATGAACAGGAGGAAGAAGAAGAAGCTGATGATGAGCGAGAAGAGTGATTGCTAACATTTGCCTGAAGGTTTATGTTGCCACTCTTATGGTTATGATATTTTTGGTGGTTGAAAAACAAACAATTTACTTTTATGTTTTTTTTGGAACATGTTTTTAAATACTTTGGTGGTTTGTTTTATTTGCTTATGATGCTTAAACTTTTAGGGTTGTTTTGAACATGGAATAGCTTAGTAACTTTGATTTATCTTTGGTACTTTAGGTTGCTAGTTAGTTGGAAAACTTATTTTGGAAAATATGTTTTGATAACTAGTATTTTTGTGATAAATCATTGTAGTTGTTAATGCCTTGATTATGGGGGAGTTGATAACTATGAAGTTGCTCGATGGCTAACAATATCTTGCAGGATCAGCACTTTAGAGTTTGGAAAGAAATTATAAATTATGGGGAGATTGTTAATGCAGATCGTGGGTGTTACCACAGTGCTATCACTGGCAATGGGTGTTACCCTGACCGTAATGATTTGTAATTTAATAATTCTTTCCATATTATTTTATATCCTAATGTCTAATATTATTTGCAAGATATATGTGTTTTTTGGTCTATATTTCGTGTTAATATATGGTTGGATTAAATGCTAAAATCAAGGAAGAAGTTGTTGGAAGAGTTACACGTAAATAGGAGATTTACGTGTAACTATTGCTTGGTCCATTTTAATTGAAGAAGGAATAAAAACGTGGGAAGACCAAGTCATGGAGTTGTTGCTGATTATTTAAAGAGTACAATGCAAAGAAAGCAAGAGAGTACAAGGTGATAAAGCATGGACTTGGGCTTCAAGAAATCGATTGCTACATTCTAGGGAAGTCGCGAATGATGAGGAATTCAAGCCAAGAAATCTCTCCACTCCTCACACACGATCTGAAGGTCCAAGGCTGTTATTTTGGAGTAGCCTCCAAGGCATTGGAAGGCTATAAATAGGCTAGGTGTGTTTCATTTGAAGTATGCCAAAAGATCAAACACACACACCATAGCACAAGAGAGACAAAGTTCTTTGGTTCGCATATCCTTCCTCCCTTGTGATTCTAGCTTAAACACTGAGTGTTTAAGAGAGTGTTGGCTAAGGATAGGATTCGTTCTTTGTCTCATTCAGTTCCATAGAGCATTATCATTGTATTAGCAATAGGGAACTTTCGGCTTTGTAATTTTTCTATATTGATTATAAAGTCTTCGCCATCTAGGCACACTCAAGTTATATATTTATATAACTTGAGAAAATTATATCTTGTGTTATTTATTTCCGCTGCACAAAGTTTTTATAAACTATTTATTTTGGTGTGTGTGTGCTGTCCGTCAGTGTGTTAACCAAGGTGTTGGGTAACATCTACGGTAACATCTCTTTCCAGTGAAGCCATTGACAATTTCACAAGTGTTAGTGGGGCTCCCAATGTTGAGGCTCCTCCCCCCTTATCTATTCAGGCCATCAAGACTGATGAAGAGGCCGATGAGCTCGCTAAGAGCATGGCCATCAATGTTCCCCGTCTTAGGGGCCTTCCTTTACCGATCAGGGAGGGACCCTTGGTGAGATTAGGTCGAGCTCCCGTACAGAGGGCTATGGATGAGGAGACCTATGAGGCCCTCGTCAAAGAGGCTCCAAGTGAGGATGTCTTGCTCTGCCGCAAAGGGCTCCTAATCTCTGAGGTAAATGTCTCTTTTTCCTCGGTTATATTAAATCTGAGATTTGCTTGAATTTCTAACATTGATTTCTCTTTCAGTTGGCTTCCGTCATGGCGTACGAGAACGTCTTGGCCAAGACCAAAGCCAGCGCCCGAACGAGGCCAAGAATGCCCAGCAAAGAGTGCTTCGATAAGGCTTCCTTGGCTAAACTTTCAAGGCCAAGGATGCCGAGCTCGTGGCGCCAAGGCCAAAGTAGAGGCCGAAGTGAAGAGGGCCGAGGAAGAAAAGGCCAAGGCCGAGGAGCATCTCCGGCTTAAAGAAGAAGAGCTTGCCAAGGCAAAGATCGATAAGGCCGAGCTTCAAACAAAGGCCGATGAAGCTGAGGCCAAGTGCCGAGGGTTAGAAGCTACCCTTCCTGCCAGGGAGGAGGAGGTCGTGGCGCGCTTCAAAGAGAGCTCGGCATTCAAGGAAGCCGTAAAGGCCAGCTCGGCCTTTCAAGATGCCGTGAATGAGCAAACGACAACCATGTTTGAAGACGGATATCTCCACCTTGCCCGTAGCATCCTGGCAGACCCTTCCACCGGCTTGGATATTAACAAAGTAGCCATGTTGATCTGCCGGATCGCATAAGCGAGGAAGTCAGGGCTCTCCACCACCTGGTCCCTTTTTCTGAAAGCAACTTGGAAATAATGGCAGCTAAGGATGCTCAAGCATGGAGGGAAGTGTGGAGGCCGGCCTCTGTCGTCCCCGGTAATATCAAAGACTTGGTGGAGGTGATCCAGGATGCGGGAGAGCCTGAGGCCATGGAAGCTGAGGTGGAAGGAGAGGCCGAGAAGACTAATGCCCTTACTGAACAAACGGTCCTTCCTCCCCCCGGCTCCATTACTGAGGAGTGGCTTGAGAAGTCTTTTGATGACGAGCAGCAAACTTAGGATAGATTTTCCTCTTTGCTTTTTGTAATAGACGGTAGGATTTGTAATTCTCTTTGAATATCAATGAAAAATCCTTTTGTCATGATTCGTGTTTTTCAATAACTTGCTTATATTTTGTATGCTAGGCAGAGGCACTAGACTTAAGAAGGTGGGATCCGAGGGGGGTTCCTCGCTCCCTAATTGTTGAGCAAGTGGTTAGGCCGAGGAAGGACTCCTTGACTTTTACTATACTCTTTTAAGTTATTTATGTCGAGGAAGGTTTCCTTGGCCTTGAATGTGTTGTAATCCTGAATCAAGGCGGACCCTTGGTAGGACGTATGTTAAGCCATCAGGCCGAGGAAAATCCTTGGTCTTAGCTGTTATGTTTGTAATCCTGAATCAAGGTGGACCCTCGATAGGATGTGTGGTAAGCCATCGTGCCAAGGAGGACCTCGTCTGGCCGTTGGTGTCCCGAATCAAGGTGGACCCTCGACAGAAGCGCTGGTAAGCCATTAGGCGAGGAGGACCTCGTCTGGCCGCTGGGTGTCCCGAATCAAGGTGGACTCTCGACAGAAGTGTGGTAAGCCATTAGGCCAAGGAGGACCTCGGGTCTTGGCCGCTGGTGTCCCGAATCAAGGTGGACCCTCGACAGACGTGTTAAGCCATCGAGGCCAGGGAGGACCGCTCGGGTCTTGGCCGCTGGTATCCCTGAATCAAGGTGGACCCTCGACAGAAGTGTTAAGCCATCGTGCCAAGGAGGACCCTTGGTCTTGCCCGTTGGTATCCCGAATCAAGGTGGACCTCGACAGAAGTATTAAGCCATCGTGCCAAGGAGGACCCTGGGTCTTGGCCGTTGGTATCCCGAATCAAGGTGGACCCTTGACAAGAAGTATGGTAAGCCATTAGGCCAAGGAGGACCCTCGTCTTGGCTGCTGGTAATCCCGAATCAAGGCGGACCCTCGACAGAAGTGTGTTTAGAAGAGTCGGGGATAAAGTCCTCGTCTTCTCGGTGTTCAGTGAAGAGTTGATAGTTGCTTGCGTGTTGGAAGAAACCGCTCGTAAATCGAAATGCGATTACATCGAACCGCAATCCTATCAACTAACAAAAATAAAAGACAAAATAAGAAACTAATCTACCGTAAAATAAACTAGACCGGTGATAATATTTTCTAAGGTCAGTTTGAGTCTGAGTGCCACTGGATGCTTGAGGTCCTTCCCTCCTCGGTCTTCAATCTGTAGGTCCCTTCTCGAATGACTTGAGTGATGATATAAGGACCTTCCCAATTTGGGGAGAGCTTGTTCTGTTCTGCCTTCCGACCAGTAGCTTCGATTTTTCTAAGTACCAATCGCCTACTTGGAATACTCTTCTGATGACCCTCTTGTCGTGGTATGCCTTGGTCCTTTGCTTGTAATTCACCATCCTCATCTGTACAGCTAGTCGTTTCTCATCTATCAGGTCCAGGTCTAGGAGCCTATTGACCTTGTTGACTTGCTCATCATAATGGGAATTTATCACGTAGGGATGGCCATCTCTCGCTGGTGCCATAGCCTCGTAACCGAAGGTTAGCGAATGGGGTTTCCCTTGGCTCCCCGGGTGCCAGGCGAATGCCCATAAGGCTAGGAAGTTCGTCCAACCATCTACCCTCGCGTCCCTCAAGGTTCTTGGTAAGGGCGGCTAGGACCCGCCTTGTTTGCCGCTTCGCTTGGCCGTTGCCTCGTGGTCTCGCTAACCGAAGATTTTGCATGGCGGACTTTACCCTTCCCAACTCGTAGTGAATGCCGTGGAGAATTGCACCATGATCGAGACAATTGTATGTGGAAGGCCGACCGCACCCGATGTTGTCATGGACAAAGTTGATCGCGTTCTCTTCCGTTATCTTGGCTAATGCCTTGGCTTCTACCCACTGAGAAGTAATCACCAGCTACTATCACGTACTGCAATTACCACGGGCGGGAGGGAAGTGGTCCGATGATATCGATCCCCCACATATCAAATGGTCACGTAGGTATTACCAGTGTTTGCTCAACCGCAGTAGTCTAGGAATGTCGAGAATCTTTGGCACTTGTCACATTTTCTAACATAGGCGTGCGCGTCTTCCCTTAGGTTTGGCCGCGTAGTAACCTAGCGATATGATCTTGTTTGCTAAGGTTCTGCCCCCGGTGTCCGCCGCAAACGCCTTCATGTACTTCCTCGCCAAGAGGTTCTCAATTTCCTCGGGATAGACACACCTTAGTAGGGCTTCGTGAAAGATCTTCTGTGAGAGGACTCCGCTAATTACCACGAACCTTGGAGACCTCTTCTTGATGAGTTTGGCTTGAGCTTCATCTTCAGGAGTTTCTCCTTCTCAATGTATTCAACGTAGTCATCGATCCAAAGATTCTCCTCTCCATCTAAAAGCATGACTTGTAGTCTTTCGTACGCAGGTTTCTCGGCATAAACTACATATGGACCGGTCTTAGACACATCCATGGTTGCCGCTTTGGAGAGAACGTCCGCGACTTGGTTATCTTCCCTCGCCAATTTGTTTCGAAAGCTCGAAAAATTCCATCTTCTTCGTCATATCTAGGACCAGTGTCTCTATACTTGGCAAGGGTGGGGTCTTGGGCATTATATTCTCCCTTTACTTGTTTGACAACGAGTTGGGAGTCGCAAAGGCCGCCACCTTAGTTGCTCCATAGTATGAGGCTAACTCAATGCCAAATATTAGAGCTTCATATTCAGCTTGATTATTGGAGGCAGGGAACTTGAAACGGATGGCGTCTTGCGTAGTATATTCTCCTTCTGGGCTTGCTAGTACAATTCCCGCTCCGCTTCTTTCTTTTGTGGCTGATCCATTCGTATACAGGATCCAACAATGGATGGGAGTTCAATGGGAGAGTCTTTTTCTCCGGTGCGTTTTTGCTTCCTGGAGGTGGGGAGATGCTCACCCATAAAGGCGCCTCGACTACGAAGTCAACCAAAGGTCACAGAAGGTCGAAACCTAACGGTTTATTTAATTCCGCAAGCGCACGGGCTATTGTAATATAGCGGGTGCAAGTACGGGTCGATTCCACAGAGACAGGGTTTACTTAAGGGATATTTTTGTCTTTAGAAAATATAGAAAGGATTGGGGGTAGATAAAATTTGTTTTAGAATAATAGAGAGAGCATAAAACGAGAAAATACTTTAATTGAAATCTTATAAAAACGAAGCATTCTCGGATTGGAAATCATACACATAATCTTATTCATCAAATTGTCATTGTCTTAGAAATAAAAGGTTTTCATAAAAAGCAAGGATGGTATGTTAGGCCTACGCTATTTCGGGCTAAGACAATAGCGTTTGTATTCTTCACTAATTATGTCCTAACTGTTTGAGAAATCCGTTTATGTTTGCCCCGCCCCGTCACAAACGGGCATTCCGGCTTATCTCTAGCCGACCATAATTAGTAAGAATCCATTAAGGACGGAAGTCAACATACTTTCCATTAAAGGAACATCCCTAGGCCATTCAACTACTCTCGTGATCAATGAACCTAGTTTCTTTATATGGTTCCGTCAATCGAGATTCTCCGCTAGGTACTTCTCTCAATCGGGATCAATCATACAAATTGGATATCGCCAAAATGTAAGGCATTTAGAGAATAATATAAAGAGATTGTTTTAGATGAAGAAAGAAGACAAGACTAAACATTTTTTAATGATGAATAAGCATGCTTTTGAAGTTTCCAACCCCAAGAATATGGGGGATTACTCACAAGCCATTAATGACATAAAAGCATAAATAGAGATTGAGTAAGAAAGACTTATGATTGCCGAGAATGATGCTTCACTTTTATTGCTTTTTCCTCCAAAGGGATTCCAAGAACAAATAATGACTTTGATCTTCAAACTTCTTTGGATAATTGTTGTTACAAATCTTTGTATCTTCTCTCTATTTAATATCGTAGTTTCTCTCTAAGAATTCGTATCTAAGACTGATTACAAGGGTCCTATTTATAAATGGAAGGAGACTCTTCAATTGGGTGCCATCAAAAGGTGCCTTTACATCTGCAGTCACGACTTGCACGGCCGTGTCAAGGATTTTGCACGGCCGTGTCCTCTTTGGCGCCGCATTTGGATTTGAATTTGAAGACTTGCACGGCCGCTCCGCATATAGCCGCACGGCCGCTCCAACTGGTTTTCAGCTTGGAGTGCTTATTTGCTTGGTGTTCCTTTATCTTTTTGGACCAAGATGTCCATGTATCCTTTGTATATATAAAATGACCCTAAAACCTGTCTAAAATGTATAAAACATACCAAAAACGTAAAATCTAATAAAATAACAAAAGTAAGTAAAAAGTACTAAAAAACTAAATGAAAAGTGATGATTTATTTATGTAAAAGTATATAAAAACTAGGATAATTGACTATATAATAGTCACTTATCAAACTCCCCCACACTTAAGCCTTTGCTTGTCCCCAAGCAAACTTAGAGATGAAATACGGAGAGGGAGAAAAATACGATTGATCCCTCGTAAATAAAGTAGCAAGCCCTTAAATTGCCTCCTTAGATAATGCCTTTATCTATCTAATCATATTTTGAATACCTTTAAAAATTTATTTTAGGAAGAAAATATTTTAGGGATATTTTTAAAGAGATAAAATGCAAGACAATAACCTAATATAACATATATAGAATTTTAACCAAGTAAAGCATACTAGAAGGAAGAATCTTCTTGGTAGAAAAAGCTATCACTTTTCAGAGTGATTTTTTTTAGAAAAGATGAATTTTATTTCTTTAAGACGTACAAGAGAAGGTATAAACATTTATTCACAATTTAGAAGTTCCGAAGAATTGTATTACATCCTTGAATCACAGTGGTGAAGAATGGATGATGGTAGTGGAAACATCTCGTCAAAGTCAAACAAATTTATCTTATTTTTGTACGTGTTATATTCTTGCAAAAGACCTAAGTTATTTTTGATCCTTTCAAGTAGGAGACATTGTGGTTGCGAACCCCATGTTCCTAATACTTAGATCAAGAATACTTTTTGAATATTATTTCCGTTTGGCAAGGAAGCATCGTCGCAGCGAACGCCGTGCCCCGAGTTACTTAGGAGATAATATGTTTCTTTTTGCTTTTAAGGCTTGGTGACAATTGCCACTCTTTTATCAATAAGATAGAAGTGTTTTACTTTGACTTGATTTGAAAAATGGAAGGATGGAATTTATGAAAAGGTGTGATTCAAGGGATGCAATCAAAAAGGTGCTTCTAAAAAGGGAATAAATATCTAATAAAGATAAAAAATGTACAATCTTAAAGGAATATATTCAAAATTTGCATAAATAACCAAGCATAAAAGAATTCCTTTCTAATCAAATGCATTTTCCTTGATGAGATTCTATATTGTGCTATACCAACTTATGAGGCTTTCAATTATTTCCTAAAAAGATCCCTTATACTTTTCCTTTTTATAGATTTCTAAGTGTATAGAAAATATGAGAGGAAAGGTAAAGGCATTTATACTAGGGCAAATGGCAAGCATAAAGATAATGATTATGGATCATCATAGGAATTTTTTTTTATATACTATACATGCATAAAAATGAAAATGCAACTAAGTTAAAAATTTACATTAGAAAGCAAGTAAAATTCTTAAACTAGAAAGCAAAAAATAAAAAAAAACAAAATAAAGATAGGTATACCCCCCCACACTTGAAATGAACATTGTCCTCAATGTGACAAAGAGTAAATAGATAAGCATGCGGTGGTAAACAAAATTATGATAAACAGTAATATAATCCATCGGTTTACTATTCCGATGATGCTTGTTTAAGGTCATAAGCTCGACCCCTTTCTATCAGTAATAATGGACGGTGAGTGGTATTGTAATGGTCTCTTGTCCTTAACAACTCGCCATTCCTTGCCCTTTGGCGTGATTGAGCTCTTATGATTGATGCACATACGACATCCCGGTGTGCCTTTTTTCTTAGGTCCCCTACCTTTTGATTTTTCAATTTTATTATGCTGCCTAGGGTGCATATTTTTCATACCATTATGATCTAAGGGCTTTTTAATTATTATTTTTGAGTCCTTGGATTGCGAGTTTTCACTCTTTTTGTTATCATTCTTAGGAGTGTCAACTTCATGGCACGATTTCTTGAGATTTAAGTCTTTAAATTCGACTTTCTTATTTCCAATGTTTAAAGAAAGAGTGCCATTCTTTACATCTATTATTGCACCAGCGGTGGCAAGAAAAGGTCTTCCTAGAATGATTGGAATTTGGTGATCTTCCTCCATATCAAGAACTACAAAGTCAACCGGGATGATCAATTTCCCAATTTGACAAGGGACGTCTTCCATAATACCCATCGGGTATTTAATGGAGCGATCCGCTAGTTGGAGAGAAATAGTGGTGGGTTTCATTTCCCCCACACCTAGTTTCTTACCTACCGAAAGCGGAATGAGGCTCACACTTGCCCCAACATCTAACAAAGCATTATCAACATTATATTTACCTATTTTGCAAGGAATAGAGAAAGTGCCGGGATCTTTTAATTTAGGAGGAAGTTCTCTTTGTAAAATGGCACTTACTTCTTCTGTTAAAGCGACAGTCTTATGCTCCTCAAGTTTCCTCTTATTTGCAAGAATATCCTATAAGAACTTAGCATAGGACGACATTTGTTGAAGGGCATCGGTAAAAGGTATGTTGATGTAAATAGATTTTAAGACTTCTAAAAATTTTGCAAATTGTTTGTCAAGTTTGGCTCTTACCAACCTTTGGGGGTATGGTATTGGAGGGTCAAAATTTCTAGAAATCTTAGGGGATTCTGTCCCATTTTCAACATCTTCATTAGTCTCAACCATCGGTGGGGTTGGACTAACATTCTCCTTACTTGGTTTGATATTTTCCTTAGGAAGGGGATCTATAATTTCTTTTCCACTCCTAGTTTCTACCGCACTAACATGCTCGTCGGGCCTTTGCGATTGACCGAAAAAACTCCCTTGTGGTCTATGCGAGGTGCCGGCTTGTTGAGCTTGTTGATTTTCAAGCATTCTATTGTGGGCGGCTAAATTATCAAACCTAGCGTTCAACGACTTTATGGATTCCCTTAACTCATTATTGGTCTTTTCTTGCTCATTCTTACTTTCAATCATAAAATCCATAATAAGATCCAATTTAGACTTAGGGGGAGGGAAAGCACTAGGATTGCCATTGAAATTCTTTTGTGTGAATCCCGGTGGTTGTGTAGAAAATTGCGGGTTTAAAATATTGTTATTCTTATAGGAAAAATTTGGGTGATTTCTCCACTCGGGATTGTATGTGTTTGAATACATACCACCCTTTTCCCCATAAGAATTAACAAAGTTTACTTGATCACTAGAAGTAGTGTCAAGCAATTCACAACATTCTGTACTATGTGAGTTTGACCCACATAGTTCACAAACAACATTAATGTTGGCCACGGGATTTACATTAAAGTTCTCAAACTTTTTAAGAAGCATATCAACTTTAGAAGACAAGGTAGTAATGACATCAATATTGTACTTACCTGGAATCCCCTGCGGTTGTTCCCTCTCATTGAACCATTGATAGTGATTCAGGGCTATGTTCTCTATCAAGTCGTATGCTTGATCCACCGTCTTATTCATTAGTGCACCTCCTGCGGCGGCATCAATTGTCTCACTTGTTCTATATGTGAGACCATTATAGAAAGTATGAACAATCAACCACTTTTCAAGCCCGTGGTGGGGGCACATTCTGAGAAGTTCCTTGAACCGTTCCCATGCATCATACAAAGTCTCACTATCTGTTTGACAGAAGTTAGTGATCTTTGTTCGTATCTGGGCAGTCTTGCTTGGTGAAAAAAATCGACCAAGGAATGCTTCTTGAATTTGATCCCATGTTGTTAATGAATTCTGGGGGACCGAATTCAACCATTGTTTCGCCTTATCCTTGAGAGAGAAAGGAAAGAGGCGCATCCGGATTGCTTCCACCGTAACATTTTGAATACGTGTAGTATCACAATATTCAAGGAATGTTTGGATGTGTAGATGGGAATCTTCGAAGGCAGTGCCGCTGTATTGGTTATTCATAACCATGTGCAATAATTGCGGCTTTATCTCGAAGTTTGCTGCTCCGGCATTTGGTACAACAATAGGGGATCTAGTTCCCGGGGTACTTGGGTTAACAAAGTCCCGTAGGGTCCTAGCAGGTGTTTGCGGTTCTCCGTCCATGTGTTTTTGTAGAGTTTCTCTAAATCTTCTTAATCTTTCGTGAAAGCTTCTTTCGGGTTCCGGATCAAAGTTGTCAACGAATGTCCGAGACCGTTTCATAAACTACAAGAAAAACACTTGAAGAAAAATTAAACGTAATGCAGTTATAGGACAAGAAAGCAAAATAGTAAAAATAAAATAAAAAACAAAAAATTTTGTAGTAAAGACAAAAATAAAAAGTAAACCGTTGTCCCGACGGCGGCGCCAAACTTGTTCGGTCGAAACCTAACGATTTATTTAATTCCGCACGCGCACGGGCTATTGTAATATAGCGGGTGCAAGTACGGGTCGATTCCACGAGACGGGGTTTACTTAAGGGATATTTTTGTCTTTAGAAAATATAGAAAGGATTGGGGGTAGATAAAATTTGTTTTAGAATAATAGAGAGAGCATAAACGGAAAATACTTTAATTAAAATCTTATAAAAAGCGAAGCATTCTCGGGATTGGAAATCATACACATAATCTTATTCATCAAATTGTCATTGTCTTAGAAATAAAGGTTTTCATAAAAAGCGAGGATGGTATGTTAGGCCTACGCTATTTCGGGCTAAGACAATAGCGTTTGTATTCTTCACTAATTATGTCCTAAGCTTGTTTGAGAAATCCGTTTATGTTTGCCCCCGCCTGTCACAAACGGGCATTAAGGCTTATCTCTAGTGACCATAATTAGTAAGAATCCATTAAGGACGGAAGTCAACATACTTTCCATTAAAGGAACATCCTAGGCCATTGAACTACTCTCGTGATCAATGAACCTAGTTTCTTTATATGGTTCCGTCAATCGAGATTCTCCGCTAGGTACTTCTCTCAATTAGTGAATCATACAAATTGGATATCGCCAAAATGTAAGGCATTTAGAGAATAATATAAAGAGATTGTTTTAGATGAAGAAAGAAGACAAGACTAAACATTTTTTAATGATGAATAAGCATGCTTTTGAGTTTCCAACCCCAAGAATATGGGGGATTACTCACAAGCCATTAATGACATAAAAGCATAAATAGAGATTGAGTAAGAAAGACTTATGATTCTTTGAGAATGATGCTTCACTTTTATTGCTTTTCCTCGAAGGGATTCCAAGAACAAATAATGACTTTGATCTTCAAACTTCTTTGGATAATTGTTGTTACAAATCTTTGTATCTTCTCTCTATTTAATATCGAGTAGTTTCTCTCTAAGAATTCGTATCTAAGGCGATTACAAGGGTCCTATTTATAAATGGAAGGAGACTCTTCCAATTGGGTGCCATCAAAGGTGCCTTTACATCTGCGATCACGACTTGCACGGCCGTGTCAAGGATTTTGCACGGCCGTGTCCTCTTTGGCGCCCAGATTTGGATTTGAATTTGAAGACTTGCACGGCCGCTCCGGATATAGGCTGCACGGCCGCTCAGTGGTTTTCGGCTTGGAGTGCTTATTTGCTTGGTGTTCCTTCATCTTTTTGGACCAAGATGTCCATGTATCCTTTGTATATATAAAATGACCCTAAAACCTGTCTAAAATGTATAAAACATATCAAAAACGTAAAATCTAATAAAATAACAAAAGTAAGTAAAAAGTACTAAAAAACTAAATGAAAAGTGATGATTTATTTATGTAAAAGTATATAAAAACTAGGATAATTGACTATATAATAGTCACTTATCACTGTGCCAGGAGGGTCTTCCTTGGTTGGTAAGTGATATCAAACTCGGTGAGAGCGATGGACCAATTAAGAAAACGTCCGGAGCCGTCCAACTTATGTAGTATCTTCTTCAATGGTTCATTTGTGTATACGGTGATAGGATGTGCAGAAAAATAGGCACGTAATTTTCTTGAGGCGATGACTAGTGCGTACGCTATCTTCTCCACATTAAAGTATCTGCTTTTCACGTCGGACAGTGCCTTAGAGACATAGTAGACGAGGCTTACGAACTCCTTCGCCATTCCGAACTAAGACAGCTGCGACAGCATAATCAGTGCTTGACTAGGAAGACATATAGCATCTCACCGTAGTCGGATGCTAAGCGAGGGAGGGAACCCAAGTACTCCTTCAACCGGAGGAATGCTTCGGAGCATTCGGGAGTCCAGGAGAAGCCCTTGGTACCCTTGATACCTTGAAGAAAGGCGGTGACTTTTCGGCGGATTTGGCGATGAATCTTCCAAGGGCCGCGATTCTTCCATTAAGTCTTTGAACCTCATTGATGGTGGTAGGTTCCTTCATGTCAACGAGCTCTTTTATTTTTCGGGGTTTGCTTCAATCCCTCTTTGAGATACCATGAAGCCTAGGCACTTTTCGGCCGTTACTCCAAACACGCACTTGCTTGGGTTTAGTTTCATGTTATTAGCTCGGAGGTTGTGAATTGTCTCTTCCAGGTCGGGAACGTGACTGCCTTCCTTGGTCTTTATGACCATGCCATCAATATAAGCTTCCATGTTTCGACCTATTTGGCTGGCAAAAACTCGATTCACCATCCGTTGGTATGTAGCACCCGCGTTCTTTAGCCCAAAGGCATCATGATGTAACAGTAATTTCCCCAGGTGTTTAGAAGGCCGTCTTCTCGATGTCCTCTTCCGCCATTTTTATCGATGATAGCACGAATAGGCATCTAGGAAGGCATTGAGAGTTTGATGTCCAGCAATGGAATCAACTAACTTGTCAATTCTAGGGAGAGGATAGCTGTCCTTGGGGCAGGCTTTGTTTAGATCAGTAAAGTCTATGCACATACGCCATTTCCCATTTTGCTTTTTCACCATAACTACATTGCCCAACCAAACGGGGTACTTGACTTCACGAATTATTCCGGCGCTGAGTAATTTCTGCACCTCTTCTTTTATGGCTTCCTCCTTGTCCCTTGCAAAATTTCTCCTTGTCTGGGAGATAGTTTTGCCCAAAGGATCAACTTCCGGGCGGTGGAGGGCTACTTCTTCATTGATCCCCTCATGTCTTCGACTTTCCAAGCAAAGACGTCAAGGCCTTTCAAGAGGGAGATGATTTTTTCTTTCTCTTCTGGAGATAATTGGCCCCCGAGCTTGATTTTTTGTTCAGGATAGTCAGGATTGATGACTACCTCTTCCAGTTCATCCACAGGCTTCATTTCAGGACCGTCACGGAATTCTAGAGACTCAATAATGATCTCTCTAATTCTTCTCCCTTAGTTGTCGTTCACGTTGAGGCCTTATTCCTCCATAAGTTTATCGACATCGGGGAGATTGACCTTCCCTAGGTCGTGGTTGGCCCCCGAGTTCTGGCTGTTGAAGAGAGCAGGGTCTTCCTTGGATACGGGCGGAACTACGCCTAGGTCATCTGCAATTTCTTGGACCATAGGTTCTTCCTCAGGTACAGGTAGGACTATGCCTTGGCCATCTTCAATTTCTAGGACCACAGGTTTGTCCTCATCTGCAAACACCTCACGAATATAGCTCATTCTGGAGCTAGTTTCGGTGGTTTTCTGAGACTTTGAGATCTTGATGTTTTCCTCGGGGGTATCTATTTCCACACTTTTGGATTTCTTTCTGCTCTTCACGACATGTTCCAAGAAGTCTTTGGGGGTGGCCCTCACACATCCAATCCCTGCCCGAGTGGGGAATTTAACCCGTTGGTGGGGAAGTGAGGCCACCATCCCCAGTTTAGCTTGACTTGGAATGCCTATGATCGCATGGTAATCACTAGTCAAATCCATGACTACGAAATTGGCCGGCGTGGCTTTGGCTAGGAAGGGATGATCACCGACTTCAAGTTCCAGCTCCACAGTTCCCTTGGCTCCCACCTTGTGATTGGTGAATCCTTCTAGCCTTCCATGATAAGGTTCCAACATGGTGTCTTTCAAGCCCATCTGTTGGAAGGATCAATAATATAGGATGTCACGGGAGGCCCCCGTGTCAACGAGAAGTCTTTCGGATTCAACATTGTCTATTCGGCCCTTTATCACCAAGGGTTGTTCACGAGTGCTCGGCTTCCCGGCCAACTCATTAGGAGAGAAAATAATGACCTCTTACGCTTTATGGATCAGCAAGGGAACATGGTATACTTTGCTCGGCTCGTGGATGCGGTCCCTTGGTTTTACGGTAGAAGTTACCTCTTCCCGTATCACATGCAACTTGGCCACTAGGAGGCTGCGGTCTTCATCCTCGCTTTTGTCGTCATCTTCACTTTCCTCTTCCTTTCGCTTCCGCTTGTTGTCTTTTTCATGACATAACGATCTAACTTTCCCTCGTCGACCCATTTTTGGATTATTTTCTTGAGGGCCCAGCGGCCATCGGTGGTGTGCCTGTGGTCCTTGTGAAAATCACAGTATTTGTTCATGTTACGAGGGAATTTTGGCTTGTCAGTCATTGGATGAGGTGGAGGAAGGTTGACCAGCTGCATGATTCCAGAGATGGGTTTTGTAAGAGGGGTGAATTCAAGCTTCTCAGGTGCTCCTTGTTTTATTTTTCCCTTTGGAACCCTTGCCGTTCCCATTATCATTACGGCGATTGCACTGTCGCCTCTGTTCTGTCTTGTCGGCTCCCCTTTTCTTTGTTTTGTCCTCGGCCATGGAAATGGCATAAGCTACCTTGTATAGGTCGGACTTTGTTTGAGGTTCCCAGGTGAGAGTTCATAAACGAGGGACCGATTTTAGGCCGAGTTGAAACAAACAATGACTTCCCTATCGGTGAGGCTCTCTTCAACACAGTGCGCTATTTTCGGAACCGGTTATAATAGGCGAGGGTGGTCTCTCCCTTTCCACGCTCAATGTTGGCCAAGTCGGCCGGCCTTATCTTCCTCTTACCGGCGGTAGCAAAGTGGTCCAAGAACATTCTCCTCGTACCCTCTCCCGGCCAATCGATCTTTGCCTCTTTTAAGCTCACGGAACCAGTCAAAGGCATTGGGAGAAGGTGCTCGCGAAAGCTTTACAAAGCGAGTCATCGGCGGTGGTGAGGAGATTCATAGTTTGTTCAAAACTTTGCACGTGGTCTTTTGCATCAGTAGTGCCATTGTATTTTTCGAAATTAGGGAGCTTGAGGTGGGGATTAGGTGGAGCTGCAGTTATTCTCAAGGAGAATGGACGTGTTGCCCAGTCATAATCATCGTCATTGAACTTCTTTCCCCTCTCCATGTCATCCAGTCTTTGCTTGGCAACGGCTCCCATTGCTTGGTTTCCACTCCTTGTCATCCGCTTGGCGGGTGCTTCATTGGGAGCTTCTGACAGATTTGTCCTTGGGGCGATCATTCACCCTACTGTGCTCCGCGTCATGTCGGTGGCTGTCCCGTTTGGAAGGGGCCTTATCACGCTTCAATTCCAGGTCTTGGCCACCAAGTATCATCCTGTACGGTTCTGGGGTCCTTGGCTTAGCAAATTCACGAACACGGGGACGGGGAGAATCCAGAAGCGATCTTAGGGAAGAGGAGAATCATGTCGAGATCAACGAGGACGAGGAGAATGCGGGCCAGGGGTGCTATGACTAGACGAGGTGGTGACATTCGCTGTTTAGGCGAGCCTTGTCCTTAGGTCCCTTGAGTTCACCTCCTCTTCCACAGGAGTCAATTGGCTTCTCAAGTCAACTACGATCCCTCTTCTTCTTGTCATGCCGAGGACGGGTAGGTTCCCGGGGTGGTAGTTCAGGGGTCTTAAGGAGAGGAGCTCGTTGCTCACCTTGTCCCTTTTCGAGGGGGTCGCCCACAGATGGCCTAATAAATTCTGCCATGGAATGCTTTGGGTCCAATTGCAAAAGAGCAGCCTGTGTTTCATACATTCTTTGCAATATCTCCATTTGCCTATGTAACAAAGAGCGTCGGTCAATGGGTTGACTTCCTCCCGCTTGACCGGCGTCGGCATTCTTTGTTTTCTTCCTTCCCACTTGCTTTCCGCGGGCGCGAGTAGGACGAGGAAGCTCAGCGCCTTCTCCCTCGGTATTCACCTGACCCTTGGAACGAAGGGTCATGGAGAGGGGAGGAGGGGCATCTGGCTGAGGTAGAGGAGGAGGAGGAGGCAGCTCCTCGGCTCCAGTGTTCGCCCCATTCACCTGGGTTGGATCCTCAGCCGTAACACTCGTAAACTGTCCTTCCATTGTGTGTCAACAACAAATTACCAAGTGTAAATTTTCCAAAAACCACAATTTCAATAGAACCAAATTTATGGCCAAAATTAGGGCAAATTTTGACCACAAACAAACAGCTAATTGTGATTTTTTCAACACCAAAAAATTCAAGCCAAACTGGGGCGGAATTTCACGCTAAAAACGCCTCCAACGGAATTTGGGTAAATTCCGGTTGAGATTTGCAGATTCCGGCGGTTTCAAGAACAGAGCCCAAACGTTTCCAGAAATTCCGTTCAATGAGAGAAAAATTCCGGCAAGAAAATTGGCTTTTAGCGAGCGTTTTCCAGGCCAAACAAAGGGTGTTTGAATCGATTTCCCGGCAATGGAACCAATTGATGATGCCAAAATCGTCAAATCAGCCCAACTCCAAGCGATGATTGCTCCGGTGATTGCAAGGCCTGAAAATAAGAGAAAACACGTAAACTAAGTCGGGGCGGATCCGGCTAAAGGCCCTCCGACGTGAGAGTAAGTTCACGGTTTGTATGTGAGAAAACAAATTGACAGAGTTTTCCCAATGTAAAAAGTAACGTACCTAATAATGAGCCATGGGGCTTGTATTTATAGGGATGGATTGATAGAATCCATGTTGAAGTGAACTTGTAAAGAGATAAGGTATAATCCTAAGAGAATTATATCTGTTAAGGAGTCCTTGTTTGACTTGAAGTGGTGTTGGTAATTATAATCCTGATTGGATCATTCTTGTATGTATAATCCTTGTTGAATAAGGACTGTATAACTGCTAGCCGGAACGCCGAGGAACATAAATGTTTTACCTCGGCCTTGGCAAATAGTCCGAGGTAAATGATTCTGCTTCCTCGTCATTTGTAGATTGGCCGGCATGTATATATGCCGGGGTAAATGATTTTGTTTCCTCGTCGCGATGAAATGCCGAGGTAAGAACTTTTCTCTCCTCGTCACTGCGACATGACGGCCCAAGCATGATGACATAAGGCCGAGGTAAACGTTCCTCGGCATACGAGGAAGACCTTACTCGGCCACGATACTTGGTTATTAGATAATATTCATGGCCCAATCCAATTGGGCCCACTGAGCAAGCCCATGTTCGTATCTCGATTTATACCGTTCAGTTTCATTATTTTTATATCAATGGGACTCACAACAACAATTCAATTATTATTTCATGCTTCACTTTCTCTCTAACCTCATTTTTCTTACTCAAAACACCTACTCTACTATATATTTTCTTAATTTTTGTACAAACAATAATTGGGATGATTGTAGACATTGTCGACTCGGACCCGTACGGATCCGTGAAATTGTACTCGGATTTGATCCGTCAGAATCGGAACCGTGTAAGACCCCTGAATCATTGGACCCGTACCCGTACAATTGGCGGTTCGGTTCCGATTTCTCATTTTTTCAGACCCGTACCCGATGGGTCGAAACCGTAATTGTATTCGAACCCGGATTTGGCCATGTCTAAATCCTATATGTGTGTGTAGACACGACCGATCCGTACCCGTATCCGTACGGATCCGTGGAACCGTACCCATATTTGATCCGTCAGAATCGAAATCATGTAAGACCCGGAAATCCTTGGTCCCGTACCCGTACAATTGGCGATTCGATTTCAGATCCTCATTTTTCAAACCCGTACCCAACAAGTCGAAACTATAACCGTAATCGAACCCAAATTTGACAATGTATATATGATTGTAGAGAGTAGTTGCGATTGTTATAAAGGAGTTAGTAAAATTAACTCAACTAATAGTAGTCGACTTCTAGGACAGCCTTATTCTTTCAATCTCATTAAATTATTTATTTTAGAAAACTATTTGTTCATTTGACCAACTACTTTTAACTTTACAATAATATACTATTGTTTTTCTCGTTTTAGCGACTGAGCTAGTATTTTATATTTAATTATCATATATTGTTTGAAATAAACGGGTCCGTCCAAGATGGCCCAAGCCCTACCCAAACTTGAGCCCGTTTTTTTGAGAAAACAAAATCGGTAAATTAGTCATGGAGGGTTACGGAAAGTTGGAAACGATTTTCGACTACTAAAGAGCATCCGATCAGTTTTTTTGAGAGAGACGCTTTTGTGAATTCTGTTCACAAAGAAAACTGCTATCCCTCTCTTCTTGATACTCCCTTCTCCATAATTTTCATGGCGGATCAAATTGTCAAACAAGTGTTGTGAAATAGTGGGCAATTTTCGTTTGTGATTTCGCTCCCGATCAACGTACGTAGTTCATATTCGGTGATCAAATTCACGGCAACGATCAAGTCTTTCGCACTACGATTGAACAAGTAAGTCGTTCTTCCATCAAATTCTTACATATATAAACGTATGTAACATGTATAATTGATATTTTTGCTAAATATTATTTAAAATATCATTAAAAATGATATTTGTGGTAAATATGAGCCCCTAATCAAAATATGACCGAAAAAAAATGAGGCTGCAAATAAACGACCATGTAAAAATCAAAATATGAAAAGACAAACATAAGACCCCTAAATTAAATTATTGAGTACGTGAAAAGTATGATGCAAAAAGGAGAAAAATAAACAAACACGAGGCCTCCTAATCAACTATGAAAACTAAAAAAATAGGCTTAACTTAATAAATCTAGGTTTCGTTGTTTTGCGTAAAATAATTTGGGGAAAATGATTTCCTGTAAAATATTTTTCAGAAAATGAAAATATTTTTCGTAAAATGAGATAAACATGTTTTCGCCTGTTTGGTAAGGAAAATATTTTCCGAAAAAAATTTCATGTGTTTAATGAAAATAATTTTCGATAAAGACACAATTTGAGATCATTTGAGTGGGATAGGGGCAGGGGTGGTGGTGGTGAGTGGAATGGGGTGGAGGGGCAGGGGTGGTTGTGAGTGAAGTGGGATAGGGAGTTGTTAAAAATAAATTTTAATTAATTTTTTTTATTCGAGGGGAGGGGGGTGGCAGGAGTGGTGGGTGGGGTGGGGTGGGGGCAGGGGCAGGGGTGGTGAGGGGGAGGGAGAATTGTAAAATTTAATTTTAATATAAATATTTTTTTATAAGGGAATGGGGTACGGGGTGATTGATGTGGGGTGAGTAACGTGGGAGATGTATGAAAAGGTATGTGTATGAGGGTGTTATCATTTTTCGAAAAATGTTTTACTTAAGAAAAAATCGTAAGTCATTTTGCTTAGAAAAGGGGAAAAAATATTTTCCGAAAAACATTTTTCCCATTTTCCGGTGTTTACCAAACACCAAAAAATGAGAAAAACATTTTCCAAAAAATATTTCCCCTCATACAAATGGAGCCCTAATGTAAAAATAAAAACATACATAATAAATATAAGGCTAGAAAGAATTGAATTCAAGTTTTATGTCAAAAATAGTTGCAAACTATAATTATATTAAAAAATAGTGTGCTTGGTAATATGAGATTCTTTCTACCTAGAAACCTAATCTTGATTAATTAATTATACATTTGTACTTAAAAAGGACATTGCCCCTAAATCTTATAAAAAATTATCATATTAAAAACAATGTATATACAACTTGAGGATTAAGTCAATATATAATTATATTAAGATGGTTGGTTTCAACTGCTTGAATTTGTTATTTAACCTTTTTAGTTTTGATTAAGATCAGAGGCGGATCCAGCCCTATTTGACATCTCAAAATTTTGAATTTTTTTTTACCTAAATCATCGACTATATGTAACTTTTTTTTATATATGAAGTTATTTTTCACTGTTTTATTGTTTACAATATTTTTCAAATACTAAGTCCACGCAATTTCAAAATCCTGGATCTACGCCTGGTTAAAATGGTTCAGATTATTCCTCTGCTCCAAAATAAATACAAAAATAAATATTATAATAATTTAATGTTAAAAATTCCCGAATATTCTTGTTATCTAATTTTAAAAATATTAGTTTTGTAAGTATATAACCAGTAGTAAAAATATACTTCCTCCGTCCCACTATACTTGACACTTCTTTCCATTTTGGGCCGTCCCACTATACTTGACACCTTCCAAAAATAACCAAGTTTTTATATTTTTATATTCACTCTACCTCACCACTCATTCTCTCTCTTCATTTTCTACCACACATTTATTCAACCAACACTACTATTTACCCCACTCATTCTCTTTCTTCATTTTCCACCACACATTTTTTTTATTTTATTCTTTTTTCTTGGTTTTTGAACCCACCTCTTGGGTGTCTAGTATAGTGGGACGGAGGGAGTATAGTATAAAAACTATTAAAAGGACAAAATTCGAAAAAAATTGACTATGTACAAGCGCCCAAAGCAGACTCATATATATTAATCACGAGTTTCTGGTGTATCAGGTTGAATAGGATCCAAGGTTACAATTATGACTATGAGAAAGAACACATAAAATATTAAATAAGATTACTGTTAGAGATATTATTTTAAATTGAGAATTGATAAATTTTGCCTATGATATATAAAGATTTTGGATCACTCTCCTTAGTACCAATTGATTTTAAGGTGAAACCTTAGACTTTAAGATGGTATCAGAGCAGGTTCTTTACATGTGCAGGCCTAACGGCCCACGATGTTACTCTGCGTCACCCGATTTATAAGTACACGTTGCAAACTTTGGCAAAGCCCGCTACACGTGAGGGGGCGTGTGTTAGAGATATTATCCCACATTGAAAATTGACAAATCTTGCCTATAATATATAAAGATTCTGGGTCACTCCCCTTAATACCAATTGGTTTTAAGGTGAAACCTCAGACTTTAAGATACTACTCTCTTATCTCGTAATAAATGTCGTATTTTGATTTTTTCGGTCAACTTAATTATTGAGCTTTAAAAAAAAAACCAAATTTGATTATTATGAATTTTTTAAAATTGTTATTTGCGATATTCTTAGTGGAACATCAAATATTTTTTTTTAGAATTTTGTTAAGATAATTAAATTATTATCAAATTTTTATCAAGAAAATTACGATGCAACATTTGTTATAAAAAGAAAGGAGTACTCCCTCCATCTCACCCGAAAAATCACAAAGTTGACCTTACACGAAAATTAAGCAGATTGTATAGTAGAGTAAATGTTGTGAGTATAAAAAGTGATGTACAAGAGAGAAAGTGAGAAAAAGAATAGTTAGTGGACAATTATTGTGAGTATAACAAGTGAATCCCACGAATAAAGAAGTATTAAAAAGGTTCAATTTTGTAAATGTGCCTTTTTAAATGAGACACCCAAAATAAAAATATGTGTTTTTATTTATTTTTGAGTGGGACGAGGGGAATATATATTTTTTGAGACACCAACTTTTAGGGTGAGGTATTATAAAATGTAAAGTGAAAACAACCTTTTGACTTCTTGAATGATATCCGTGTTGATATAAACAATAGTAGCATGCCTTATGATAATCAAGGGTTAGTATACTTTTAGGTCATAAAACTTCCATTTGTTTTGGCCACTAAATATTTTTTGTTTAATATTATAGTTTAATTTTTATCATTTTATAAATGTGAGACATACATTACAATAAGTCAATAAAAATATCAATTTTTTTGTTTTTTCCTAATAGAAAAAATGTGCTTTTAAATGTGCGGAGATGTTTGTAAAGATAGATATAAATAAGTTTCGAATATCAACTTTAAAATAGTATTTAAATTATTTATAAAAATATAATGCTCCTTGTTAAGTATAAAATTAATAATTACCTTAAAATAAATACTTGAATATAAAATTATAAAAAAAAATGTTATTTTAGACAGTTCACACTCACGTGAGACATACGAAAAATAAAATAAGTTCACACTCACGTGGGACATAGTAAATACTCTCTCCGTCCCACTACAAACTATACAATTTTCTCATTGAGTGTCCCATTACAAATTACACACTTTCTAAAATAGATATTTTTATTACTTTTATATTAATGAGATCCACATATCATATTCACAACAACAATTCAATTATTATTCACTACCTCACTTTCTCTTTCCTACTTCACTTTTCAACTTACAACATCTAATCTACTAACACTTTTCTTAATTTTCATGCACATAGTAAGGGTGAGTTTGACATTATTTCTGATTCTCCGAAAGTGATTTTTCAAAAGTGATTTAATTTTTTTTATTAATTTGTAATAAATATTAAAATTTATAAGTATATTTAAATAGTATATGTTCAAAACTGATTATAAAAGATAAATACCAAACATAACATTTATGATATGTATCTCGATATAATAAATGCACAAAAGAGATATAGGTTATTATTGTAAATATAACACAAATAACAACTTCTAAAAATCACTTTTTGCAAAAATTGGGTCATAGTTGCTTCTATTAAAATACAGTTTTTTGCGTTTTAACAGTGTAAAATCATAATCACTATTATTATCCAAACGCTACTAAAAGTGATTATACGCCACAAAAAAGCACCTTCAAACTCACACTAAGGCTCTGTTTGTTTCGCGTAAAATGATTTACAGAAAATGATTTCATGTAAAATGTTTTCCGAAAAATGAAAATATTTTCCGAAAAATTGAGATAAACATGTTTTCGATTGTTTGGTAAGGAAAATATATTTCGGAAAAAATTTCATATGTTTAATGAAAATATTTTTCAATAAAAACACAATTTGAGATAAGTTGAGTGGAGTGGGATGGGGTGGGGGCAGGGGTGGTGGTGGTGAGTGGAGTGGGGTGGGGAGTTGTTAAAAATAAATTTTAAATGATTAAATTATTTTTTTTACCCGACGGGGGTGGGGGCAGGGGTGGTGGTGGTGGTGAGTGGAATGGAGTGGGGAGCTGTTAAAAATAAATTATAAATTGTTAATTTTTTTTTTACTCGAGGGGTGGGGCAGGAGGGGTGGTGGTGAGTGGAGTGGAGTGGAAAGTCGTTAAAAATAAATTTTAAATGATTATTTTTTTTTACCCGAGGGGGGTGGGGCATGGGTGTGGGGGAGGGCAGGGGTGGGGGGGGGTATAGTGGGTGGTGTTGGTGGTGAGTGGGGTGGTGGTACTGGGTAGTTGATGTGGGGTGGGTAGCGTGGGGTGTATGAAATATTAGGTGTGTGAGGGTGTTATCATTTTTCGAAAAATGTTTTACTTAGGAAAACTATTTTTTGTAAGTCATTTTACTTAGAAAAGATCGTAAAATGTTTTTCGAAAAACATTTTTTTCATTTTTCGATGCTTATCAAACACCAAAAAATGAGAAAAACGTTTTTTGAAAAACATTTTACCGCAAACAAACGAAGCCTAAGTGTGTAACTTGTAACCACTGAGTATATAATAAGTTATAAGTGTAAAGGAGAAAATGTTTATTAATTACTCTTAATAAAGTGATATTTCTTGAGTTGCTCAGAACAATATACTCCCTCCGTCCCAATAAAAGCTTCACCAATTATCTAAAAGGACGTTTCGTTCACCAATTATCTAAAAGGACGTTTCGTTAGAAGCTTCACCTTTCCTTTTTTTGGCAAAGAATCTTTACTATTTTCTCCACTCATTCTCTCTCCTATTTCACTATTACACTCACATCACTTTTTAAATTTACTATTTCCTCCACTCATTCTCTCTCCTATTTTACTATTACACTCACAACATTTTCTCCATCCTTAATTTGCGTGTCGGGCCAAAATGGTGAAGCTATTACCGGGACGGAGGGAGTATATATATATATATATATATATATATATATATATATATATATATATATATATATATATATATATATATATATATATATAGATCCCTCCGTCTCCCGATAATCTGCAAAAAGATTTCTTTTGGACGTTTCACAATAATTCGCATTTTTTCAAAATGGAAATGAGACCCACTTCTCTCTACTCACAATCATTACCCACTTACTCCACTTTCTCTCTCCTATCCAATCATCTACACTCACAACACATCATCTTTTTCACTTTTCTCCTTAATTCTCGTGCCAAGCCAAAAAATGCGCATTATCGAGAAACGGAGAAGTATACTCACTCCGTCCCGATAAAAAAAGCTTCACTAATTACCCAAAATGACGTCACAGTTAGAAGCTTCACATTTTCTTTTTGGCAAAGAATCTTTACTACTCCATAAAAGTCAGAAGTGTCAGAAAGGACGATTGCGAGAATTAAGGAAAGTGATGTAAGAAAGAGTAAAGTTTAAATGTTGTGAGTATGAAAAATTAAATAGGAGAGAGAATGAGTGGGAGGAATAGTTAGGAGAGAGAATGTGAGTGTAAAAGTAAAGTAGGAGAGAGAATGAGTGGGTGGAATAGTGAAAAAACTTTCCTTTTTTGGGTATGAAACATTTTAAATGGGACGCTCAAAATAGAAAGTTGGGACATTTCGGACGGGACGGAGGGAGTATTTCCTCCACTCATTCTCTCTCCTAATTCACTATTACACTCACAATACTTTTCAAATTTACTATTCTCTCCACTAATTATATAACATTTTCAAATTATCTTTCGCGGCATTTTTCTTTTCACCAATTTCCATAATATATGTACCGGGTCAAAAGGACGAAGCAATTGTTGGGACAAGAGGAGTATATATAAAAGGAATCCAAGTTCTAATAAATAACAAACCTACCTCACATTATAAATAATTAAAAAGTCGTTTTCTTCATCATTTTCTATTATTTTGACCCTACATTTAAACCCTTCATCTAACTCAAAGCCGCCCCATTTTATGAAAAAAGATAAGAAGAAAACATCCTCCACTTTCTCTCTCCTCTCACTACAGAATTCTTCTTGTTGTCTTTTCTTTCAAGTCTTAATTTTTCTTTGGAATTTAAGCTCAAAACGAGCTCAAACCCAAGCCATCCATACATAGTGCTCTTCAGCTTTTCATTTATTGTATAAATTTCCCTCCACCTTTCTTTGCTTTATTTCTCCCTCCTCCTCAACGGAGAAATCAGAGTGAAGATATATATATATATATACACATATATCTATAGTTTTAGAGAGAGAAAGTGAGATTTTTGAGAGTGAGAGATGGATATGATGTATTACCCACTTGGGAGGTCTTCTTATGAGGATTCCTTGAAAGTTCTTGAAGCTGATATCCAGCATGCCAATGCTTTGTAAGTTCTCTCTTTGTTCACTTTAAGTTAATTCTTTCTTGTGGGTGTTTTTTGTATTTTTTTTTTTTGTTTTAATTTAAATTTTGTTTGGCTATATGGATATTATGTTTGTGATAATCATGAATTTTGCTATTTCTCAAGTTGGGTGTATAAGGGGTGAGTTCCAATTAGGGTTTAGTATTGTGCTTAATTTCTTGGTTATTTTTTATTATGTTCTTAAAGTTGCAATTTTTTATTTTTTTTTCAGGAATTTGAGAAATTCAAAATACCCTTTAGGGATTTTGCATTTTGTGAGCTCATTCAATGATAATATGAATGAAGATTAGATTGAATTCTGTTTGGCCCAAAAATCTAGCTTTAGATTGTGGGTATAGCTTCAAAAATTGTTCTTCAGATTATAAAGCCACCAAAGCAGAAAGCTTTATTTTCAGAATTAGATTTTGATTACTGAAATGTTTAGGAGGCTTCATTTGTAAGAGTCCTTTTTCCTAAAATCTATGCTTTCTGTAGGGTACTTGTTTGTTTTTACTCCCTCCGTCCTACAATGATAGTTCCATTTGCCATTTTTGTTTCGTCGTTATTCGATGAAAGTCTTGAGAGAGACTCTTCGCTAGTGGGTAGGGACCTACTTCAAAGCTTGCAGCTAGCTCTTTATTTTTATCCAATGTTGGTGACCGGAGATAACTCTCTTCAATTATTCCTGGGATGGGAGGGAGTAGGTCTTGCTTCATATTTGTTAATTCATTTCTGGTTTACACGACTTCAGGCGGATAAAGCAGCTATCAAAGCTATGCTTGTCAATCGAGTAGGTGATTTTGGATTAGATCCTGGGATTTCGGGTTGTTTTACTCTCTTTCAAATGGTAGAGTTTTCCACCATTTTTGCTTGTGCTAGTGCCCCCAGAAATTCTTGGAAAAATTCCGAATGTCGGCGAATCACTATCTCAAAAAGATAGTCTCATTCCCTAAATTGATAGGCTAAAATCATTGAACTTCTATAATTGCCCAACAAGGAAGAAGAGGGCGAGAAAGAGAGTAGTATCCAGCGAGAACAATTGCTAGGAAGTAAAAAAGGGCAAACCCCGGTGCGCCAAGCGCTCCCCGCCAAGCGGGGATTGGGAGAGGGAACCAACCAAACGAGCAACTTAACCGCCTCCAAGGCTCGCCCTCAATTGCTAGGAAGTAATGGATTAATAATTAAACCTCGTTAATATTAGTAATGGAAATAAAAATAGGTTGTTAAAATATTTGAATATTCAAATGACTATCATCATTATGGGACGGAGTATATGGTTAATTTTGAATTTGTGATCAAATTATACTAGTGTAATTGAGCTCCTTAAGTTTCTGTGCATTTTGATTTGGGGATTTCGCAGGGCTGCTGCAATTCCAAGAGCTAAGGGTGGTGCGCGGTTTCAAATGAAATTGGTTTACAATCAAATGGCACCTCTCTTTTTGTTCTTGCTACAATGGATGGATTGTTCTTGCACATGCTTACTGCCTAGATATTTAAATCTTTTCCACATTCTCGTATACAAGGTCAGTATCGCCTTTTATATCACGTATCCTCTACTTAATTATTGTTTCTTTTGTTCATAGCAATGCTAAGATCTGTCTGCCTTATCTTGCATGTGACATTGTTGAAGGGAGAAGAGAAGAACCTTGTGTTTTTTTTTTTAAATATTAACCACTCCCTATTAAATTAGTCCATTTGGCATGTGACATTGTTGAAGGGAAAAGCGTAAAACCTAGAAAAATTGAAAAGTTTATCGACATTCATTTAGGGATGGAGAGCAAATTTGAAATTTTTTTCTACATTCATTTAGGGATGGAGGGAGTAGTTTCAATAATTGAACCACTCCCTTCTAAATTAGTCCATTTGCACGTACTCTCTTCACAGGTATATACAGATGGGAGGCCAAACAGGGCTATGAAGGGAAGGAAGGCGACTATAAGCGACTTCTACGGTATATACTTGTTGACACTGATTCTTGAGGAGATCTAGGAAGGTTTTTTTTTTTTTTTAATGGGATTTTGTATGTCAGTCAAACTTATTTCCCTTTGCTTTGATATGATCAGCCGTCATACTGCCGTCTCTTCGGCGACTTCATACTGACTTGGTGGAGCTGGATAATGGTAAAGAAGAGAATCTGGGGATGAAGATAATTGGCCAAAAGCGACTAGAAAAAGAGGGATTATTTGCCAATGTCGATTTGGAGAGAGAAGACGAATGTGGGATTTGCTTAGAGTCTTGCACCAAAATGGTCTTGCCTAATTGCTGTCATGCTATGTGCATCAATTGCTACCGCGATTGGTATAACTTTAAATTTCAATAATCCCTTTATTCACCCAATTCACCAAAAAAAAAGTTTTTTTTTTTTTTTTTGCCTAAAAGTTGTCACCTTTAAACAGGAACACGAGATCGGAGTCGTGCCCTTTCTGTCGAGGCAGCTTAAAGAGAGTTGAATCAAGAGATTTATGGGTTCTCACTTGTAATGATGAAGTGATTGACCCTGAGATGGTTTCGAAGGAGGACTTATTGCGATTCTACCTCTACATCAACAGTCTTCCTAAAGATTCTCCGGACGCCCTTTTCTTCATGTACTACGAGTATCTAATTTAAATTACAGGTAACTCCCGGAGAGAGTGCTGTACAGATAACGAAAAAGCCGACCCTTAAATGTAAATAGTGTCTGGTAAGGAAATTTCCTTCACATTGTTACTCAAAATATAACATTGCTTCTGTGTAGTGTTGGTCAGAAGTTAATAAAATAAAGTGTTGATACTAGAGTTTGTAGTTCTGAAGTTAAGGTTCTCTTGCATTAGGCTCCATTTGTTTCGAAGGAAAACATTTTCCGGAAAACATTTTTCGTAAAATAACCTGTTTTCTGTTGTTTGGTTGTTTTTCGGAAAACATTTTACAGGAAAACATTTTTCGAAAAACGTTTTACGTTGAAACAAACGGAACTTTAGTATCGTTAAGATTGAATTACTAGATGCTGATTGTCTGACAGACAAGGTGTATCTGACACAATTCACCATATGAATTTCCTGCAAGTTTTATGTTGATTGCAAGGACATCTTCCTTTTTGATTGAGGGTCTTTTTGGTCATTGTTTACACAAGTGCTCTCTCTCTCTCTCTCTCACACACACACACACACACACACTCATTCTTTCTTCTGCTCCCTTTGATGATGTTTATGCAAAAAGGGAGGAAAAGAAAGGTTGGGTTTCAAATCTCAATAATCACTAGGTATTGGAAAAGGTTGAGAATTCAAGTCTTGATGATCACCATGTGTGGGAAAGGTTGGGAAATTTATATATAAAAAAAAGTTAAGGCAGAAGCTTGTGTTATAAAATAAAAATTTTTGAAATATAAAGCGCTACATCGATACCCATTTAAGGTCAAACTGCAATTACCCCATTAATTATACACCAAATTTCATTTTGCATCCCGCGCAAAATTCATCTTGCTTTGATATATAATGTTAAAACTATCCCACTTTACCCCTGAAACGTGGACAAGTTTTGAAAAACTTGAAATCTAGAGTGCTATTTGGCACCACATCAATACCTATTTATTTAAGGCCAAGATACATTTACCCCTTAACTATACACAAAATTTCACTTTGTACCCCGCACAAAATTTGTCTTACTTTGATATACAATGTTAAAACTATCCCATTTTTCCAGAGTTCTGACAAACGTTTTTAACGAAATTAGTCATGTGCATGATGGGTATTTTGGTCATTCTCATTTTAATTTTTAAATTTTGATTTTCCTTTAATTTAATTTTATCACTCTTACAATATACTTCAATTAAAAAATGACTTTCTATTATTTTATTATTTTACGTTCAAGTTTTGGAAAAACTTGAAATATAGATCGCCACGTGGCTCCACATCAGTATTTATTTAAGGCCAAAATACATTTACTTACCCCTTCAACTATACACCAAATCCCATTTCGCACCCCGCACAAAATTTGTCTCACTTTGATATACAATGTTAAAATTATCCCACATTACCCCTTGAATTCTAATGAACGTTAGAAATTTAACGAATTTGTTTATATGTGTGTCACATTATGAGTATTTTGGTCATTCTCATTTTAACTTTTAACTTCCTATTAATTTAATTTTACTCTCATGATGCACTTCAATTAAAAAAATAATTTATCTATTAGTTTATTATTTTCTTCTGTTTAATTTGCTCAGTCTTTCGTATACAAGAAATTAATAATAATAATACTTTCTTACATTATTAAAAAATAAATACGTTATTATAGACAATGCCTGGTTTCTTTATACAACACAGACATATACATTATTTAACAACAACAACATATAACATTCTTATCTACCAATATCTCCTTCATCCTACTAAGAAAACATATGCAAATTTAACAGAAAAAAATGTTTATCATCTCGCTCTCTGAACAACAGAACTATCCGGGGCGGGTACGAACAAAGCCTTCTGGTGGGGTCCGTTTTTACGCTCTCTGAACAGAACTATCCGGGGCGGGGCGGGGCGTTAGATCAAGTTACATCAACCAGTAGTGAAACTATGAGATGATGTCACACTGCCACCACCACTGAAACTACTAGATGATGTCACACTGCCACTAGAACTGAAACTACTAGATGATGTCACACTACCACCACCGAAACTAACAGATGATGTCACACTGCCACCAGTCTTCTTCTTGATCATCAGATCAAAAGATGGTTGACAAAGACCATCTTTAAGGAAAAGATCAGTCACTTGCTTATACATAGCTTCTGTCAGATGAATTCCATCCCAGTTTATATAGTTGCTGGGATCTTTACAGGCAGTCGTGCCTGCAGATCCGCATAAAGAATTCGAGTTGAAGTTCAGATTGTTTCCTGGGGACCCACAACATGCCTTGAACGTCTCCGTGAACTTGAACTTTTGTGGGTTCTTTAGTATCATCATGAACGCGTCCCAGAAGTTTGCGAATAGGATCATGCGATCAGGATACTGTTTACGGAGAAGCTCTATTTGTATCCGTAGGATTTGGTTGTGTATCGTTATAGCAGAGTTAACTGCTACAGAGCATCCTACCTTGCTGAGAAGCTCTTGTTTGGTTTGGGAAATATCAAAGGGGAGGCATCCCATCGGAGGTAGGCCTTGAACAACAATGTATTTTGCTCCACCCTCTAGAACTACCTGTCATTCAGCATAGGGTTATATATGTTTGTTAGTTATAGTTCGTTAGTTAGTTAGTTAGTTATAGTTAGTTATTATTGGTAAAAAATAAAACTTTTATAACCAAATATGATGCTTACCTTCAAAAGTCCAACAACGTCGCGAGTGCAAAGTTCCGAGATTGATTTGAAGGAGAATGGCGAGTTTACAGCACGCATGTAGTCATTTAAGCCGATCTCACCAACCCAAAAGAGCGCGTTTTGGATGTGGGATTCGCACTCGGTCTTACTCTTCCCCTTACAGACACCTGCCTTATACTGGTTGAACCACTCTGTTTGAGCTTGTGTGCCCATTGGCGAGCCTTTGGTCAAGAAGTTGTGAGCAAACTTGGCAAAGGATCCGGCTGAAAAAGATGTACCTCCAGCTATGGCGAAGTTGGCCCCGTGGCTGAAATCCGCAGAGGTTGACTTATATGGTGGTGGAGATGGCAAACCAAGAGCTTCACAGACAAAGTCAATGATGAGGCGGCCATTAGAACATCGGTTGGTCGAGGTGGAGCTCCCTTGTGTTGCAAATGAGCTGTAGAGAGAAGAGGAAAATTCTGACGATAGGATGTTCAGGGACTGGGCGTTTCCGTTATCTGTATATGAGTCACCGAAAGCAAAGACCATTGAGAAGGAACCGTTGTAGACACTATTCACAAAGGTTTTTATGTTGGTCTGAGATTGTTCAGGCGGTGAACCCGTGTTGGTATTAGGTACAGGAGGAGGTGAACCCTTGTTGGTATTAGAAGTGGGAGGAGGTGATCCCGTGTTGGTATTAGGTACGGGGGGAGGTGAACCCTTGTTGGTATTAGAGGTGGGAGGAGGTGAACCGGTGTTGGTATTAGGCGCGGGAGGAGGTGAACCGGTGTTGGTATTAGGAGCGGGGGGAGGTGAACCCGTGTTGGTATTAGGTGCGGGGGGAGGTGAACCCTTGTTAGTATTAGGCGTTGAAGGAGGTGAACCTGTGTTGGTATTAGGCGCGGGGGGAGGTGAACCCGTGTTGGTATTAGAAGTGGGAGGAGGTGAACCCGTGTTGGTATTAGGTGCGGGGGGAGGTGAACCCTTGTTAGTATTAGGCGTTGAAGGAGGTGAACCTGTGTTGGTATTAGGCGCGGGGAGTGTGAACCCGTGTTGGTATTAGGTGCGGGGAGGTGAACCACTTGTTAGTATTAGGCGTTGAAGGAGGTGAACCTGTGTTGGTATTAGGCGCGGGGGGAGGTGAACCCGTATTGGTATTAGGTGCGGGGGGAGGTGAACCCTTGTTAGTATTAGGCGTTGAAGGAGGTGAACCTGTGTTGGTGTTAGGCGAGGGAGGAGGTGAACCCGTGTTGGTATTAGGCGTGGGAGGAGGTGAACCAGGAGGTGAATCCGTGTTGGTATTAGGTGAGGGAGGAGGTGAACCCGTGTTGGTATTAGGTGCGGGGGGAGGTGAACCCTTGTTAGTATTAGGCGTTGAAGGAGGTGAACCTGTGTTGGTATTAGGTGCAGGGGGAGGTGAACCCTTATTGGTATTAGGCGTTGAAGGAGGTGAACCTGTGTTGGTATTAGGTGCAGGGGGAGGTGAACCCTTGTTGGTATTAGGCGTTGAAGGAGGTGAATCTGTGTTGGTATTAGGCGAGGGAGGAGGTGAACCACCCGTGTTGGTAGGCACGGGGGGAGGTGAACACGTGCATTTACAAATCGGGGGAGGAGGTGAGCTCTGAGGCGCAGGAGGAGTGTGTGCAAAGGAAGAAGGAGATCCCAACAGAAAGAACAAGCAAGCTACAAGAAACAGATGTGAAAATCTTGGATGCATTGTTTTTTTTTTTTTTGGGGTATAATCAAACTATATTTTGTTTTTCTTTCTTTTTTCCTTTTTTTTTTGGTTTTTACAAAGTTAATTGTTTGGAATTATACTGATTTAGACAGCTATATATACTTGCTTGCCCATGTTTCAGCCATTTCCATGGACCTCCTTACTCTTAGGAAAATGAGAAAGGTTGGCATTGTTTTGAAACTAGATGGCCAAATTTAGAGCCATAAGCTATTTTTTTGGGTCAGGACTTTTAGCAAACAGTTGGTGGTCATTGCCAAACCTCTTTTCCCGGGCAAAAGATCCAACTTTTCTTCCATATATATCTCTGTGGATTAACAATTCAGACATGGGCTCTACAATATAATGGATGGGCCATTGAGTTTTCATAATTTGGGCTGTTGGCCGCGAACGGGCTAGGCTGGGCTGGGTTGGGCAGGCTTTTCTCGGGTTGCCGGGCTCGAGCCCCTTTCTTGCATTTCCACCTGATCGAACTCGAACTCGAACACAATATTTTTAATTAAGGTTAAAATTTTCAAATTAAGCAAATCCTCACTTTTTCAAGAAGCCGTGAAGGCTTATATCGTCTGAGTTATATTGTACACTTTACTCTAGCTATATTTTGCAAAAAAAATAAATATTTGGAAGAATGCCCATAACTTCAAAATAAAAAAGTTTCATAAAATGCCCATAAGTTACTTTCTATATTGTAATATTATGTTGTATTATTCTGTAATAATATTGTATACAAGATAATCCATTATACTGAATACTCATATAATACAACATTGATAATGACAGGTGACGTGGGCAATCGACGACCAGTGACCAGATTCCGGCGACCAGTTGTCGGATTCCGATGATTCCAACGGGTTTTCGGTAACCGAATTCCGACAAATTTCCGACAGTTCAGTGATTAAATTTTGGAGGGCTGCCGGTGGGGGCAGTGGTGGTGGCAAGATAGAATACAGTATTAAACATGTTGTATCATAATTTTTAAATATTAAATATAGAATTTAGTATAATATAATATTTTATAAAAACTTATAAAATATTTAAATTAATGAGAAAATTGAGATAAAGTGATTTGCCTCATAAAAAGAAACTCACGGGTAAAATTCCCTAAATATTTTCCTTACATACAAAATTTGAGACAAACTTGTTATTAAAATACTCCCTCCGTTCTATATTAGTGTGAACCAAAATTTTTGACATACAAATTAAGGAAAAGAGAGATAAATAGTGAAAGGAGGTGTTTGTGAATATGAAAAATTAAATAAGAGAGAGAATGAGTGGGAGGAATAGTAAGTTGATTGGTGTTGTGAGTGTAAAAGTAAAGTAGGAGAGAGAATGAGTGGTTGAAATAATAAATATTTTTTGCCATTTTTAAACAGTCCACGCTATTCTGAAACGGACCAAAAGAAAAATAAATCCACACTAATCGGGAAGGAGGGAGTATTGTCGGTGTTGTACCGTACAAGTACCTACATCTCCCTTGACCTTTGACCTTTTCTGTATGCCATTATTACCCTTTTTCACAAGCTTGCAGGTAGGCACGCGACACGAGGCAGATCTCTCCTAAGCAACACAAAACAGACAATTTCGTGTTCATAAACAAAAAACACAATGTTAAACGACATCGTATCGATACATTGCAACAACCAATGGAAAAAAACGCATTTTTACAAGAACTCTGCATTAATTGCTTAATCATCAATCATCGTCTGAAACACTTAAAGCCAACATTTTTAGCATTCCCAATTAACAAATCAGAAGAATCTTTCGGTTTATTTCTCTTAATTAAGGTAAATCTTTGAACCCCCAATTTTGTGTTAATTTCATGTTCTTGTTTGATTTTGTTTTGATGATCTGTTTCGTTCACTAGCTGACAAAATGCACCGTTTTCTTTTTTTCTATTAATGGAATTGAACGAATTGGGTATATATTTATTGTTGGTGTTGAATTTGATGAGTTCATACTTGATTTATTATTTTCAGATCTGGGGTTTTCTTGAACTAGGGCTAGGAGTTTTGATCTGAGGTGGGGTTTTGATTATGATCAAGAAAAATGTCTGAAAATCTTGATTCTGAACAAGGTTCTGGTTCGGGAAGTCCTACAGGAGGTGGATTGAGTGATGAGTCAAATGGGTATGTTCATGTGGAGTCTGATAATGAAGGAGCTGATTCAGCTCAGATGGGTACAATTTCTATGAATCAGGTAAAAACCCTTGATTCAGTAGGTTTTAATTTATCCAGTTTTAGCATTTGATTTAAACTAATTACATGAGATCCTGTAAATGTCCCAATTTTGACTATCAACTGGTATGTCTACGATTGATCGGATTGTCTTGAGCTTCAGAAGTAATCTGTCCAACCAGATGACTGTTGGAAGTTAAAGTTCTTACATTTTGATAGATCCTTTTAAGTCGGTTACCGATTTCCTTTATAACCAAATGCATGTTTAGCTGACCCCACGTGTTTTCGACCATGGGTGAGGTGATTTAGTTGAATAATCAAATAGCAGTTTAACTTGTTTAACGCTGCTATTGAACCTTATTTAGCATTCTTTCATAATTGCACATTTACTTGGATAACTTAGGTATAACTAGTCATAAGCTTTTGTTGAAGCACTTATCTCACATTGTGACTTAATAAGCCTTGCCTTCAATATGTAAAGATTTTGGGCTTCTTCTCTAACAACCAATTGATTTTGAGATGAAACCCCAAACTATATATCAGAGCACGGTATCAGAACACAATCTTTACACGGGCGAGGCCCACGATGATCTAGCCCGCGCCACCCAATTCTTAGTGTCCACGTGTAAGCCCAAAGTTTTAGCTATGTATGCTTGAGGGGGCGAGTTGAAGCACTTATCCCACATTGTGAATATAATAAGCCTTGCCTTCAATATATAAAGATTCTGGGCTACGTCTTTCACAACCAATTGATTTTGAGATGGAATCCCCATACTTTATCATGTATAAAGATCATGGGCAACATCCCTCACAACTAATTGGTTTTGAGTGGAACCCCATACTTTATTGGGAATTTTCCCCATAAGTTCCTTTTGGAACAAATCACTTCCCACTAAGTTCCTCATTGTATTAAAATGCCCCATAAGTTCTCATGTTGTATTATGTATAATACAATATTTAGTTATACAGTAGTTTAAAATCATAATAGTGCATCCGCACCACCGCCTCCGCCACAGCCCAGCTCCGCCGCCGCCGTTTGCTATCGCCGCATGCCGGAATCCGGCCGCCGATCGTCAGAATCCGGTCGCCGGAGGTCGGAATCTGGTCTCCATGGGCTTCGGACTCCGGTCACCGGCGGCCGCCGGAATGCAGTATTATGGCCTTAATTGATGTTGTATTTTCGAAACATAATACAACATCATAATACAACATGGGGAAGGAACTTATCGGGCATTATGAAACTATTTTAGAACTTATCGGGCATAGTCCCTACTTTATTAGTATGGTTGTTGAGTAACTATATCGAATTTGGATGATGAGTTGTGAATTTTCTGTTACTTCCATGTTAATTAAGCCAAGTTCTTCTCGGTGCAGGAGCCTGACTCCCAGCTAGTGGATACTGTTGATGAGGACAATGGGGTAGTGGTGACAGGAGGTGATGCTGTAGAAGATGAATCAGATGATGTGAAAGTAGCAGACGATGGGGGGAAAGAAGAGTTTGTTGATTGCTCGGAGGAGTTGAATGCTTTCAGTGATAATAGGGAAGCAATTGAAGCTTTAGAAACCGAACAAAATTTGGCTGATGATGAGATAGTTGCTCGATCTAGTGTGTCTGATCATGACTCGGGACACCGGGAGGCTACACCTGACATAACTATTGGTGAAGGAGAAATCTCTCTTCAAGACTACGAGGTTAAGATTCTCATTTATTAGCTTTTTGTGTTCTTATTCCCCTCTGCTCAAAGAGTCCATGGTTGACAGGTCAAACTTTTAAAAAGCACACTTGATTTTCCAAAAATGGGCCTTTATATTCAAAAGTAGTCTCTTTAAGTGGACTTTCACAATATAGAGCAGGACTCTTTAGCAAAATGGGAAGTTCAATTTTCTCTCTTTATTAAGTTGCATTTGCACTGATCAAACTTCACTAGCAGGAAGAAAGAAGGTCAATGAAGAATGAGCTTGCCAATCTTCAACATCAGCTCGATATGAAGAATCAAGAAATTGCGGATCTTAATGCTTCAATCAATGAGGAGTTCCTATCGCATGAAATGTCATCCAAGGCTCAACTTGAAAAGGACCAGGATATTGAGGCCTCTGCTAACAGAATGCTAGCTTCTCTTGCAACTGTATTTGGCGAAGAGGTTTTCTATGATGAATCTTTGAGGGATAAAATGTTTCGTGTGGAGAGAAGCACCTCCTATTTGTCTGAGATGTATAAATACTTCCTCTCTGAAGTGGAACTTCTTAGTAACTGTTTGACCCAGGTCAACTCAGATCTCCATTTGCAAGCTGAAACGGACAAGATTTTTCTCACAGCACGCGAAGAGCTGGTTAAGCAAAAACATAAAGAAGTGGAGTTGGCCCACAAAATCAGCCGTTTAGAAGATGAAAATAGGAAGCTGGTGGACCAAGTTGACAAAGGTAGAGAAATGATTGAGACGGAAAATGCAGAAATCGGAAAACTCAAGGGGGAACTTGAACAGGAGAAGACAAGGTATGGTAACACAAAAGAAAAGCTTAGCATGGCTGTGACTAAGGGGAAGGCGTTGGTTCAACAACGTGACTCTTTGAAGCAGACGTTGGCTGAGAAGACAAGTGAGCTCGATAAATGTCTAATTGAACTTCAAGAGAAGTCAACTGCCCTAGAGGCTGCCGAGTTAAGAAACGGGGACCTGATTAGAAGTCAAACTTTGGCTGATTCGTTGCAAGAAATGCTTTCTCTAAAGGATTCAATTCTTGGAAAATGTGAAGATGTTTTGTCTCTAAATTGTGCAAAAGAGGAGCTTCAGTCATTAGATATTGTAGAGAGAATTGCGTGGCTTGCAAATGAGAGAAATGCACTGGCTATAGAAGTTGAAAAGCTAACAGAGGCCTTATCTGCCCCTGATTTACCAGAAAACATGAAGTCCACCAACTTGGAATCTCGAATTAGTTGGCTGTTTGAATCTTATTATCAATCTAAAGATGAGGCTACTAATCTTGCAGATGAAATTGCTAAAATAAGAGAAGTTGCACGTAACGAGATTGATCAATTAACTGCATCATTGTTGGTGGAAACACAGGAAAAGAATTATCTTTCCGGGGAATTTGAAGAGTTGAAGCAAAACTATGAAGGGGTTGTTGAAAAGGAACGCGAAGTTTCTATGAAGAAGGAGAAGATGGTTGAAATGTTACTTGTGGCATCTGGAATTGAAGTAGAAGGGCAGGATGACATGGCATTGGTCATTGAGAAATGCATCGGGAAGATAAAAGAACAAGCTGCAGCTCCGCTCCAGTCTTCTAGCCTGGAACCAGAAATATTTGAAAAGTTTCAGACCCTTTTGTATATAAGGGATCAGGAGTGTATGCTGTACGAGAAAATAATAGAAGAGGAAGATTTTGATAAGTCTGAGATGAAAAATCGGTTGAAAGAGTTAGAAGCGGTTTCTGATGAACTTAAAGCACTGAAAGATGAGAAGGACTCTTTACAGTCTGATCTTCAAAGATCTGAGGAGAAATCTACTTTATTGAGAGAGAAATTGTCTATGGCAGTTAAGAAAGGCAAGGGACTGGTTCAAGACAGGGAAAACACGAAACAACTTCTGGGAGAAAAGAATGCTCTAATTGAAAAGTTGAATCTTGAGTTAAAGGATCAAGAATCTATAATTAGTGACTGCAGGAATCAGATTGATAAATTGTCAACTGATCTTGCTGGTATGCAAGAACAAAGGGATCAACTTGAGCAGTTCTTGATGGAGAGTAATACAATGTTACAGAGGGTAATTGAGTCAATTGACGGTATTACTGTTCCTATTGATTTTGAAGAACCTGTTCAGAAGGTAAAATGGCTTGCAGAATATTTGAGTGAATGTCAAGATGCGAAGACACGCGTAGAAGAAGAGTTTAAAGTTTTAAAGGATGAAAATGTCGGGCTGCTCAGGAAGTTGGAGGAAGCCCAAACGGAGATGAAATCGCTAGAAGATGAGTTATCGGTTGCAGAGAGAAATCTCTCTCAGCTTGCTGAAGAAAAGAGAGAACTAGAAATTGCCAAGATAGATTTAGAAAAGGGGTTAGAGAAAGCAATGAATGAAGCTACTTCTCACGCTAGCAAGTTTTCAGAGGCTTCTGCAAGTAGAAACTCACTTGAAAATGCATTGGCACTTGCCGAAAATGAGAAAGTTGCTGCAGAAGAGGAACTGCAGAAGGTTAAGGAGGAAGTTTCTGTTCACATCAGCAAACTAGACAGGGCACACAAAACTATTCAATCCCTTGAAGATGAAATATTACAGTTGCAGACAAATATTTCTCTGCTTATCGAGGAGAACAACAAGGCACACATTGATAATTCGGAGCTGGAGGATGAAACAAAGAAGCTGAAAGAAGAAATTGATTCTCAAACTAGCAAATTTGTAGATGTTTCTTCAACTATAAAATCGCTAGAGGAGAGAATTTCTGATCTTGTTGGTGAAAAGAAGAATGCTGAACAGGAGATAGCTGCTCTCAGTTCCCAGTTGAGTGTGTGTACTCAAGAGATGGTTGGAAAGCACGACAATAGCTCTTTGGAACTGTCTGGTTATCTTGAGAGTCTTCAATTGATTTTGAAAGATGAGACCTTGTCAACTTTAATGAGACAAAGTTTCGAGAAAAAAATTGATAGCTTGAAAGACATGGACCAACTCCTTAACGGCATGAGGGATACTGTTGTTGAAATGGATTCCGAACTGCTGCAGAAGTATATCACCTCCAAGGTAATAGAATGCATGTAATTTATTTTTTTATTTTTCTATTTTTTATATGTTTATAACCAAAGATTTATGTTGTTTTGCATGTTTATGTACACGTTAAAATTCCCTCGTGTTTTCTAATTTATATTGCTTCTTCTCTTTTTACAGGATAAGTTCACAGAATTAAATATTCTGACAGCTGGCATTGACGATGTTGTGAACATTGAGATGGTTGATGATGAAAAGAGTACAGGGAATGATGAGGGTATTATTGGGAAAACTGTGGAAAACTTCCGTTTGAGAAACAAGGTTTTTGCTGACAAATTTGGAAGCTCCTCTACCTTCATTGATGAGTTACTTGCATCTTTGCTGGCAAAATTGAAGGCAACAAGGGATTCATTGTCAGCTATGGTTGAACAAATGAAATCCATGCAGAAAAATGTGAAAAATCTCGAAATGGAAAGGTTATCACAGGAGAACGATAATAAAATTCTACTGTCTGCTTGTATTAATGCCACTCAAGAACTGAATTTTGAAAAAGACTCTAGTACCCTTAAGCAGGAAGGATGGGACCATAGCCTCTACATGGATGTAGTGGAAGTTTCCGGAGGCACTGAATATGTCAAGGCCGCTGAGGAGCTGTTATCTACTGCTCGATGTGTTCAGAGTCTAATAAAAAATCTTCAGGATTTCAAGAATTCAATGTCCATTACAATTGGAGATTTACAGAGTCAATTAGAGGAAACAAGGTTGACTTGTCAAAGAGTTGAAGTAGAAAAAGATGAAAGCCAACTTAGGGCTTCCAAGTTGGAAAATGATCTTGAAGCATCACATAACTTGTGCAGTGAAATGAGGTTTAAATTGGAGGAGAAAGAAGAAGAAATTACATCTTTGCAAAGTCAGTTAGAAAAAGCAAGGTTAAATTTCGAAAAAGCCGAAGAGGAAAGAGATATAAGCCAAAATAAGTTAGAGAATGATCTTGAAGCATCACAAAATTTGTGCAGTGAAATTAGGTTAAAATTGGAGGAGAGAGAAGCTGAAATGACATCTTTGCAGAGTCAGTTAGAGAAAACAAAGTTCAATTTTGAAAAGGCCGAAGAGGAAAGAGATTTAAGCCAAAATAAGTTAGAGAATGATCTCGAAGCAGCACAAAACTTGTGCAGTGTAATTAGGTTAAAATTGGAGGAGAGAGAAGCAGAATTGACATCTTTGCAGGGTCAATTAGAGATGACAAGGTCAACTTTTGAAAAATCCAAAGAAGAAAAAGATGTAAGCCAAAATAGGGTTTCCAAGTTGGAGAATGATTTCGAAGCATCACAAAACTTGTGCAGTGAAATGAGGTTAAAATTGGAGGAGAGAGAAGCAGAGCTGGCATCTTTGCAGAGTCAATTAGAGATGACAAGGTCAAATCTTGAAAAAGCCAAAGAAGAAAAAGACGTAAGCCAAAACAGGGTTTCCGAGTTGGAGAATGATCTTGACGCATCACAAAACTTGTGCAATGAAATGAGGCTCGAATTGGAGGAGAGAGAAGCGGAATTGACGTCTTTACAGACTGCTACATTGATGAAAGAACGTGGTAATATTTTGTATATACTACTCCCTCTGTCCCTAAATGAATGTCAAAAAAAGTTTCAAATTTGCTCTTGATCAAGAGCAAATTTGATTTTTTTTTGACACATTTAGGGACGGAGGGAGTAATATTTTGAATTCGACTTCATTATATTTTTATGCAGTTTCATTGACATATTTCTGTTCACATTCTTGTTACAGAAACTGAAGACTCCCTTCTTTCAGCCTCCCAAATAAATTCTCTTTTTAATAAGATAAACAAGATAGAAGTCCCCTTATCAAAGCTCGAAGTGGGAGAGCAAGAACCCCAAGATTCAGTCCCTCTTAAAAAGTTGTTTTACATAATTGACAATGTTAAAGAATTGCAAAATCAGTTGTTCTCGTTATCCCGTGACAAAGAAGAACTGCAGTCGACCCTTTCAAAGCAGGCTCATGAAGTTGAATATCTGAAAGAGGAAGTTGAGGAGCACATTAAGGATAAAAAAGACTCGAAACTGATGAAAAATGAGTTGTTTGAGTTATCCGCAGGCTTGGAGGGTATTATTCAAAAGTTAGGAGGTAAAGAATCTGTTGAAATTCAAGGGAGGGGACTATTACCAGCATTAGAGAGGCTAGTTATGGGGGCAATTTTGGAATGTCAAAATTCAAAATCTAAAGCCCAGGAACTAGAAGCCGAATTGCTTGGAACCCGACAGGTTGTAGGTGAGCTGACGAGCAAGGTTAAATTGCTAGAAGATTCTAACCAGAGTAAAACAACTTCGCCAGGGGTAATTCAGGAAAGAGGTCTCTTTGAAGCTCCTTCCTCTTCTGCTCGGTCGGAGATATCAGAAGTTGAAGAAGTGGTAAGAGTTACCATTTTGTTTTCGTTGATTCATTTATTTACTCGTTCTTTGGGGATACATTGAGAATTGTTTGGTATGCAAGAAAGTTATTAGTAGGCATAAACAATGGAGGAACTTTAGGTGCATTTTTAACTTTTGTAGGGACCAATTGGTAAAGCTGCTATTCCTCCTTTGCCCACTGCTGCCCATGCTAGAACTTTGCGGAAGGGATCAAGTGAACAGCTCGCGATTGACATTGACTTGGAGTCCAATCGGTTGATCGACAATGAGAAATCTGATGAAGATAAAGGTGTGTTTTTGCTAGTTGTTATTGCCTTTTCATCCCCCGGTGGGGGAGACCATTTTATTTTAAAAATAAAATTAAATGGGGTCAAGTTTATATTGAATATGGAATATTATGATGTAATACCAAGATTTTGTTTGGGGTGGGGGGGTTAACATACTCCCTCCGTCCCATATCAACTTGCACCATTTTGCTTCGACACGGAAATTAAGGAGGGAATATAAATTCAAAAGTATTATGAGTTGGAGAATAATAAAAAATGACATTCTGGGAAAGGGGACTTCCCAATGGACACCGAAAGAGGAAATTGGTGCAAGTTGTTATGGGACGGAGAGAGTAGTGTTATTTTTCTTGGTACAAGGGGGTGGGGGGGCAAAACTATTTTAATGGTACATTGACCCCCATCTCATAGGGAGGCTCCGCCATCCCCCCAGCACACCACAATGCCGCAAGTCTCAATCTTGGGTGAATCATACTGAATTCTGATATGTTGCAGGTCACGTGTTCAAGTCTTTGAATACATCGGGCATAGTTCCAGTACAAGGGAAGATGATTGCAGATCGTCTAGATGGGATTTGGTAAAACAAACTAAAATTTAGTGCTTTACAAGTTTGCACATTGCGCGCGCGCACACATTCACACACAAAATGTATCAATCTGACACTTACTATTGTACAATCTTTTCAGGGTATCTGGGGGTAGAGCTTTGATGAGTCGGCCAAGAGCAAGGCTTGGACTTATTGCATACTGGCTTGTACTTCATTTATGGCTTCTGGGAACTATTTTGTGACAAAGACAATGATTCTTCCTCGTCGAGACCAGAGTAGCTGCATTTCTTGCTTCTATTACTTGTACCATAGATATAGGCCCATTTCTTTACACATTGGTGTCCCGATACGTACATGTCAAACCCGAGTTTCTTCTTTGATTCTCTGCTATCAGATTTTAGGGAAATGTCAAAACCCTAGTTTCTTCTTTGATTCTCTGCTATCAGATTTTAGGGATTCAGAGAATCCATAATCATAAGTCTTCATTTTAGTGGAATAGTTGTTTCAGATTAGAAATTGACTGTGTGAATATGTTATAGATGAAAATGAAAATCTCTTCCCTTTTCAGACATGTTTGTTTTGTGTCTTTGCAACTGTGTGTGTATTGAAGAAAGTATTCAGTATTCATATCCCGCGATTTACCTCCGCCAGTCAGTCAATGAGGGGCGTTGGCGGGTGGTCCAGGACAACGTAATCAATGTTTGTATGCGTATTAAACACAGGTTCTTGTATGCCAATTTTAGCTGATACCGAATATATATACAAACAAGTAAAACGCATTTCTTTGACGGGACAAAGTTTAGATGCATTTCTTTGACGGGACAAAGTTTAGATGTGCGAAAATATAAGCGGCTTAAAATTGTTCAAGACTATATCAAAATTATCAAGATTATAACTGAATTATTTCAGGTGATTGATGAGCAATGTTAGGGGTACAAATTATTTTAATAGAATTAAAAAATTATTTTTGATAATTTTTTTATTTGATACTTAAAAAAAATAATTAGAATATTAAGATGATAATACTCCATATTTTCCACAATTTAAAAATTAATCACCATCTTAATAATTTAAGTATCAAATAAAAATATTGTCATTTTTTTTAATTTCAAAAAAAATTATATTGTGATATACCCATTCCACATCGAAAATATTTGAGAATTTAATGTGTTATATAGAAGACCTATACATTACTACCATTCAACAAATAATTCATTTGACTTTTTTGAAGGCCTGTGATGTGATGGGACTTGATGATGCCAAAATCGTCAAATCAGCCCAAATCCAAGCGATGAATGCTCCGGTAATTGCAAGGCCTGAAAATAAGAGAAAACACGTAAACTAAGCCGGGGCGAATCCGGCTAAAGGCCCTCCGACGTGAGAGTAAGTTCACGGTTTTTATATGAGAAACTAAATTGACAGAGTTTCTGTATTGTAAAAAGTAACGTACCAAATAATGAGCCATGGGGCTTGTATTTGTAGGGATGGATTGATAGAACCCATGTTGGAGTGAACTTGTAAAGAGATAAGATATAATCCTAAAAGAATTATATCTGTTAAGGAGTCATTGTTTGACTTAAATTGGTGTTGGTGATTGTAATCCTGATTGGATCATAAGTGTAGAATCCTTGTTAGATAAGGACTATGTAATCTTCTAGCCGGAACGCCGAGGAACATGAATGTTTTATCTCGGCCTTGACAACTAGGCCGAGGTGAATGATTCTACTTCCTCGTCATTTGATGATTGGCCGGCAGAATAATATGCCGGGATAAACAATTCTCTCTCCTCGTCATTTTATAATATGCCGAGGTGAGAACATTTCCTTCCTCGTCACTTATGACATCTCGGAGTAGGATAAGCCAGGTACGAAGAGTCCATCATTGGTTTAAGGCCGAGGAGATGTTCCTCGGCATACGAAGAAAATACCTCGGCCCAATTACTTGAGCCTCAATGCTGGTACATTGGATTATGTTTAGGGCCCAATCCATTTGGGCCTGACCCAGGCAAGCCCATGTTCGTATCTCGGTTTATACTGTTCAGTGGCCCCCGACTTTCTAGCTCGGCTTAGGACGAGGAGAAAGTCATCTCGTCTTCGGCTTATGGAATACGAACAGGCTTGACACGTGTCCTTGGCGTCGCTTCGAATAGCTGACGGTTAATAATATGATGATTATGCGTGGGCCCCCAGTTCTGCCATGCCTCGGAAGCTGTTACAAACATTTAATGTTGGGGGCGGATCCGTTTTATTCGCTTTACCCGTGGGTTTGACCCGGGTTTGTTGAGTATAAAATCAAAACCCCTTTTCATTTTACACTTTTCACATCCTTGTTATTTGAGAGCAACGGCAAAGCATTCACCGGCGATTCTCCGATCTTCATCACACCCAGTTTTCGGCGAAGCTTAGTGTTTCGGTGTTGTGATCTTCTAGCGATTCCAACCGTCCATTCAAACTCAGGTATGATATTTCTTCTTTTGTGCACATTTCCTCCATGATTTTGCGTTTTCTAGGGCTTTTATAAGGGGTTTCGAATCGTGCCAAGAAACATGAACTGCCATTGTTGAAGATTGGAGCTTTTCTTCATGATTTTTTACTTTTAACTCCCAAAACTTCAAATCTTTAATTTTCTTTGGATTTTGTATGAATTTCTTTGCATATTGAATGAACTCCCCTTTTAATTTTTGATTCCCCTTAGAAATGGCTCGTTCTTGGGACCATTCTCCCCGATTTCGTTATGGATACCACACCGGCAATCTGAGGGTTTATCGTAGGGAGAGAGGTCCATGGTTGATGCTCACCCTGGATGAAATAAGCAAGAAGTTGAGAGGTTATGGTCGAACTCGGATGTTCCTTCAATACCCAGATTCCACAAGAATAGATAGGATTGCGTCCGATTCTCCCAATATTTTAGTTTTTGAGGATAGGGCCGAGATGATGGAGCACATCGAACTGTTCTACCCGGCCTCAGATCGTGAAATGCGTGAGCGTCTGAGTGGTAAGGCTCCCTCCTCGGCCTTATGAAACGACGAGGAGGGGAATCTCCCTTCCCCGTCCTAAAATCAGCCATTGACGAGGTAACTAACTTTGTCTCCTCGTCTTTATGCAGATATGACGGGAAGAGAAGGAGAGACCTCCTCGTCCACCCGCATAGTTGACGCCTTCGTGGAGGGTGCCCAAGTTGATGGCCGCCTGGTCCGAAGAAGGGAAAGCCAAGGTAAACAACGGGAGAGGGCTCCCAAGGCCGGGGACCCCATGCTCGAGAAGTTATATTCAACGTATGGGGTGGACAAAATCGAATACTCTCTCCGTCCCGCTCGAAAGGGCAATTTTGCCTTCTAGCACGGAAATTAAGAAATGAATAGGGAAAGTGATGTAAGAAAGAGAAAAAAGTTAAATGTTGTGAGTATGAAAAATTAAATAGGAGAGAGAATGAGTGGGAGGAATAGTTATGTGAGCACCCCAACCCGGGACCTAACGCGTGTCCCGAGCTTGAGAAGCTCAAACTAAGAAAACCCATCTAAGATTTTTAAAACTTTTATTTGCCTTTACAAGAAAACCAATTCTCAATTTCCCATAAACAAAATCCAATAATAACATCTCCACTTGGAGGAATTTAAACAATTACTTTAATAACCATACTTAATAAATTACATTGAAAACCCTATTTAACATTGTTTAACAAAAGAGTTTTCTATACAACTTATAAAAGATTAATACTTAAATAGGATTCCCGACAACCCACTCATATACCTATCCTGACAAGTCCCAAAAGCAACAGTCACAATCGTATCCCCGTCCTCACTGGTTCAGTCACCTGTCTCGGCCACAATCTAAAGCAAGAAAGGAAAGGGGTGAGAATAAATCTCAATAAGCTATTATGAATGCAAAGAAGATGCCAAACAAGATGCAACACATAGCATGGTAGCACATAACTCATTATGAAAGAGGTAAACACCTTACGTTACCTCATTTTACCTTTCCCGTCTGAACAATAAGTCGTACAACGTGGGAGTAAAACTCCACTCTTTGGTGAATTGCCTCCAAAGACATTCACCTCTTATAGGACTCATACTCCGTGAGATCCATATAAGAAAAGATACCTATATCGAGTATCCAACAATAATATCGCTAATCAGTAAAGCTTTAGGCTTAATACGTAAGCATTCCCCTAATCACCAATCGCAACAGTGCAGTAAGGCTTCTTCATGCTCAATACAATCGTTAGCACACCCACTCGTGGCCACGTAGGGGACGGTCCCAGGTATGATGAACCTTCAATCACTTATAGAACAAATCCATAATTGATTGAATTCCATTATACCCCCGAATATCAACACGTTCAAGCACATAATAGATACTTGAAATATAATCCACAAAAAGGGATAATCATATAACAACATGGTAATGTATACTCATGCTCATCAATTTCATAGTGCAACAACCATTTAATACACTATGCATAGTATCATCAATAAATATGAATGATAACAAATAAATCCACCAATGGAATAACTATGCAACCACATAATAAGCATATCCACACATTGGGATAACATAACAACTTGTCAAATAATCCGCACTTGGGATGCACATAACAACTTGCCAAATAATCCATACTTAGGATATTAAGGTAACCATATAATCAATAATTCCACAACTTGGAATAACAATGCCACAAGGTGATACATACCCATTACCAATTAGTTCAATAGTGAAACCTATGGCTTCTACACCATTGCAACTATTCACTAAAGATAAGGAGTAAGTGAGGCTACTATATATCATAAACCATTCTTACATAGTCATTATACAACCTCGAATAACCTTAATAAAAGTTCAAGATCTATTTCCCAAGTTGGAACTATTTTGGTGAAGTTACAAATCAAACCTATCAACCATTTTCGGGACAATATTTAAACTACTTCCACAATTCCATTTTGATCACTTAAGATGTCATTGTGTAGCCAAAGTATTCTACTTTAATCTAGGTTAAAGAGATTTCATTTTGGTTCTAGTTCGATTAGGTTTAAACAGCTCCAAAGTTGACCCAATGTCACCAGGCCAGGGCACGACTCGTGCCCCAGGGCACGACTCGTGCCCCTTTGGCCTTCCTCAGATTCATGCGTCCCCACTAGGCACGACTTACCTTTAATCCATGTCATGACTCGTCCCCATCCAAGGCACGACTCGTGCCACAGGGCACGACTCGTGCCCTGAACCCAGAATTCAGAACAGAATAAAATCCTTTAGTAACCCTAACCAAAATTGTCCCAAATTGATTTTCCCTTGTTTGTGAACTTATAAGGACTTCCTAAACTTCATACACATTATACTACTTCATTTAAACCCCAAGATAACCTAAACCCAAATCAATTACCACTTGATTTCCAACCCATTTTACTTCCATTTTTCATGATTTACCATCTTAATCCAACTCAACACATTTTCTTACACTCTTAATCATTTCTTATGAACAACAACAATATTCCATAACATTAACTAATTCCTCAACTTCAAGAAGGTTTCCAAGCATCTAATAACCATTTTAATAATAATAACAACACCAAATAATTCATGAACATTAATTAGAAGAGAAAAATCCTAATAATCCCCAATCAAGTCATTAACATACTACTCCCATTATACCCTCATTCCTTCAACTTAAGCCCCCATATCATAACTAAAATCAATTAAATCTTGAATAATCATTTTACTCAAATAACCATATTAAAAATACAATATACTTTTTCTTTTCATAAAACCTTCATTAACACATAAAATGTGCAATAATTAGAAAGAAGTCATAATAACTTACCTTAGAGATTATTAGGTGAAACTATGATTTCTCTAGCTTGATGCATTCCCTTTGCCTCTACGAACATGAAAGTACACCCGGATCTTAAAATGGAGGAGGATTGGATTTATAATAATTTTTGGAAGGAATTATCCAAGGAGGTTTCCATGGAGGCTTCCATGGAAATTATTGAAGAAGAAGAAAGGAGAATAAGGTAGGAGTAGGGAGGTGATTTATTAAATAGTAAGAGAAGGATGGAAGGGATGGGGAAAGCATGGGAAGGGTATGGGGCCTTGACTCTTTAAGGAGGAAGGAGAGGGATTTAGGGGATTTGGTCCCCCTTCCACACAATCCAAGGCTTTCAACTAAAAATAAATGAAAGCCCCATTTTATTCCCATTATTTATTTTACCCAATTTAACCTCCTCTCTTTCTTTATTTATTTTCTAGTTTTATATTTTCTCCTAGAATATTATTTTATTGCCCTATCATTTTATCCTAATACAAGAAATCAAAAATGAACACATAATACTAACAAGAATATTATAAGCATACAATATGATACTAAAATAGGTGCCTAGATTTAGGGTCGTTACAAGTTAGGAGAGAGAATGTTGTGAGTGTAAAAGTAAAGTAGGAGAGAGAATGAGTGGGGTAGGAAGAGTATAAAAATAATAAAAGCTTTCCTTTTGGGGGTTGTGCCCTTTTAAATGGGACGCCCAAAAAGAAAATTTGTGCCTTTTCGAACGGGACGGGGGGAGTATAAGTTAACTTATATGGGCAAACTCGATCTTAAGACGAAGAAGGAGGAGGAAAACTTCTATTACAGTGAAAATTGCGTCCATTTCTACTTCAAACAATTTCAACAGGGGCTTCGTCTTCCCTTGGACCCTTTTATCAATGAATTTTTGGACGATGTAAGGGCAGTGTCGGCCATGCTAGGAGCTAATGGTGCCAGGGTTCTTGCTAGCTTCATCGTCCTTTGTCGTAGTTTGGGTTTTGAGCCGACCATGGGAGCTTTTCGGCATTTTTACATGGTCCAATTTGTCAAGGAAAGTTGGCTCCTCGTCATTAGGAGTGCACCCAAGAAACCCAAGCTGCTTCTCCCTATGTCTAGCAAAGTTGTAGGCTGGGATAACCATGTTATTAGGGTTGAGAGTCGCCAAGGTTGGGAATTCCAATCCCCTAGCAAGGCTCCAACTTCATCAGGTCCTGTCCAGCAATATGAGTGGACCAAGGCTTTGATCAAGCGTTTAGAGGCATTTGCCGAGGTAGGGCTCCTCGACTGGACGACAATTGAATCTTCTGATCACTACTACATCCAGGCAGGTCTGATGCCGAGGAAGAAGGACGGGATAGCTCCCCTCATCACCGTTAAAAGAGGAAGGCGCTTTAATGATTGGACGGTACACCCCGGCCTTGTATTTCACGCGGACTGTCTGAGGTGCAAGACACGTCCCTTAAACCAGTGTCTGGAAAAAATAGACGTTGTTGGATGTAAATATTTAACTCTTAAATAATTTGTAATTTTTGCATGTTTATTTCCTCTGCTCGTACTTGACCATTTCTTCTTCGTCTTTGCAGTTTTAACCCCTGAAGAAGAAGCAACACTAACCATGCAGAGATTAAGTCCCATGGAGTTGATAAAACAGAAGAGGAAATAAAGCAAGAAGTCAGGCCTGGTTCAGAGGAGGGAAGAAGCCAATGCTCGTAACCTCGTACTAAGTGCTCAGGGTGATCATCCCTTCCCCTCAAACTGCATGAGGAAGTTAATGCCGAGGAGAATGTGTCCGAGGAGCGGGCAAACCCAGCAACTGGGGAGGGGGATGGCCCCCGTGTTGGTGCCGAGGAGGTTGGGGCCGAGGAGACAAGCCTCGTCCCAAGGAAATCTGGCTCCAAAAGATCCCAAGCAGCCAGTGCTGAGGAGCCCGTAGCTAAGCGGGCAACTGTTAGTGGAGCTCCCAATGCTGAGGCTCCTCCCCCCTTAACCATCCAGACCGTCAAAACTTATGACGAGGCCAACGAGCTAGCTAAGAGCATGGCCATCAACGTTCCCCGTCTTAGGGGTCTTCCTCTGCAACTTAGGGAGGGACCCTTGGTGAGGTTGGGCCGAGCTCCCGTTCAGCGAGCTATGGATGAGGAGGCTTACGAGGCCCTCGTCAAAGAGGCTCCTAGCGAGGATACCTTGCTTTTCCGCAAAGGGCTCTTAATTGCCGAGGTGAATGTCTCTTCTTCTCGGTCATATTGAGTTTGAGATTTGCTTGGATTTCTAACATTGATTTCTCTTTCAGTTGGCTTCCATCACGGCTTATGAGAACGTTTTGGCCAAGACAAAAGCCAAGCGCCTGACTGAGACCAAGACCGCCCAGGCGAAGGGTGAGGGTGACTTGGTTAAGCTTTTGAAAGCCAAAGAAGCCGAGCTTGAAGCTGCTCAGGCCAAGATTGAGGCCGAAGTGAAGAGAGCCGAGGGAGCTCGTGCTCAGGCCAAGGATGCCAGAGATAAAGCCGAGGAACAACTCCGGCTGAAAAATGTTGAAGTGGAGGAGGCAAAGAAGGCCAAGGCCGAGGTCCAAACAAGGGCCGAGGAAGCTGAAGCCAAGTGCCGAGGGTTTGAGGCTACTCTTCCTGAGAGGGAAGAGGAGGCTGTCGCCCATTTTAAGGAGAGCCCGGCTTTTAAGGACGCCATGATGGCCAGCTCAGCCTTTCAAGATGTCGTGGATGAGAAAATGGCGACCATGTTCGAGGACGGGTATCTCCATCTTGCCCGTAGTATTTTGGCTGACCCCTCCACCGGCTTGGACATTAACAAGGTGGCCATGCTGATATGCCGGGATCAATATGCTGAGGAAGCTAGAGCTCTCCACCACTTGGTTCCATTCTCTGAGTATAACTTAGAAGTGATAGCTGAGAAGGATGCTCGAGCATGCCGAGGAGTGTGGAGGCCAGCCCCTGTCGTCCCCGGCAATATCAAAGCCTTGGTGGAGGCGATTCAGGACGAGGGGGAGTCCGAGGACATGGATGCCGAGGCCGGGGGAGTAGAGGCCGAGAAGACTGATGCCCAAGCTGAACAAGCCGTTCTTCCTCCCCCCGGTACCATCATGGAGCAGTGGCTAGAAGAGCCTTTCAATGATGGGCAGCAGACTTAGGATAGGTTTTTCTTTCTTTGCTTTTTTTTTTTTTGTAATAGGTGGTAGGATTTGTACTTTCTTTGCATATCAATGAAAAAAAAATCCTTTTGTCTTAATTCATATCCTTTCAATGAATCTGTTTATTTGTGTTTCCGTATGCTAGGCATAGGCACCAGATTTGTGAAGGTGGGATCCGAGGAGGGTCCCTCGTTCCCTAGTTGTTGAGCAAGTGGTTAGGCCGAGGAAGGACTCCTCGGCTTTAACTGTACTTTAAGTCATATAGGCCGAGGAAGGACTCCTCGGCTTTGACTGTTGGGCGATTTCTTCTTTTTCGTCTCCTTATGCCGAGGAAGATGACTCGTGCACAGGTTTCAGACGTGATGCCTTCTAGTCGTAGTGACAAGGTATTTCCTTGTCTTGACGTTAGGCAAGTCATTAGGCCGAGGAAGGACTCCTCGGCTTTGACTGTGATACTTGTAATCCTGAATCAAGGCGGACCCTTGTTAGGATGTAAGGTAAGCCATTAGGCCGAGGAGGACCCTCAGTCTTGGCCGTCATGTTTGTAATCCTGAATCAAGGCGGACCCTTGTTAGGATGTAAGCCATTAGGCCGAGGAGGACCCTCGGTCTAGGCTATTTGGAATTCATAGTCGTTGAGTCAAGGCGGACCCTTGTCAAGACATAAGGTATATGTTTTGAAGAGTCGGGGATAAGATCCTCATCTTCTGGTGTTGGTGTGAAGAGTTGATAGTTGGTTTGCATGTTGGAAGAAACTGCTTTCGTAAGACTGAAATGTGATTACATCGAACTTCAATCCTATCAACTAAAAAACAAAAGACAGGAAACAAGAAACTAATCTATTGCAAAATAAACTAGACTAGTGATAATATTTTCTAAGGTTCAGTTTCTGAAAGTGCCACGCGTATGCTTGAGATCTTTCCCCTCCTTGGTTCTCAATCTGTAGGTCCCTTCTCGAATGACTTGGGTGATGATATAGGGGCCTTCCCAGTTTGGGGAGAGCTTGTTCTGTTCTGCCTTCCGACCAGTTGCCTCGATTTTTCTAAGTACCCAATCACCAACTTGGAATACTCTTCTGATGACCCTCTTGTCATGATATACCTTGGTTATTTGTTTGTAATTTACCATCCTCATTTGTGCAGCTAGTCGCTTTTCATCTATCAGGTCTAGGTCTAAGAGCCTATTAACCTTGTTGACTTGCTCATCATAGTGGGAGTTTCTCACAGTGGGGATGGCCATCTCAGCTGGTGCCATAGCCTCAGAACCAAAGGTCAGTGCGAATGGGGTTTCCCCGGTTGGTCCCCGGGTGGTTGTGCGAATAGCCCATAAGGCTAGGGGAAGTTCGTCCAACCATCTACCCTCGCGTCCCTCAAGGTTCTTGGTAAGGGCGGTTAGGACCAGTTTATTGGCAGCTTCTGCTTGACCGTTGCCTTGGGGTCTGCTAACTGAGGACTTTGCATGGCGGACTTTGACTCTTCCCAACTCTGTAGTGAATGTTGTAGAAAATTGTAGTCCATGATCGGAGACAATTGTATGCGGAAGGCCAAATCTGCACCAGATGTTGTCGTGGACGAAGTTGATTGCGTTCTCTTCTGTTATCTTGGCCAATGCCTTTGCTTCTATCCATTTGGAAAAATAATCAACAGCTACTATGACGTACTTGCAATTACCACGGGCGGGAGGGAAGGGTCCGATGATATCGATCCCCCACATATCAAACGGCCACGTAGGTATCACAAGTGTTTGTTCGACTGCTGGTAGTCTAGGAATGTCGGAGAATCTTTGGCATTTGTCACATTTTCTAACGTAGGTGTGCGCGTCTTCCCTTAGGTTTGGCCAGTAGTACCCTAGCGATATGATTTTGTCAGCTAAGGTTCTGGCCCCCGGGTGTCCGCCGCAAACACCTTCATGTACTTCTGCCAAGAGGTTCTCAATTTCCTTGGGATAGACACACCTTAGCAGGGGCTTCGTGAAAGATCTTCGGTAGAGGACTCCATTCATCACAACGAACCTTGGGGACCTCTTCTTGATAAGCTTAGCTTGAGCTTCATCCTCATGGAGTTTTTCCTTCTCAATGTACTCAATGTAGTCACCGATCCAACATCTCTCCTCTTCGTCTAGGAGCATGACTTGTAGTCTTTCATACGCAGGTTATTCGGCATAAACTACATATGGACTGGTCTTAGATGTAGACATGTCCATGGTTGCTAGTTTGGATAGAACGTCTGCGAGTTGGTTATCTTCCCTGCCTATTTGCTTGAGTTCGAAAAATTCCATCTTCTTTGTCATGTCCAGAACCAGGTCTCTATACTTGGCAAGGGTGGGGTCTTGGGTGTTATACTCTCCCTTTACTTGTTTGACAATGAGTTGGGAGTCACAGAAAGCCGCCACCTTAGTTGCTCCGTAGAAGGAGGCCAACTCAATACCAAATATCAGAGCTTCATATTCTGCTTGATTGTTGGAGGCAGGGAACTTGAAACGGATAGCGTCTTGCACAGTGTACTCTCCTTTCGGGCTTGCTAGTACAACTCCAGCTCCACTTCTCTCTTTTGTAGCTGATCCGTCCGTATACAGGATCCAACAGTTGGATGGGAGTTCAATGGGAGAGTCTTTTTCCTCCGGTGCGTTTTGCTTCCGGGAGGTGGGGAGATGCTCACCCATAAAGGCAGTCTCGACCATGAAGTCAACCAAAGGTTGTGCCAGGAGGGTCTTCCTTGGTTGGTAGGTGATATCAAACTCGGTAAGAGCGATGGACCAATTAAGGAGACGCCCGGAGCCGTCCAACTTATGTAATATCTTCTTCTGTGGTTCATTCGTATAGACGGTGATAGGATGTGCAGAAAAATAGGCACGTAATTTCCTTGATGCAATGACTAGCGCGTACGCTATCTTATCCACATTAAAGTATCTGCTTTCCACGTCGGACAGTGCCTTAGAGACATAGTAGACGGGCTTCGAATTCCTTCGTCATTCCGAACTAGGGCAAACAAGCGACAAAGATGATCGGTGGCAGCTAGGAAGACATATAGCATCTCACCGGTAGTCGGATCTGAGCAAGGGAGGGGAACCCAAGTACTTCTTCAACCGGAGGAATGCTTGAGCATTCGGGAGTCCAGAGAAGCTCTTGGTACCCTTCAATACCTTGAAGAAGGGCGGTTGACTTTTCGGCGGATTTGGCGATGAATCTTCCAAGGGCCGCTATTCTTCCATTTAATCTCCGAACCTCCTTAATGGTGGTAGGTTCCTTCATGTCGATGAGTGCCTTGATTTTTCAGGGGTTGACCTCTATTCCCTTTCGAGATACCATGAAGCCTAGGAACTTTCCCGCCGTTACTCCAAATACGCACTTGCTTGGATTCAGCTTCATGTTATTAGCTCGGAGGTTGTTAATTGTCTCTTCCAGGTCAGGAGCGTGACTGCCCTCCTTGGTCTTTATGACCATGTCATCAATATAAGCTTCCATGTTGCGACCTATTTGAGCTTCAAATACTTTGTTCACCATTCGTTGGTACGTGGCACCCGCGTTCTTGAGCCCAAAGGGCATCATGATGTAACAGTAATTTCCTCCAGGTGTTTGGAAGGCCGTTTTCTCGATGTCCTCTTCTGCCATTTTTATCTGATGATAGCCTGAATAGGCATCTAGGAAGCTGAGAGTTCGGTGTCCAGCAATGGAGTCAACCAACTTGTCAATTCTGGGGAGAGGATAGCTGTCCTTGGGGCAGGCCTTGTTCAGATCGGTGAAGTCTATACACATACGCCACTTCCCATTTTGCTTCTTCACCATAACTACGTTGGCCAACCAAACGGGGTACTTGACTGCACGAATTATTCCGGCGCTAAGTAACTTCTGCACCTCTTCCTTAATAGCTTCCTCCTTGTCACTTGCAAAGTTTCTCCTTGTCTGGGAGATGGTTTTCGCCAAAGGATCAACTTCTAGGCGGTGGATGGCTACTTCTTCATTGATCCCCCCTCATGTCTTCGACTCTCCAAGCAAAGACGTCAAGACTGTTTTTCAAGAGGGAGATGATTCTTTCTTTCTCTTCTGGAGATAGTTGGCCCCCGAGTTTAATTTTTTGTTCAGGATAGTCAGGATTGATGACTACCTCTTCCAGCTCATCTACAGGCTTCATTTCAGGACCGTCTCGAAATTCTAGAGACTCGATAATAATTTCTCTAATTCTCCTCCCTTCGTTGTCGTTCACATTGAGGCATTCTTCCTCCATAAGTTTATCAACGTCGGGAAGATTGACCTTCCCTAGGTCATGGTTGGCCCCCGAGTTCTGGCCGTTGATGAGAATAGGATCTTCCTCGGAGACGGGCGAAACTATGCCTTGGTCATCTGCAATTTCTTGGACCATAGACTCTTCCTCAGGTACAGGTAGGACTATGCCTTGGTCATCTGCAATTTCTAGGACCATAGGCTCGTCCTCATCATCAAGCACCTCACGGATATAACTCATTCTGGAGCTAGTTTCGGTGGTTTTCTGAGACTTTGAGATCTTGATGTTTTCCTCGGGGGTATCTATCTCCACACTTTTGGATTTCTTTCTGCTCTTCACGACGTGTTCCAAGAAGTCTTTGGGGGTTGCCCTCACACATCCAATTCCAGCACGAGTGGGGAATTTAACTCGTTGGTGGGGAAGGGAGACCACCATCCCAAGTTTAGCTTGACTTGGAATGCCTATGATTGCATGATAGTCACTAGTCAAATCCATGACTACGAAATTGACTGTGGCCTTGGCTATAAAGGGATGTTCACCGACTTCAAGTTCTAGTTCCACGGTCCCCTTAGCTCCAACCTTATGGTTGGTGAATCCTTCGAGCCTACCATGATATGGTTCCAGTACAGTGTCTTTCAATCCCATTTGTTGGAAAGCGGAATAATACAGAATGTCACGGGAGGCCCCCGTGTCCACAAGTAATCTTTCTGATTCCACATTGTCAATTCGACCCTTTATCACCAAGGGTTGTTCACGGGCAAAGACGGCTCCTCGCGCTCGTTGGGTGAAAACCGATGACCTCTTCCGCCTTATGAATCCAAGCAGCACGTGGTACACTTTGCTTAGTTCATGAATCCGGTCCCTCGCCTTTCGGTGGAAGTAACTTCTTCACGGATCACATGCAATTTGGCCCTGGGAGGCCTACGTTCTCCGTCTTCGCTTTTGTCGTCATCTTCACTTTCCTCCTCCTTTCGCTTCCGCTTTCCATCCTTCTTCATGACATAGCGGTCCAGCTTTCCCTCGTCGACCCATCGTTGTATTATCCTCTTGAGGGCCCAACAACCATCCGTGGTGTGGCCGTTGTCTTTGTGGAAATCACAGTATTTTGAAGCGTCACGAGGGTACTTTGGTTTATCACTTAGTGGACGGGGAGGTGGAAGATTTACTAGCTGCATGATTTACGAAATGGGTTTGGTTAGGGGGTGAACACCTCAGGTTTTTCTCGTGCCTCTTGTTACTGTTTCTTCCCTCGATCCCTTACCGTTCCCATTATCATTCTGGTGAGTGCCCGTCGTTTCTGTTTCCGCCTTGTCGGATCCTCTTTTCTTGCTTTTATCCTCAGCCATTGCAATGGCGTATGCCACCTGGTATAACTCGGACTTTGACTTAGGCTCCCGGGCGGAGAGTTCATAAATGAGGGGACCAGATTTCAATCCAGAGTTGAAACAAACAATGACCTCCCTATCAGTGAGGCTCTCTTCGACTTGGTCTGCCATTTTTCGGAACCGGTTGTAGTAGCTAAGGGTGGTCTCTCCCTTTCCTTGCTCAATATTGGCAAGGTCAGTCAATCTAATCTTTCTCTTCCCAGCCGTGGCAAAGTGGTTTAGAAACATCCTCCTCATGCCTCTCCAGCTATCGATGCAACCTTTTTTCAGTTCACGGAACCAAGTCAGGGCTGTTCCGGAGAAGGTGCTCGCGAAAGCTTTGCAAAGCATGTCATCAGCTACCGTGAGGAGGTTCATGGTTTGTTCAAAACTTTGCACGTGGTCCTTTGCGTCCGTGGTTCCGTTGTATTTTTCAAAATTAGGGATCTTAAGGTGAGGATTAGGTGGTGCAGCAGTTATCCTCAAGGAGAACGGACGAGTTGCCCAGTCAAAGTCATCATCATCAAACTTCTTTCCCATCTCCATGTCATCCAGCCTTTGTTTCAATATTTCCCATTGTTTCGTTTCCACTCCCTTGTCACTGCTTGAGCGGGTGCTTCGTTGGGAGCTGCGGGTGGATTTATCTTTAGGGTGACCATTTACCCTACTGTGTCCCTCGTCGTTTCGGTGGCTGTCACGTCTCTTAGATGGAGCTCTGTCTTTCTTTTGTTCCAAGTCGTGACCACCCAGTATCATTTTATATGGCTCGGGAGTTCTAGGCCGCACAAACTCTCGGTGCCGAGGACGAGGAGAATCTGGTCGACGATGTCGAGGAGAATCTGTTCGACGGGGTCGAGGAGAATCTGGTCAACGAGATCGAGGTGACGTGGGACGCTTAGGTGCCATGACGAGACGAGCAGGGGACAAGCGTCTGTTCAAGCTTAGTCTCGTCCTTAGGTCCCTGAAGTTTAATTCATCTCCCCTAGGAGTCAAGTGACTTCTTAGGTCAACCACCTGATCCTTCTTCTTACTGTCATGCCGAGGACGGGTAGGTTCTCGGGGGGCTTGCTTAGAGGTTAATGCTGGATCGAGGGGTGGACCTCGTCGTTCACCTTGCTCCCTTCCAAAAGGGTTGCCCATTGACGGCAGCATAAACTCAGCCATGGAATGGTCTGGGTCCAATTGCAAAAGAGCATCCTGTGTCTCATACATCCTTTGCAAAGTCTCCATTTGTTTATGTAGCAAAGAGCGTCAGTCAATGGGTTGAGTTCCTTCCGATTGACCGGCGTCGGCATTCTTTGTCTTCTTCCTACCCACCTGCTTCCCACGAAGACGAGTAGGACGAGGAAGCTCGCGCTCTCTCCCTCGGCATTCGCCTGACCCTTGGAGCACAGAGTCATGGCGAGGGGTGGGGGGCCGTCTGGCTGAGGTAGAGGAGGAGGAGGAGGAGGCAGCTCCTCGGCTCATGTGTTGACCCCATTAACTTGGGTTTGGTCCTCAGCGGTTACACTTGTAAACTGTCCGTCCATTGCGAATCAACAACAAATTACCAAGTGCGAATTTCCCAAAAATCACGATTTTCAATAGATCCAAATTTATGGCCAAAATCAGGACAAATTTTGACCACAAACGAACAGCCAATTGTGATTTTTCCAACACAAAAAATTCAAGCCAAAAATTCGCTTCAGCCGCAAATTTGCAGATTTCGGCGGAATTTTTGCAGAATCCGGCGGTTTCAAGAACATAACCTAAACGGAACAAGAAATTCCGTTGAAATCAAGCAGATTTCCGGCAAGAAAATTGGCTTTTATCGAGCTTTTTCCAGGCCAAACAAAGGGTGTTTAAATCGATTTCCCGGCAATGGAACCAATTGATGATGCCAAAATTGTCAAATCAGCCCAAATCCAAGCGATGAATGCTCCGGTAATTGCAAGGCCTGAAAATAAGAGAAAACACGTAAACTAAGCAGGGGCGGATCCGGCTAAAGGCCCTCCGGCGTGAGAGTAAGTTCACGGTTTTTATGTGAGAAACTAAATTGACAGAGTTTCTGTATTGTAAAAAGTAACGTACCAAATAATGAGTCATGGGGCTTGTATTTGTAGGGATGGATTGATAGAACCCATATGAACTTGTAAAGAGATAAGATATAATCCTAAAAGAATTATATCTGTTAAGGAGTCATTGTTTGACTTAAATTGGTGTTGGTGATTGTAATCCTGATTGGATCATAAGTGTAGAATCCTTGTTAGATAAGGACTGTGTAATCTGCTAGCCGGAACGCCGAGGAACATGAATGTTTTATCTCGGCCTTGACAACTAGGCCGAGGCGAATGATTCTACTTCCTCGTCATTTGATGATTGGCCGGCAGAATAATATGCCGGGATAAACAATTCTCTCTCCTCGTCATTTTATAATATGCCGAGGTGAGAACATTTCCTTCCTCGTCACTTATGACATCTCGGAGTAGGATAAGCCAGGTACGAAGAGTCCATCATTGGTTTAAGGCCGAGGAGATGTTCCTCGGCATACGAAGAAAATACCTCGGCCCAATTACTTGAGCCTCAATGCTGGTACATTGGATTATGTTTAGGGCCCAATCCATTTGGGCCTGACCCGGACAAGCCCATGTTCGTATCTCGGTTTATACTGTTCATGACTATATATTCCCTCCGTCCCGGAACAATGTTCACAAACACTGTTTGCACTGGTTTTAAGGAGGGATTATTATATTGAAAGTGTTGTGAGTGTGAAAATAAAATAGGAGAGAGAATGAGGGGAGGAAATAGTAAATTATAATGGTGTTGTGAGTATTAAAATAATGTAGGAGAGAGAATGAGTGGAGGGAATAGTAAAGATTTCTTTCCATTTTAGGTAAGTTTTAAATGTGTGAAGTAAGTTTTGGGACGCTCAAAAGGAAAAGTGTGAAGATTGTTCCGGGACGGAGGGAGTAATATATAACATGTCGGATTTTGAGCTCAGGTAATTTAATTGGAAATATATCCCATATCGAAAATAACTGTGAATTTAGTGCGGCCCACTACTACGAAGCTCTGTGATGAGCCTATTTCTCTCATCTCCTTCAAAGTGTACGTTCCTATTTTAGTTTATTGGAGACATCGTTTTCTGCTACCTCTTTCTAGGTGTTTGAATTTATTCTTAGTTTTAGTATGTGCGTGTGCCTCTGCGGTGTTTCTTGATTTTCCTTCCCCATTTCATATAATCAGCATTTTTCACTTTAAGAATTCTGGACTCTGTTTGAAGTTACTAATTTAATTAATGTCTTATGTGGTGTATTGGGGTTATTTTGCTTTTTTTTTTTTTTTTATCAATTACAGCTATGTCCAATTTGAAAAGACACAAATTTCTATTTTGGGTGTCCCAGCAATTGTGGTATAATCGGGGTTCTATGGTCAATTGGGGTTATTATGCTGTTTTTTTATGGGACATTTATCAAAAACTACTTTTTAAATATGAATATTATAAAAAAAAATAAAAAATACAACAAGTTGTATATTACAAAAAAACTACTCCCTCCGTCCCATGAAAGTGGATAAAAGATTAGAGGAGAGAGAATGTAAAAGCTAAAAACATTTAATAGGAGAGAGAATGAGTGGGAGGAATAGTAAGTCAATGATTATTTTTTTGTAAACATGTTAAAATTATAAGAATATAATGAATGATTTTTTTGTAAATATATAAACATTATGAAGATATAAATGTCCAAAATACTGTTCACTTCTTTTCATTTATGAAATGTCTCATTTGAAGTGAAACATTTCAAAAAGAAAAGTAGCTCAATTGAAATGAAACGGAGGAATTACTTGGTAAACTGAATGAACCAAATTGTCCTTCTGCATGCGCCTCTCTCTTTCTCCTCGCTGTTTACTCTCTCTCTCTCTCTCTCTTTCTCTCTCTCTCTCTCTTTCTCCCCCGTTTCCTTTTCTTTTCTTTTCTTTCTCTTTCTTCCTTTTTTATTTCCCCAAAAATATTTGAAATGCAATATCTCAAAATTTAAAAATTGATAAAATAATTCGAAAATACCGTTTTAATTGTATTGTCAATATGAATCAAATAAGTACACTCATGATATAATTTAAATTTTAAAAATAAAAATTTCTTTGTTTGTCACTTGTTTGACCAAAACTCAAGCACAAAAATTCTTTAAAAATTGATAAATTCATTTATCAGTTGTTTAAATCAAACACTTGACACAAAAATTCAAAAAAATAATTGATAAATGAAATTTATAAGTTGTTTAATCAAATACTAAGCACAAAAACTGATAAACTCATTTATCAGTTGTTTAAGCCAAACACTTGGCCCAAATCAATTGTAACCCTAGTCCATAACACAGGAGGTGTGGAAGGTGATCCCCGGAGGTGGATTGGGCAGAGAGAGAAAGTAGAGAGAGGAAGTGTAGTGTGGGTGTGTGTTATGTGTAAAAAGTAGTTTATCCTTAAATCTGTCATTTTCTCAGTGATTTCGTTTCCTGAATTCTTTGATCACTTTTGCCAATAATTCTGTTTGAATTTTATAGTTCTCCTTTGTCATTTTTTCGACTGCATAAATCTGAATCAAATATCACTTTCTTTGTGTTTTATGATAACAGTTTGGGTTGAAGGTCTCCTAGGCTTCAGTTTGCTGTTGAGCTCTTGCATTGTGCAGGCTTGCCAAATGTATTACTCCCTCTATCCCTATCCCTATCCCTATCCCTATCCCTATCCCTATCCCCAAATGAATGTTGGAAAAAATAAATTTCAAATTTGCTTTTGCCAAATGCATACTCACAAGCACTACTAGAAAAACTGGTTGTTTACCGGCGGAATATTATTGATAAATCGCGTTCACCGACGGACAACTATGAAATACCGACGAATTTTTAATTTACGCTAGCCAAGAATTTCTTTATAAAATTTACATTGTAATCCGTCGGTGATGATGACAAAATCGTCAATTCAGCCCAAATCCAAGCGATGATTGCTCCGGTGATTGCAAGGCCTGAAAATAAGAGAAAACACGTAAACTAAGCCGGGGCGGATCCGGCTAAAGGCCCTCCGGCGTGAGAGTAAGTTCACGGTTTGTATATGAGAAAACAAATTGACAGAGTTTTCCCAATGTAAAAAGTAACGTCTTAGAATAATGGCCCAGTGGAGCTTGTATTTATAGGGATGGATTGATAGAATCCATGTTGGAGTGAACTTGTAAAGAGATGAGATATAATCCTAAAAGAATTATATCTGATGAAGAATCATTGTTTGACTTGAAGTGGTGTTGGTAATTATAATCCTGATTGGATCATTCTTGTATGTATAATCCTTGTTGAATAAGGATTTGTATATAGCTTCTTTAGGAGCAGCCGTAGGAGCATAAATGTTTTACCTCGGCCCTGGCAAATAGACCGAGATAAATGATTCTGCTTCCTCTTCATTTGGAGATTGGCCGGCCTGTATATATGCCGGGGTAAATGATTTTGTTTCCTCGTCACAGTGATGAAATGCCGAGGTAAGAACTTTTCTCTCCTCGTCACTTGCGACATGACGGCCCAAGCATGATGGCATAAGGCCGAGGTAAACGTTCCTCGGCATACGAGGAAGTCCTTACTCGGCCCTAATACTTGGTTATTAGATAATATTCATGGCCCAATCCAATTGAGCCCAGCTCGAGCAAGCCCATGTTCGTATCTCGGTTTATACCGTTTAGTGGCCCCCGACTTTCTAGCTCGGCTTAGGACGAGTAGAAAGTCACCTCGTCCTCAGGTTGATGCATTTAATTCTTGGGGGCGCCTTACCCGTTTTTTCTCTTTACCCATGGGTTTGACCCGATTAAGGGGTTATAAAAGGCTAAAACCCTTTCATTTCAATCTTTACAAACCCCATTTATTCGAGAGCAAAGGCAAGGTTCAGGCGACGAAACATTCCGGCGATCTCTATCTGTTCGAACCCAGTTTCCGGCGAACTCTATTCTTCCGGCGACGTTGCTTTATGTTGCGATTCCGTCCATTCCTTCACACTCAGGTATGAAATTCTTTCCCCTCCCTGCATTTCGCTTTTGATTTCAAGTTTTCTAGGGTGTTTGGAAAGAATTTTTAAATGTGTCAAGAAAAATGAAACGCCATTGTTGAAGAATGGAGCTTTTCTTCATGAATTCAAGTTTTTAACTTTCAAAACTTCCAATCTTTGATTTTCTTTTGGGTCTTGTTGAACATTTTTGAATATTGAACGAACTCCCCTTTAATCTTTGATTCCCCTTAGACATGGCTCGTTCTTGGGATCATTCCCCAGATTAGATTATGGATATCACACTGGCAATCTAAGGGTCTATCGGAGAGAGAGGGGACCTTGGATGATGCTGACCTTGGATGAAATAAGCAAGCAATTAAGAGGTTATGGTCGGACTCGGTTATTCCTTCAATACCCAGATTCCACAAGAATAGATAGGATTGAGTCCGGTTCACCCAACGTTATAGTTTTTGAGGATAGGGCTGAGATGATGGAGCACGTCGACTTGTTCTACCACCCGTCCTCCAATCGCGAAATGCGTGAGCGTCGAGAGGTACGGCTCCCTCCTCGGCCTTATGACATGACGAGGAGGGATACTCCCTTCCCCGTCCTAAAATCAGCCATTGACGAGGTAACTAACTTTGTCCCTCGTCTTTATGCGGATATGACGGGAAGAGAAGGAGTACCCTCCTCGTCTACTCAAATAGTTGACGCCTTCGTGGAAGGTGCCCAAGGCGATGGCCGCTTGGTACGAAGAAGGGAAAGCCGAGGTAAACAAAGGGAGAGGGCTCCAAAGCTGGGGATCCCATGATCGAGAAGTTATATTCCAAGTACGGGGTGGATAAAACCGAGTACAAGTTAACTTATATGGGCAAGCTTGACCTCAAGGCCCGATAAGGAAGAGCAGAATTTCTACTACAACCAAGATTATGTCCATCTTTATTTCAAACGGTTTCAACGGGGCTTCGTCTTCCCTTGGACCCATTCATCAATGAATTTTGGATGACGTTAGGGCGGTGCAGCCATGCTAGGAGCTAATGGCACTAGGGTTCTTGTGAGCTTCATTGTCCTCTGCTTAGTAGCCTAGGTTTTGAGCCGACCATGGGTGCTTTCCGTCATCTCTACGTAGTCCAAGTTATCAAGGAAAGTTGGCTCGTAGTTATTAGGAGCGCCTCCAAAAACCCAAGCTGCTTCTCCCGTGTCTAGCAAAGTTGCGGTGGGATAACCACGTTATCCGGGTTGAGAGTCGTCAAGGTTGGGAGTTCCGGTCTCCTTGCAAGGATCCCACTTCCTCCTTTCTTTGTCCAACAATATGAGTGGACCCAGGCTTTAATCAAGCGCTTAGAGGAGTTTGCCGAGGTAGGGCTACTCGGCGGAAGGCGATTGAATCCTCGGATCATTACTATATCAGCGGGATTGATGCGGGGGCGAAAGGGCGGGTGGCTCCCTCGTGCTGTCAGAGGACGGCGTTTCAACGATTGGACGATACACCCGGCTTCGTATTTCATGAAGATTGTACTAGGTGCAAGACCGAGCGTCCCATGATCAATGTCTGGAGGAAATTGACATTGTTGGATGTAAACATTTATCTTTGGTACTTGTAATTTTTGCATGCTAGTTCCCTCTGCTCGTACTTGACCATTTCTTCCTTGTCCTTACAGATTTAACCGCCGAGGAAGAAGCAGCCATAGCCATGGAGAGACTTAGTCCCCAGGAGCTGGTAAAGAGAAAGAGGAAACAAAGCAAGAAGTCTGCTTTGGTGGAGAGGAGAGAGGAAGCTAATACTCGTAACCTAGTACTGAACGTTCAAGGTGATAAACCCCTTCCCCTCAAACTGCACGAAGATGCTACTGCCGAGGGTTCAGCATCCGAGGAACGGGTTGAGCCAATAACTGGAGATGGGCCTAACCCTCATGTTGAGGCCGAGGAGGTGGGAGCCGAGGAAACCGACCTCGTCCAATGGAAATCTGGCTCCAAAAGAGCCCAAGCTGTTAGTGCCGAGGAGCCTGCAGCTAAGCGAGCAAGTGTTAGTGGGGCTCCCAATGTTGAGGCTCCTCCTCCCTTAACCATCCAGAATATCAAGACCGTTGAGGAGGCCGACGAGCTAGCTAAGAGCATGGCCCTCAACGTTCCCCGTCTTAGGGGGCTTCCTCTGCTAACTAGGGAGGGACCCTTAGTAAGATTGGGCCGAGCTCCAGTTCAGAGAGCTATGGATGAGGATGCCTACGATGCTCTTGTTAGAGAGTCTCCCAGCGAAGATACCTTGCTCTGTCACAAGGGGCTCTTAATCGCCGAGGTAAATGTCTCCTTTTCTTGGTAATTGATCTTGAGATTTGTTTACATTTCTAATATTGATTTTTCTTTCAGTTGGCTTCCGTCACGGCGTACGAGAATGTCTTGGCCAAGAAAAAAAGCCGAGGCGCTGAATGAGGCCAAGACCGCCCAGCGAAGAGTGATGCGATAAGGCTTCCTTGGTTAAACTTTTGAAGGCCAAGGATGCTTGAGCTCGTGGCAGCCAAGGCCAAAGTGGAGGCCGAAGTTAAGAAGGCCGAGGAAGAAAAGGCCAAGGCCGAGGAGCATCTCCGGCTTAAAGAAGAAGAGCTTGCCAAGGCAAAGACTGATAAGGCCGAGCTTCAAACAAAGGTCGATGAAGCTAAGTCCAAGTGCCGAGGGTTGGAAGCTACCCTTCCTGCCAGGGAGGAGGAGGCCGTGGCGCACTTCAAAGAGAGCTCGGCATTCAAGGAAGCCATAAAGGCCAGCTTGGCCTTTCAAGATGTCGTGGATGAGCAAACGGCAACCATGTTTGAAGACGGGTATCTCCACCTTGCCCGTAGCATCCTGACTGACCCTTCCACCGGCTTGGATATTAATAAAGTAGCCATGTTGATCTGCCGGGATCAATATAGCGAAGAATTTAGGGCTCTCCACCACCTGGTCCCTTTTTCCGAAAGCAACTTGGAAATAATGGCAGCTAAGGATGCTCGAGCATGCAGGGAAGTGTGGAGGCCGGCCTCTGTCATCCCCAGTAATATCAAAGACTTGGTGGAGGCGATCCAGGATGCGGAAGAGCCTGAGGCCATGGAAGCTGAGGTGGAAGGAGAGGCCGAGAAGACTAATGCCCTTACTGAACAAACGGTCCTTCCTCCCCCTGGCTCCATTACTGAGGAGTGGCTTGAGAAGTCTTTTGATGACGAGCAGCAAACCTAGGATAGATTTTCCTTTCTTTGCTTTTTGTAATAGACGGTAGGATTTGTAATTCTCTTTGAATATCAATGAAAAATCCTTTTGTCACGATTTGTGTTATTTTAATGACTTGCTTATATTTTTGTACGCTAGGCAGAGGCACTAGAATTAAGAAGGTGGGATCCGAGGGGGGTTCCTCGCTCCCTAATTGTTGAGCAAGTGGTTATGCCGGGGAAAGACTCCTCGGCTTTAACTGTACTCTAAGTTATCTAGGCCGAGGAAGGTTTCCTTGGCTTTGAATGTGTTATGATCCTGAATCAAGGCGGACCCTCGTTAGGATGTATGTTAAGCCATCAGGCCGAGGAGGATCCTCGGTCTTGGCTGTTATGTTTGTAATCCTGAATCAAGGTGGACCCTTGATAGGATGTGTGGTAAGCTGTCAAGCCAAGGAGGACCCTTGGTCTTGGCTGTTGGTGTCCTGAATCAAGGTGGACCCTTGACAGGATGTGTTAAGCCATCAGGCCAAGGAGGACCCTTGGTCTTGGCCGTTGGTATCCTGAATCAAGGTGGACCCTTGACAGGAAGTATTAAGCCATCAGGCCAAGGAGGACCCTTGATCTTGGCTGTTGGTGATCCTGAATCAAGGTGGACCCTTGACAGGAAGTATGGTAAGCCATTAGGCCAAGGAGGACCCTTGGTCTTGGCTGTTGGTGATCCTGAATCAAGGTGGACCCTTGACAGGAAGTATGGTAAGCCATTAGGCCAAGGAGGACCCTTGGTCTTGGCTGTTGGTGATCCTGAATCAAGGCGGACCCTTGACAGGAAGTGTGTTTAGAAGAGTCGGGGATAAAGTCCTCGTCTCCTGGTGTCTGTGTGAAGAGTTGATAGTTGCTTTGCGTGTTGGAAGAAACTGCTTTCGTAAAACTGAAATGCGATTACATCGAACTGCAATCCTATCAACTAACAAAAAATAAAAGACAGAAAATAAGAAACTAATCTACTGCAAAGTAAACTAGACTAGTGATAATATTTTCTAAGGTTGTCGGAGTGCCACGGATGCTTGAGGTCCTTCCCCTCCTTGGTTTTCAATCTGTAGGTCCCTTCTCGAATGACTTGAGTGATGATATAAGGACCTTCCCAATTTGGGGAGAGCTTGTTCTGTTCTGCCTTCCGACCAGTAGCTTCAATTTTTCTAAGTACCCAATCGCCTACTTGGAATACTCTTCTGATGACCCTCTTGTCGTGGTACGCCTTGTTCCTTTGCTTGTAATTCACCATCCTCATCTGTGCAGCTAGTCGTTTCTCATCTATCAGGTCCAGGTCTAGGAGCCTATTGACCTTGTCGACTTGCTCATCATAATGGGAATTTCTCACAGTAGGGATGGCCATCTCTGCTGGTGCCATAGCCTCAGAACCGAAGGTTAGTGCGAATGGGGTTTTCCCGGTTGGCCCCCGGGTGGTTGTGCGAACAGCCCATAAGGCTAGGGGAAGTTCGTCCAACCATCTACCCTCGCGTCCCTCAAGGTTCTTGGTAAGGGCGGTTAGGACCGGTTGTTTCTTTGCTTACGCTTGGCCATTGCCTTGTGGTCTGCTAACTGAAGATTTTGCATGGCGGACTTTTACCCTTCCCAACTCTGTAGTGAATGCTGTGGAGAATTGCAGTCCATTATCAGAGACAATTGTATGTGGGAGGCCGAATCTGCACCAGATGTTTTCGTGGGCAAAGTTGATCGCGTTCTCTTCCGTTATCTTGGCTAATGCCTTGGCTTCTATCCACTTGGAGAAGTAATCAACAGCTACTATCACGTATTTGCAATTACCACGGGCGGGAGGGAAGGGTCCGATGATGTCGATCCCCCACATATCAAATGGCCACGTAGGTATTACAAGTGTTTGCTCAACTGCCGGTAGTCTAGGAATGTCAGAGAATCTTTGGCACTTGTCACATTTTCTAACATAGGCATGTGCGTCTTCCCTTAGGTTAGGCCAGTAGTAACCTAGCGATATGATCTTGTCAGCTAAGGTTCTGGCCCCCGGGTGTCCGCCGCAAATGCCTTCATGTACTTCTGCCAAGAGGTTCTGAATTTCCTTGGGATAGACACACCTTAGCAGGGGCTTCGTGAAAGATATTCGGTAGAGGACTCCGCTTATTACCACGAACCTTGGAGACCTCTTCTTGATGAGTTTAGCTTGAGCTTCGTCTTCAGGGAGTTTCTCCTTCTCAATGTATTCAATGTAGTCATCGATCCAGCATCTATCTTCTTCATCTAAGAGCATGACTTGTAGTCTTTCGTACGCAGGTTCCTCGGCATAAACTACATATGGACTGGTCTTAGACACATCCATGGTTGCCAGTTTGGAGAGAACGTCTGCGACTTGGTTATCTTCCCTGCCAATTTGTTTGAGCTCGAAAAATTCCATCTTCTTCGTCATATCTAGGACCAGGTCTCTATACTTGGCAAGGGTGGGGTCTTGGGAATTATACTCTCCCTTTACTTGTTTGACAACGAGTTGGGAGTCGCAAAAAGCCGCCACCTTAGTCGCTCCATAGAAGGAGGCTAATTCAATGCCAAATATTAGAGCTTCATATTCCGCTTGATTATTGGAGGCAGGGAACTTGAAACGGATGGCGTCTTGCGTAGTATATTCTCCTTCTGGGCTTGCTAGTACAATTCCAGCTCCGCTTCTTTCCTTTGTGGCTGATCCGTCCGTATACAGGATCCAACAGTTGGGTGGGAGTTCAATGGGAGAGTCTTTATCCTCTGGTGCATTTTGCTTCCGAGAGGTGGGGAGATGCTCACCCATAAAGGCAGTCTCGACCATGAAGTCAACCAAAGGCTGTGCCAGGAGGGTCCTCCTTGGTTGGTAAGTGATATCAAACTCAGTGAGAGCGATGGACCAATTAAGGAGACGTCCGGAGCCGTCCAACTTATGTAGTATCTTCTTCAATGGTTCATTTGTGTATACGGTGATAGGATGTGCAGAAAAATAGGCACGTAATTTTCTTGAGGCGATGACTAGTGCGTACGCTATCTTCTCCACATTGAAGTATCTGCTTTCCACGTCGGACAGTGCCTTAGAGACATAGTAGACAGGGTTTTGAATTCCTTCATCATTTCGAACTAAGACAGCTGCGACAGCATGATCAGTGGCAGCTAGGAAGACGTACAGCATCTCACCGGTTGTCGGACTGCTAAGCAAGGGAGGGGAACCCAAGTACTCCTTCAACCGGAGGAATGCTTCGGAGCATTCAGGAGTCCAGGAGAAGCTCTTGGTACCCTTCAATACTTTGAAGAAAGGCAGTGACTTTTCAGCGGATTTGGCGATGAATCTTCCAAGGGCCGCGATTCTTCCATTAAGTCTCTGGACCTCCTTGATGATGGTAGGTTCCTTCATGTCAACGAGCGCCTTTATTTTTTCGGGGTTTGCTTTAATCCCTCTTTGAGATACCATGAAGCCTAGGAACTTTCCGTCCGTTACCCCAAACACGCACTTACTTGGGTTTAGCTTCATGTTATTAGCTCGGAGGTTGTGAATTGTCTCTTCCAGGTCGGGAACGTGACTGCCTTCCTTGGTCTTTATGACCATGTCATCAATATAAGCTTCCATGTTGCGACCTATTTGGCTTGCAAAAACTCGATTCACCATCCGTTGGTATGTAGCACCCGCGTTCTTGAGCCCAAAAGGCATCATGATGTACATTAATTCCCCCAGGTGTTTGGAAGGCCGTCTTCTCAATGTCCTCTTCCGCCATTTTTATCTGATGATAGCCTGAATAGGCATCTAGGAAGCTGAGAGTTTGGTGTCCAGCAATGGAATCAACCAACTTGTCAATTCTAGGGAGAGGATAGTGTGAATGTGTGCCCAAATTTTGTTTTTGTTGGATTCATGCGAGTTTGAAGACATCCGGTTTAATTTGAAAAAAACGGAGTCGCCACGCCATTTTGATTACCTCAAAACTTTGAAAAAAAGGTTTTATGGGTTCGGAGGTTAAGTTACCGCTTGGGAAGAACGTTTGGCGTTCACCCAAGGTGCCTTGCCGGAGCAAGTCTCCCAAGATTTCATTAATCGTGCTTGCTTGTGTGCTTTCTTATGTGCATGTGTTTGAAAATAAGGAGAGAATGTCCCAAGTCGTCTTCCGGACGTACAAACCATTTGTTGGTTGTCGCTCGGGATTTCTTGGAATTTATGTATTCGGGATTATGATCCCGTCCTCATCTTGTGACTTGTGATCATCGCATTTTAACCTCGGGACTTGCGTGATCGAGAGAATGACTCTCTTTTGTAGTCAAAGATGAGGTTCTTTAGAAAAGGAGGGTCCTTAGCCCATCAATCCTACACTTTAATATGGTCGAGCTTGTATAGATGCTTCATACTCATCTTAAGTGATAATCGGAGATATAGGGTTCGAAGGTGTCCCTTTTTCTAAAGAGATTATGAAACCTTTATGAAAGGAACGATGTAAAGATAGGATCTTTTACACCGGTCCGTTCCTAGGTTGCTAATGGGGAATGGGAGAAATGTATGTAAAAATGACACTCTAATGAAAAGATGACATTTTTGGGTTGCAAATGATGCACTTAATTCAAAGAAATGATCTTTATTGCAAATGATGCATAAAGATTTGATTTTTATGCAAATGATGAATTTTTGTTGAAGAAATTGGCATTCATTATGCAAATGATGCATAAAGATTGCATTTTGAAAAGCATATGATGCTAGTTTATGGTAAAGACGTGGTCTTTAAAGCAAATGATGCTTGGAAAAGGGATTTTGAATGCAAATGATGCATTTTGATTGAAAAGATTTGATTTTTATATGCAAAGGATGCATAAAGATGACATTTTTATTTGAAAATGGGGGTTTTAGGTGCAAAGGATGCACCTTTATGGGAAAAGACTACATTTTTATGACAAATGATGTCTAATGCATGCAAAAGGGGAAGGGGAATATGAAGATATGATCTTTAATCTACCAAGTCCCAAGCAATATAAAGGTAATGCAATGAGCAATTTATAAAGCAATTAGGATGCGAGGTTAGGGCGTGCGAGGTTACCAATGGCTTCCTTCTTCTTCGGGCGGAGCTAGGAGGAGAGGTTGGTCTTGGATCTTCAAGGAGGAGGGAGGGAGCTTCTTGGCCTTCTTCTTCACCTTCTTGGAGCTTCCCAGCTCTTGGAGGACTTTCTTCACGTATTTGGAGTGTTTGTGGGTGATTTGTTGTGTTAATTGTGTGTTGAAATGGGTAGAGGAGGGCTCTATTTATAGGCAGTCTGGATAAGGCTAATGAAGTCGTGCGGCTAAGGACAGCGAGCTAATGCAGCCGTGCGGCATTATCCACAATGACTCAGCATTCTAGAACCATGCAAGGTGGCATTATTCTAGAACCTTTCCTCCTAATTAAGAAAAATGTGTTTCTTAATTAGAAAGGATCCCCTTCAGCCCTAAATTAATTAAAAACAGTTCCGGAATGTTTCCGGAACACTAGGAAGGTCTGGGGAATTACCGGAAAACTTACCGAAATTGCCGGGAAATTTAACCGGAAGGCATGAGCCAGATTTGGGTACTTACGAAGCCCTCGGCAACGTCACTTGCAAGGCGAGTGGGGTTGTCGATAGAAAAGGATCCGATCTGGCGAATGCCGAGACGGATTGGGTGACCAAGGTGGTCGAGTGGCTGAACCTCTTATGAAAGGCTACCTACGTATCCCGGAGGAATCAAGCCAGGCCGTAGTTCGGAATAGATCCGCTGGGAAATGGAGAAGAGAAACCGGTCTCTTGCTGGGGAAATAGAAGAGAAAATGACCTAGGAGGTCAAGCAATTGATCCTACTGGGGATATGCTAGGAGTGACCAAGGTGGTCAGATAACAAAGTCTCTTATGAGAGACTACTTCATCACTGAAGAGTGACGGAGGAAAAAGGGTGACCAGAGTGGTCGGATGGCTGGACCTTTTATAAAAGGCTACCTACGTATCCCGGAGGAATCAAGCCTTGATCGTAGTTCGAGCATCACTAGATAGTTAGGAACAATGTCTAGGATCCTTGAGGGTTTGACAATTAATGGAGGCTGTCACCTGATTGACAATTAATGGAGGCTGTCACCTGAGGAAACTAGAGCTTACGTCACTATCAAGGAGATAGAGGTAGCTAAAGCTGGATGACGTTATTTCTTTATGACGGAAATAACGAAGACTAGAGCTTACGGCGCTATCTCTTTTTGACAGAGATAGAGGTAGCTAAAGCTAGAAGAACTTAAGTATACTTCACTATTCGTGATAGAGGTATCTTAAGTTAAGAGGAACTCAAGCATACGTCACTATCCGGAATAGAGGTAGCTTAAGTTAAAAGAAACTTGAGCATACGTCACTATTCGGGATAGAGGTAGCTTAAGTTAAGAGGAACTCGAGCATACGTCACTATCTGGGATAGAGGTAGCTCAAGTTGAGAGGAACTTGAGCATACGTCACTATTCGGGATAGAGGTAGCTTAAGTTAAGAGAACTTAGCATACGTCACTATTCGGGATAGAGGTAAGCTAAGTTTAGAGTTTTGACAATTCGGAGGTTGTCACCTAGCCTTATCCCGTTATAACGGAATTAACGGAGGCGACTGGGAAGAAAGCTCAATTGCTTAAGAGATAAGGGATATTTTCTGAAAAAGATGTTATCTTGGTTAAAAGATAACGGAAATTGCATGCCCAAGTGGAAGGTCCAGGGGCAGGATTGTAATTTTCTGCTCAGAGCGAATGAGGCCGCCCGGCATGAGATGGAGAAAAAGGAGCCGTACGGCTAGAAGCCTGTTTTTTCCAGATTATTTAAAATCAGATTTGAACGGGCCATTGGCATTGTGTGTAAGCCCCCGAAACGCAGAGAGAGAGAAGAGAGGAAGAGAATTTCGAAATTCTTTCAATCCCCTTGCTTCCCTTTTGATTTGAGATGGATCCGGAGGGCAATCCCATACCGAGGCAAGCAAGAAGAAACATCTCGGCGGCCGCTCGGAGGAGGAGAAAGGAGCTCGTGCGAACGTGTGATGATGTTGCCATTCGCGGGAAAAATTCGATTTTTGCGTTTCTTTGAAAAACCAAATAAAACCGGAAAAAACGGAGTCGCCACGCCATTTTAATTTTGAAGACCAAAATTTTGAAAAAAGCCCGAGATCAGAGATTTAGGTTCGGAGGTCATGTTACGCGTCGGGAAGGACGTTAGTGTGCACCCGACGCGCCTCGTAAAACGAGTCTTCCAAGCTGAAAATCATTTGTGTGTGTGTGTGTGTGTGTGTTTTGGCCAAAATAAGTTGAAACTCAGAAAAGTAAAAATTGGGATATCTTTTTAAGACTTTAAACTGATCCCATGATTTTTTGGAAGATTTTTGGATTGAGATTTGGTACTCAAAAGACCTTTTGAAGTTGAGAGCCATTTCTGCCAGAATGAAAAAGGCAGTGGACCTTTGATTTTGAAAGGGATTCAAGGGTCTTAAAACTTCATAATCTGGATAAACTCAGAGAATGAAAGTTGTTCTAGACACCTTAAATAAAGTTTGTGCGAAGGAATTTTCCATTTTGGAGAAGATTTGAGGGGTCAAAACCTTCTGGAAACCTCAGATATGAGATCTGGATTCCCAGAAGCTGATGAACTAGCCTCTGAAAGAAAATTTGAAAAGAGGAGTTTTACTCACCCAAAAAATAAGGTAAAAATATGTCTGGAAAGCTCTGGATGTTGGCTACAAAAAGTATTTTGTAGTCAACACCAAATTCCAAGTTCATCTGTGTCCAAAAATTAAGACCATGGACTGAGGTCTGAGAAAATTGCTACTGGACAGCAACTTCTCAAGAAAGAAAATATGATTTTAAAGGGGGTTTTGCATCCATGCTTGTCCCCATTTCCCTAGGTTTTGGTTAGTGATCACTAGACATTTTAGTGGTGAATCAACTATACCAAACCATCCTTGGGGTACATTAGGACTAAGCATTTCATTTGCTTGGGAAGGGGAATTTTATCCTTTGAAATCAAGATTTTATGCTTGAAAATGGTTTTTAGGGTTTTGAAAATGAGTTTTCTTTGCAAGAAAGTAAGAAAGCTTAAAAATAATTTTGATCTTTGTAGAAGATCATCCATGGAGATGGTCTTCCATGGTGATCTTCTTAGATCTAGAGCAAGAAGATGAAAGAACTACATTTTGTAGTTTGAAGATGCATGCATGGTTGAGATTTAGGGTTAGGAAGAGGAGGGTTTACCAATCTTCCTTGTGTTCTTGAGTGTTTGGCTTGATGTGTATGAGTGTTTAGGGCTTTAATATGAGAGTGAGTGGATGAGTATGAGTTGGGAAAGATTGGAGAGAAAAAGGTGACAATTCTTGAAGAATTCTCACTGTTTTCTCTCTATATTTCGCCAGAGGTTCGGTGCAAAATGTGTTCTTCCTTCTTATTTTTGTGACTGGAGGGCTCAATTTATAGCCCTCTGGAAATTGCAAACTCATCCGCGCGGATGGATCCCCTCGGCGTGCACCGTTCATTAAATGCGGCTTCACTTTGGACAAGAAGAATAATCTTTTTCAAAATTCAAATTAACAAACGCTTTTGTGTCTCCAGCCATTGCCATTTGTGGTTTTATTCCTTTTGTTTTTCTTTTTAAGATTCTTTTTAAGGTTTAACCTTAAATAACAATGCCCATTTTACCCTCACTTTGTTAGAAATGTTAGGATAGTTAGGAATTGTTAAAAATGTTATAACTTTCGTTAATTTTCTAACGAAAATTCTAACAAGCTCAAATTGGAGCACTTACGTAGCCCTCGGCGACGGCGCTTTCGAAGGAAGCGGGTCGTCGATAAGAGTAAGGCTCCATATTTGGCGGGATGATCGAGTGATCGGGTGGCTGAACCTAGCGATAAGGCTACCTACGTATCCCGATTGGGAATCAAGCTGATCGTAGTTCGGGTCTTTGACCCCGAGATGATGGCGTTTTAGGTGCCTCGAACCCGATGAGCGAGTTCTGCAATCGGTTCCGGAAAGAAACTCAGCTGGGATAAGAGATGACCATTTTTGTCCGATGGGTATCCGCCCGGGTTGGGAATAGGGAATGACCATTTTCGGTCTCTCGCTGGGATGATTGCGATTTATCGCTTTCCTAGTGATAGCGTCTTAGGTGCCTCAAACCTTGGAGATGGCGTTTTAGGTGCCTCGAACTCGGGAGATGGCTTTTAGGTGCCTCGGACCTTGATGATGGCTTTTTAGGTGCCTCGGACCTTGGAGATGGCGTTTAGGTGCCTCGAACCTTGATGGTGATGGCTTTTTAGGTGCCTCGGACCTTAATTTGAAATGGCCTTTCGGTGGACTTTTTGTCTCGCCGAAGGATAGGGTGACCATTTTGGTCGAGGGGCCTGGACCTAATGATAGGCTACCTACGTATCCCTTAGTGGGAATCAAGCCCTTTCGTAGTTCGAGTCTTACTCGAGATTTCGTTGGCTTTTGGGATTCCGTTAACTTTGGCTGGGGATTTCGTTAGCCTTTGTGGGGAAAATCGGACGTATTCGTGCTCCTGGGAAATCGGTCTTACGTTTGACTGCCTGGGGTGATTTTGATGAAAGATACGAGATTTCGTTATCTTTCTCAGGGCACTCGGTCTTACGTTTGGCTTCGGGGATAATTTTGATGAAAGATACGGGATCTCGTTATCTTTCTCGTAGGCACTCGGTCTTACGTTTGATCCTGGAAGATTTTGATGAAAGATACGGGATCTCGTTATCTTTCTCGGGGCACTCGGTCTTACGTTTTGACGCCGAAGATTTTGATGAAAGATACGGGATCTCGTTATCTTTCTCGGGAAATCGGTCTTACGTTTTACCGCCGGATGATTTTGATGAAAGATACGGGATCTCGTTATCTTTCTCAGGGCACTCGGTCTTACGTTTACCGCCGGGAAGATTTTGATGAAAGATACGGGATCTCGTTATCTTTCTCGGGGCACTCGGTCTTACGTTTGACCGCCGGGAAGATTTTGATGAAAGATACGGGATCTCGTTATCTTTCTCGGGAAATCGGTCTTACGTTTTGCTCGGGGATGATTTTGATGAAAGATACGGGATCCGTTATCTTTCTCTGGCACTCGGTCTTACGTTTTACCGCTTAGGGAAGATTTTGATGCAAGATACGGGATCTCGTTATCTTTCTCGGGGCACTCGGTCTTACGTTTGACTGCCGGGAAGATTTTGATGAAAGATACGGGATCTCGTTATCTTTCTCGGGGCACTCGGTCTTACGTTTGATCGCTCGGGGTAATTTTGATGAAAGATACGGGATCTCGTTATCTTTCTCGGGGCACTCGGTCTTACGTTTGACTGCCGGAAGATTTTGATGAAAGATACGGGATCTCGTTATCTTTTCTCGGCACTCGGTCTTACGTTTGACCGCCGGGGTAATTTTGATGAAAGATACGGGATCTCGTTATCTTTCTCGGGGCACTGGTCTTACGTTTGATCACGGAAGATTTTGATGAAAGATACGGGATCTCGTTATCTTTCTCGGGAAATTGGTCTTACGTTTTACCGGGGATGATTTTGATGAAAGATACGGGATCCGTTATCTTTCTCGGGGCACTCGGTCTTACGTTTCTTACCGCCGGAAGATTTTGATGAAAGATACGGGATCTCGTTATCTTTCTCGGGAAATCGGTCTTACGTTTACTGTCGGGGATGATTTTTGATGAAAGATACGGGATCCGTTATCTTTCTCGGGCACTCGGTCTTACGTTTTACCGGGGGAAGATTTTGATGCAAGATACGGGATCTCGTTATCTTTCTCGGGCACTCGGTCTTACGTTTTGAGGCTGCTAGGGAAGATTTTGATGAAAGATACGGATCTCGTTATCTTTCTCGGGCACTCGGTCTTACGTTTGACTTGCCGGGAAGATTTTGATGAAAGATACGGATCTCGTTATCTTTCTCGGGAAATCGGTCTTACGTTTTTCTTTGCGGGATGATTTTGATGAAAGATACGGGATCCGTTATCTTTCTCGGGGCACCTCGGTCTTACGTTTCTTTATCTTAGGGAAGATTTTGATGAAAGATACGGGATCTCGTTATCTTTCTCGGGGAAATCGGTCTTACGTTTCTTGCCGGGGATGATTTTGATGAAAGATACGGATCCGTTATCTTTCTCGGGGCACTCGGTCTTACGTTTTACCGCGGGAAGATTTTGATGCAAGATACGGGATCTCGTTATCTTTCTCGGGGCACTCGGTCTTACGTTTGACTGCCGGGGAAGATTTTGATGAAAGATACGGGATCTCGTTATCTTTCTCGCACTCGGTCTTACGTTTGGCTAGCCTGGAAGATTTTGATGAAAGATGCGGGATCTCGTTATCTTTCTCGGGGAAATCGGTCTTACGTTTGACTGCCGGGGGTAATTTTGATGAAAGATACGGGATCTCGTTATCTTTCTCGGGGCACTCGGTCTTACGTTTTGCTAGGATGATTTTCTTGACAAGGGGTCAATTTGGTTAACTTTGTTAACTCTGTCAAGTTGGGGACTGAATTGCAGAGTCCTGAAATTTTAAGGGGCAAAAGGGTCATTTTGACCCTTGCAATCCTATCCGCGCGGATAGGGATGGAAAGTCAGGGGTATTAATTAGGGCCAACGCCCTTCCTCTTCCCCATTCTGTTTTTACAGAAAATTACGAGAGAGAGAGAGAAAATTCTGCAAATCCGCCATTTTTGGCCCAAAAGCTTCAAAAATCTTCCGATTTTCTTCAATTTTCGAGCAATGGAACACGGGGAAGGCGCTTTTCAAGGCCAAGGACGTGGCCCGGTAGCGGAGAGGCGATTGGAGCTCGTCCGGATGAGGAGGCATTACAATCTTTCGCAATCGGTTGCGGAGGAGCATTACCCCGATGCTTGGCAACATTGGGCTTCGGATTCGAATCTCCGAACGGTATACTTTGAAACCCTTTGATCCCTTTGTTGATTTCTTGCTTGAAATTTGAATTTTGGGTGATTTTTGAATTAATTTTTTTTTGAAAATTCGAATGATTGATGTTCTTGGCTTTGAATCTTGGTTTTGATGCTTTGCATGTTGTAATGAGTATATGAGTAACCCAAAATGCGCGCTTTGCTTGGGAAAAAGAATTGGCATTTTTGCCACACATTTTTTTTTTCAATTCGAAAATTACATGTGAAAATTCGGAGAATTGTGATTTTTTTTTTTTTTGAAATTGAATATTGCATGTTGATGATGATTTTTTTTTTTTTTTTGAAATTGAATTTTGATATTGATGAATGATGATGCAATGCATGCATTTTGTTTGGAAAGAATGGGCATTTTGCCAATATGAGATGTATGTATGTTTAGGATTTTTTTTTTTGAAAAGTGGGACGGACTTTTCCTCCCGTTGCATGTAAGATGGATGATATGCATGTATGCATTTTTTTCTTTTTTTAGAAAATGGGACGGAGTTTTATTTCCGTCAACTTCTTGTAGGATATGCATGTATGCATTTTTTTTTTATTGAAAATTGTTGAATGGGATTTGTTGAAAACTGTCTTTTCTGTGAGAAAAATGGGGCTATGTCTATTGCATGCCGTTATGCTGCCGAAATTTCTTTTCTTTTTTTTTTTAATGTAAATGCAAATGCAATCTTTTTGACATTTTCTCTTTTTTTTTTTACAGGGCGGAAACCGTTTTGTGACGGAGCAGCTGAACAAGATGAAGACTCAAGGATCGGTGGAGTCTGTGATTGACTTGTGGGACCGGCTTCCGGATGCGGGCCGAGGAGCTTTGCCGAGTCCGAGACAGATTGTTGTCGAGACGGGGCTTTGGGAGTTCGTCGAGTGTTTGAGGGGACTGGTCAAGTTCCCTAAGAGCAAGGGCTTGATGTTTGCTCGGCGCGACTGTGGGACGCGACCCACACCTTCCACTTCTTCGGGGCGAGGCTACGGTTACGCCCTCCGATTACGCGGCGATTACGGGCCTGTCCTTTAATGGATGCAGCATTGAGTGGCGGGATGGCTATAGCGATGCTGATCTCGTGTGCTCTTACGGGATTTTCCCTATTCCCAAAAAGGGGATGGGGATGGAGTATGCCGTGGTCTACGGCAAGATCGTGGAGACCATAGCGAGTTACGAGGCCGGGAGGAGAGGATAGGCGCCGATCGATTGCCGTGGCCTTCTTGTGGTTTGCTTTCTCGAGCACGCTCTTTGGACATGCCGAGGGACGGCGGTCTTTGCCTTGCCGAGGTCCTTGGAGGACATGGAGACGGCCTGAGATGTCTCGTGGGGAGAGGCCGGGCCGGGCAGAGCTTTATTTTGCTCTTGATAGGTACAAATGGAAGGTCTGTGAGCTCTTTGTATCGCTTCGAGTTTGCCCCCTGAGGTATAAGCTCTCTTTTTGCTTTCCCTCTCTTTTTTTTTTTTGAGCACGCACTTTTCTTTTGCACCTGGATTGATTGGATTTTTACCTTTCGCAGTATGGGCGTTGGAGTTTTTTCACGTCACGGTGTGGCGACAAAAGCGGAGTACGCCGGCGTATCCGGCCATGCAGCCTTGGTCCAAGCATGCCCGGAGAAGATAAGCTCCAGGGGGCGTACGACTCTCGTGTACGCGGATTGCCTTCCTTTCGACGGAGGCCGAGACGGATGAGGGGATGATATTCTTCCCCCAGGATCGCTTTGAGGTAGCGCGGTGAAGGGCGCCGAGATCCGGACAGTGCAAATGGAGGATTTTGAGGGTCCGACCTCGTGATGCCTATTATCCTGGGAGAGAGGGTGACGCGCCGCATGGCGTGAACTCGCCTTTGAGGACACCGGTGGAGCCTCCCGCCGATATAATGCACTCCGAGCGATCGGTCCGTGACTGGGATGATTACCGAAAGCCGTGCCCACTTCTCGGACTTCGTGGCGATTGAGCCATATGCGACATTCGTCTTGAGGAGGCCGAGGATGCCTCGGAGTTACCGGATAGGGAGGGGCTTGGGATCCCACGGTACCCTCGGACGGATTTTTCCTATATCCAGATGGGGTCCGATTGAGGGTGCAGATCCCTCAGCCCGAGCGACTTCCACGAGCTTTCCGGCCTCGTCCGGGTATGAAGGTATGGTTTCACCTTTCCCCTTCTTTTCTTTCTTTTGTTTCATCATCTTTAGCATCACCCCTTTTTTTTTTTTTGACGCTTTTGCTTTTGTGCAGTTTTCGGAGGTGGTCGTCGAGAAGCTGACGAAGCAAGTGATCGGGGCCAAGAGATTCATCGGGAGGATGGTCGCTTGCGGGGCTCCTCGTGCTAGAGCGAGGCGACCACGGCCGCGCCCGTCGACGGGAGGCTTCCCCTATTCGCTCGTAGACTTCTTCAGTAGACTCCTCTGTCTCCTCTCCTTGATCCCCGCGCGGTGTTGCCTTCGGATCACGTCATTCTCGGGATCCACACGGGCGAGGACACGTATGGCGGCATGGCGGGTCGTCTTCGTACGTGCGTGAGTCCGACGCCTTCACCTTCGGGTACGATTTTTTCGCAGATCTCGGCTTGCCCTATCAGAGCGTGCCGGTTGGTCCTGACGAGCCTCTCTCTGGAGACGAGGACGATTCTGAGCCCGAGATTTTCAGGGCTCCTGAGGAGGCGGGCCCGAGTCGCAAGAGGGGCCGGGGGGAGACATCGGGTGCTGGAGACTCCGATTGATTTTTGATTTTTATTTTTTTGATTGAGATTTAGATTTGTACAGCTTGTGCACATTTTTTTTTTTGATGTAATAATTTAGGATTTTATTTATGTTTGCTTTTTTTTTTATGCACACTCTTTTTTTTGGAATGTAATAATTTAGGATTTTATTTATGTTTGCTTTTTTTTTATGCACACTCCCCTTTTTTTTTTTGGAATGTAATAATTTAGGATTTTATTTTATGAATGCAATGCAATATGAATGCAGTGTTGCATGAGCCTTGGTTTTTTTTTTTGCAAGGGTGTTTGGTGTATGGACTGGTTTGGGGAGGGTTTTTGCACAGGTTTCGAGCAACCGGGACGGAATATTCCTCTTTTGGTGTAGCAGCTTGGACTGTTGCAGATTTTTTTTTGTAATGACACTTGTATCCGCGCGGATAGGGTCAAGATCTGACACTGTCCTTTAATTTTGGTTCAGACCTGGTCTTGCTTTATTTCAAATTCAAATATCCTCTTCAACCTCCAGTCCAAACAGCCATTTTCGGGGAGAAAGAGAGAAAAACCATGGAAATGGCCAAAAAATCTCCAAAATTGTCCAAAGAAAGGCAAATGTTGTTCTTTGAAAAGTTCAAGGAATGGTGTAGGGAGATCATGCATGAGAGAAGATCATTCTTTGAAGAAAGGTACAAGATACGATGCTTGTGGTCTCTCAAAGAATTGGTTCCGGATTATGACCTCTTAAGAGCTTCTTCTTCGTTTTGGGATACTAGAAGGCATGTCTTTTGCCTTTCCTTCAACGAGATTGTTCCGACTGTCGAAGAATTTCGGGCCTTGCTTGGAGGTCCGGAGGTGGAAGAGATAGCGATTCCTTTGCCCGGAGGGGCTTCTTTTGCTGACAGATTGTGCGTCCTCCTTCATCTTTCCCCGGAGGAAGCGCAAGGTATGATCCGCGGTCCCGATCATTTCGATATTTCCGGTCTTCCCGACAGATTTAGGGGCCTAGGTTTGGTGGATGATGCCTATTGGGATGCTTTTGCACTTTGTATGTTTGGCACCCTGTTCATGGTCTATTCCTTTGGGATCTGCCATCGGTCTTTGCTGGATGTTGTCGTTCACTGTCGCCCGGCGTAGATGTCGTTCCTTTGATTCCGGGGGAGACTTTTCATGCTCTCGACAGATTAGCTACCGGAAGGCGATATATGCACGGGGCGCCCGTTCCTCTTGACCCCGTGGCCGATGGAGCGTTTGGGGGTTCTTCGGGAAACCTCTCGATATGATCAGCCTTGGACTTTTGCCAGAGAGGTGTTGATGTAGATTTTGATGATCGTGGCTCGTGGGAGCGTTGGATGGCGGGTCGCCAGACTGGAGATATCAGATGGTCGGTGCCTCATTGGCGGGTGGAGACTCGCAGAGTGCTTCAGATGGGTCTCCCGTGGTCATGCTTCCGGGCTTTCTCGGTCCACTTCTATATTCCGGCTTTAGTCCCTGAGACGTTTGGCTTGGAGCGGGTCCCTTTGGAGGGCTTTGATGATGTAGCCACCAGGGTGGTGGCTCCTGTTTCTATGGATGATCCCTCAGTGTTTCCATTTCTTTCCCGAGCATGGAGGTATGATGCCTTTCCTCCTCGGGTCATTCTCAGGCGTCCGAGACCGGTGTTCTTGACCACTTGGTACCTGGATTGGTACGAGGGGCATCTGGGAGAGACTCAGGTGGCTGTTTTGAGGCGGCGTGAGGCCATTGTGGGTGCGGAGGACCAGACTGTTTCTGAGAGGAGGAGGGCCGAGGCGAGGGCCAACCCTCATGACAGGAGCGGAGACGCTGTGACCGATTATGAGGCTTACGTCAAGAGACAGGAGAGGAGGGCTCCTATGCTACCAGCTAGGCTACAGGAGATGAGAGATGACGCTAGGGCTACTAAGGCCTTGACAGAGGCTGGTTTGATAGATCCTGTTCCTATACCAGAGCTTGGTAGGAGGAGTACCGACATTTTTCCGGTTCAGAAAAAGAAGACTCGAAGGGGGAAGAAGAGGGGAGAGGCCAGTACGAGTGGCTTGGAGTGACTCTGAGGTTTCCGAGTATCCCTTTTCTTGTCATGGCAGACACATTAGTTTGATTATGTATCTTAGTTTTCCTTTAGCAGGTTGCCAGTTGTAGGAATGAATCGGGCTTAGACTCATCAAAGAGCTTTTAACTTGTAATGAATATTTGAATTGCTTCAGAGTTTTTCGAGATGCTTTCATGGTATGATCGATTGTATTGATGCCAAAGTATGGCTTTTATTTGTGTTTTAGACCGAACCGTTTCAAATTTGCCTCTACGTTCCCCTCATTTTGAGGAGCTCGGGTCTTCGTAGTTCAACCCGGTGAACTCTTTTTTTTTTTGTGTTTTTTTTTTGTTTGTTTTTTTTTTGTTTTTTTTTGGTGCAACCTCGTTTTTACCTAGGCCGCCCTTCTCGGGTTTCTACCCTAGTAGGGTATTCCTCTTTTAGCACTCTTTTTTTTTTTGTTGTTTTTTTTTTCTTTTGTTTGTTTCTTTTTTGTTTTTTTTTTTGGTGCAACCTGTTTTTTACCTAGGCCGCCCTTCTCGGGTTTCTAACCTAGTTGGGTATTACTCTTTTAGCACTCTTTTTTTTTGTTTTTTTTTTTTTTTTTTTTTGTTTTTTTTTTTTTGGTCGTTTTTTTTTTTTTTGTTTTTTTTTTTTTGGTCGTTTTATTTTTTACGCGTAGTATCTGCGCAGCCTTGTCACCATTCACCGGGGTGTACAAAGGGATTTCCGTCGAGGTCCGCAAGTTGCATGGCTCCTCCGGAGAAAATCTTACGGACGACATATGGCCCGACCCATACAGCTCCCATTTGCCGAGGGGTTGATACGGACTGGGGCTTTTCTTTTAAAACGAGATCCCCTTCTCGGATTTCCCGATGCTTTACTTTCTTGTCGAAGGCTCTAGCCATTCTTCCTTGGTAGGCCCGGATGTGTTCTATGGCCTTCAATCGGCGTTCGTCTAGTAGGGCCAATTCATCATGGCGACTGCTGGAGCCATTCGACCTCGTTGATCCGGCTTTCAAAGAAGTATACGGAGCGAGGGGATTTCCGGCTCGATTGGGAGTACGCCTTCCATTCCGTATGTGAGGGCAAAAGGTGTTTCCCCAGTTGCCGTTCGACCGATGTTCTGTAGCCCCAGAGTGCCAGTGTAACTTCTCGGGCCAATCTCTGCCTTGGACGGCCATTTTCCGGATGATATTTTTCCAGAGTCTTGTTTGCCGCTTCGACGGCTCCGTTGGTTTGGGGCCTGTAGGGAGATGACTTGTGACGGGTTATTTGGAATTCCGCCAGCAATTTTTCACATTCCCCTTCGAAGTGGGATCCGTTATCTGAGATGATTTCGGCTGGCAACCCGTATCTGCACATGATGTTTTCTTTGATGAAGAGGGCAACTTTCTTTGAATTGAGGATTTTGTAGGACTTTGCAGAGCATCCTTTCCAATTCCTTCGAAGAAATCACAAATCTGCGTCTCTTTAGGCTCTTCCGCAGTTCCCAAATTCACACTCGTCAAAATCTCTTCGGCAGCTTGGGCTCGATTTTCCTCTTTCCGGACAACCTGCTTAAAGATTTTTTTTTGTTTGATTTTTTTTTTCGTTTAATGTGTCTGCTTCTTTATCTAATGAGTTATTATTAAATTTTTTTTTAATTAATTCATCATTAGTTAAAGTGGCAATCAAGGGATACTCAGAAAAGTTCGTCATTTCATTGAAAACGAAAGGGGATACAGTGCTTACTACAGACTCGTAGTCTTCAGGCGTAAGGCCATCGGACGACCCTAGAGACTCGATCTTAACAGAGAGAGACTGGGAGGATTTGTCCTAGATTGACACAAAGGGACGGGGGACCAATCCAAGCTTGGTGATCATTTCCTCCTTGGTCACGGACGGGCCTGAGAGAGTTTCCCAATTCTTTAGCGGCATCGCTGTTGGTGGCCTCATGACTCGGGAACTGTGCTGTTTTTGTTTTCCTTTCTCAATTGCTGCTATCATCCCTTGGACCGAGCCGAGATCAATCGGGTGCGGCACTGGACTTCTTCTTCGAGCAATTGTTGCATGACCGAGACCATCCCAATCATCTCGAGGGAAATTCCGTGGCCTTAGCTTTTGGCACCGTCAATTCGAATTCGGGTTTCGGATCTTCCTGGGCGGTAGGAATAGTGGTTGTGAGCTTCTCGAACTGTTCCACCGTGTCGGGCACGCCTCGAAGGTATACTCACTCTTCATGGTAGTAGTAGCCCCGGGTATCTTGGGTAGGTCCAGGAACATTCTACGGACCGGGTTAGCCTTGGTTCCTCCGAACTTGTTGAGGCTATCCTGTAGCTTTAGCCATCCCGCCGTAGGAGTGGGCTCTGTGATGTTTCCCTGGTTGTGTGGGACCCTTTACAAAGTAGTCACCAAATTAGGACTGAAGGGGAGAGATTTAGGGTTGTCGACCAGGGACCTTTCCCGTGGCAGGCTTCAAATCTCTTTCCTTTGCGGTGTCCACTGGGAGGCTTCATATCCTGTGCCGTGGCGAGTATTCTCGTCCTTTCACTTCGATGAGTTTGAAAGTTCCTTGTTGGCGCTTCCCAGGCCGAGGCCGGTAGATAGCTCATTTTTCTCATCATTTTCAAGACCGGTGGGATTTTATCCCGAGTGACCGTCGGATCTATGTTGCACACTTGGGCCTTGGGAGGCTCGGCCGTGAAGCCCGTTAGCATGTGACCTTCCTCGTCATGTTTGATTTCCGTAATAGGTATTCCGCCCGTATCCGTGCCTTCTAAAGTGACTAAATCTCTGTAAATGGTCGTCGATCCCCATTCGAGACGAATTTCACACACCGGGTGGAGGCTTGAGGCGACCCCTTTGACTTGGTGCGGCCAAGGTCTTCCCAGCAGGCGTTGAAAGTAATCGGGATGTCGATAACCCGGAATTCCACAGGTATCAATTTACGTCCAAACCGGAGGTCTAAAGTAGCAACTCCAAGGACTGCTCGGGATGTTGAGTCGTAAGCTTTGACTGTGAGAGAAGAAGGCTTCAAGTCTCGTAGTCTTGATATCAAGCAAGCTCATGATCTTTGCCGGAAGAATGTTCATTCCGGACCCATTGTCCACCAGACCCGAGGGAGGCGTCGTTCATCCAGTTGGTTGTGATGAAGAGAGGCTCGTTATGATCAGCCCCAAATTGAGGGAGGTCGAGATGCTGTGAAAGTGATTATGTTCCCGTAGTGGATGTTTCCAATCAGCTGTACCACATCATCGGGAGTAGCATCAATAGGCACGAGAGTGCGAGCCTGGGCTTTCTTCCGGCTTCGGCTTATGGGGATAGGACGAAGTGAGTAGAGACCGAGAGGAAATGTTGGCTGTGTTTGCTTCAGGCGAGTGAGCACGGGATCCTCTTTTTCGGGATCTGGAGTTTCGGTTGTCTTAGCATAGGGGCGGCGATCTTCTTTCGGTGCTTGATCTCGTGGCCTTCTTATCTGCCTTGGGATTTCCTTGGAAGATCTGCCTGCATCGGGTCGGCAGATTAACTTCCTCATCGGTCGTCTCTTGACTGGATTTCTTCAATGCTTTGCTAGGGTCAATGGGGAGCCCTTTTGGCTATTGGCCACCGGTTACGACGGAATCTAGTGAACAAATGAGGGCCGAGTGCAGACCGCTCCTTCCTGGGCGGCCCTTATAACTGCTTCCCAAGTCACAGGCTTTTGGGTTTGGGGTTGTGTTGTTGCCCCCTGGATGGCCCACAGAGCTAGGGCGTCCTCTGATTCACTCTCATGGCCGGCCTTGCTCATTGTTATCATGCAACAAGAGTCGCTATTGTCGGGACTCGGCGGCTTTTCGATTTCATCTCTTGGATGGCCCACAGAGTTGTGGCTATCAGCCTCCATCTCATCGTATATCCTTTTTCTTTCAGTCTTGCAGGTAGGGCAGCCACAGGTGAAGGATAGGCAACGTTCCCCTTCGGAGTTTGAGGTAGCGGCTCGATAGATCTGTGTCCAAATAAGGAGCACCCGGGGTCCATTGTCGGGCACTGGAGCAATTAGAAAGGCGTCATGTGGATTCATAGGTATGAAGGCCACTGGGGAGACGTTCAGATCGATAACCCTTTTCAGTGATTGCAGGCATTCGCTGCGCTCGAGCGGCCCGGCTGTGACCCTTACGGTTGTTATGCCATCCGTTCTTGGGAAAGAAGAAAAAGATCCGATAACGTTTACGAATTCTTCATCTTCCGGTGGCTGAAACCCTCCATTCCTGACCAGTGCTTCAATAAACCCTTTCCATTCACCAGTCAGGTTCTTATAAGGAACGTTGTGTTCTAGGATTTCGGATATGTACGGATCTGGGCGCGGGCTTTGCTGTCCCTCATCCTCTGGAGTATCCGGGCATTGGCCACAAATGCATCTTACAAGTGACACTTCGTAGGGGTCTGTCTCCATTGGTATCTGATCCGCATTTCCTGGCGGTCCTTCGTCGTTGCTTGCTGACAACCAACCATTGTGCCTGGCTCCCATAGGCTCATTTCTGGCATGATTGTTCCAGATTGTTTCCGGATCGGGGGCCTCAGTTGACTCTTCACTCTCGTCATCATCATCATCGTCGCTGTCATCGGAATCTTCTTCCCATACTACCGGGATTTCGGCTGAGAGGGAACGCCGATCAAACCCGTTGGGGGAATATGGGTGCGTGCGGCCATAAGAATTGTCATATGTTCCCATTCCGGAAGTGGTAATTGTGACTCAGCTTCTCCTCCCAGAAATTGCGGGGGAAGAGTGAGAGGGGGTGGCACGTATTTGACACCAGGTAGGATATAGAAGGAATCCTCCTCTTCCGATTCTTCACTGTTCTCGGGATCATATTCGGGCTCTCCCAAAGCCAATTTGCAAAAGTGTACTAGCTCCAGATGCTCTTCGGCCTCTTTGCTGATAAGCCCCAGTACAGGCGCCCGCCGGAAGCTTTCTTGTTCGATTCTTCTTGATTGTTCTAACCATCTTGTGTAAATGGTTCTCTCATGTTTTGAACGGAACAGCCCTAGTTCTTCGGTGTCGGCCTTCCCTTCATCCGAGAGATAGCGGGCCTCGTATTCTTGCAAGGAGTCTCCGACATGAGACCAAGATGGGTTGATTCGTTCGATATCCTCGAGGCTGAGGGGGAATCCGAATTCAGGATCCTCGACGAGATTGGCCACGGGTATTTGGGGACCTTCATCAGCATCTTCCTAGGCGTGTGAAGATTCTCCGCATTCAATCATATTCACCTGATTATGGTTCCGTGGCGGATTTTTGATCGTGTTGGGCCCTCGGGCCTTCCAACTTTCCTTGCTCTATTAGCCCTGAATTGCCTTTTTCGAGTAAAGCGGTGTCGCCGATGTCCGTGAGCTTGATGAAAAGCACAATACTTTGTAGTGTCCACGGGAGCATTCGGATTTCTGGGTTGGAAATTCTCCAAAGGCCGCAGCAAACCTTCTTTCACCAGTCCCCTAAAGATGTCATTCAGGGGCATTCCAAAGTTTTCGAGATTTATGACCCGCGGTTTAGGCTCTGCTGGTTTCTGGGAGCAAAAGGAGTCGTGTTATTACATTCCTGTCCCGCATAGTTAATCGTCTCTTTGCCTTTAGCAGAGCAGGGGCGGTGTTTGCAGGAGGAGCCCGATATCCGTAGGCGAGTGCAGCAGCCGGTTGCCGATTGTAGGCCTTTTCAAACTTAGCCGCAGAGTTAACCATGGCCCGTAAGTCTCGAGTATGGGAAGTGACCGAGGGAGGCTCTCGATGTGGTTTCAAGCATGACCGGAAGATGTCCAAGCTTGTTCCTCTTCGGAAGGAGGGATGGCCATTTCACCGAGTTTCGATTCCACCGCTTGTAGAAGTCCCCAACATTCTCATCAGACGCCGCACCGTTGTTTGTAGGTCAACCCTATTTGTTTCCCATTCCAAGTTGGCCTTATATTTTTCTCGTGAAAGCATTGGTGATCTCGGTCCCATGTAGCCACAGCTTCAGTTTCAAATGGAAGAACCACTTTAAGGCACTGGACTTCAAGGATAGATCGAAATAGTCACCCAACTGCTGATTGGTACATCCTTTGGCTTTCATCGCCAAGGTATACGTGTCCAAATGGGTTTTCGGACATGCGGTCCCATCAAAGAGATCCAGATTTGGCATCACGAATTTGTGGGGCGGAGGAACAATGGAGTCCGGGTCAGAGGCCGGAAGGCGTACTTCTTGGCGCCGGTTCAATGATCTGCGCTTTCATTTCTTTGTGTTGTTCCATGAACCGAGGCCGGATGAGGGTCTTGTGGCGGAACCATGGCATTCAAGTTAGTGGCTGAGCTAGAGAGAGGAGCTACCACCGGAGGCGGAGTGGAGGGAATGGCCGATCCGGGGACGTAGGTGAAAACTCCGTCCTGGGCCGAGTTACCACAGGGAGCATGAGTAGGAGCACGAGCAAAAGGGTAGAACCTTGCGGCTTCTTTGTTGATTTTCAACTGGCAAAGTAGGTGGGGGCAGCCCCGATGTAGCCGGATAACTTGGATTTCCAGAGTGGGGCCCGTAAGTAGGCTTGAGTGCGGGCTGCTGTCCCGGATTGTTGAATTGCATGGCTGCCTGTGGTGAAGGTTGTGATGTTGTGTATCCGAAAATTTTCCCATTTTTATTTGAAAAAATCAACGAAACGGAGTCGCCACGCCATTTTTATTTTGAGGGCCAAAACTTTGAAAAAAGCCCGAGATCAGAGATTTAGGTTCGGAGGTCATGTTACACGCCGGGAAGGACGTTAGTGTGCACCCGGAATGCCTCGTAAAACGAGTCTTCCAAACATTCAAAATCCTTTGTTGTGTGTGTGTGTGTGTGTGTGTGTTTTGGCCAAAATAAGTTGAAACTGAGGTAAGTAAAAATTGGGAACTCTTTTTAAGGCTTTAAACTGATCCCATGATTTTTTGGGTGATTTTTGGGTTGAGATTTGGAACTCAAAAGATTTTTGGAAGTTGAAAACCATTTCTGCCAGAATGAAAAAAGCAGTTGACCCTTGACTTTGAAATGGACTTTAGGGCTTGAAAACTCCAGAATCTGGGAAAAGTCCGAGAATGAAAAATGTTCAAAACACCTTAAAAAAAGTTTCTGTAAAAGAACTTTTCATTTTGGAGATTATTTGAGGGGTCAAATCCTTCTGGAAATCTCAGATCTGAAATCTGGATTTCCAGAGACTGATGAACTGACCTTTAAAAGAAAATTTGAAAAAAGGAGTTTTACTCACACAAAAAATAAAGTAAAAATATGTATGGAAAGATATGGATGTTGGCTACAAAAAGTATTTTGTAGTCAACACCAAATTCCAAGTTTATCTATGTCCAAAAAATTAGACCATGGACTGAGGTCTGAGAAAATTGCTACTGGACAGCAACTTCTCAAGAAAGAAAATATGATTTTAAAGGGGGTTTTGGTGGAACATAAATGATCCATTAACCATGAACCGACTCACAACTAGATTAAGAAGAGAAGGAGAAGAAGAAGAAGAATAATACGGAAGCGTGTACCTTGTGATTTCATGATTGTGTTCTTGATCTTGTTCTTGATTATAAGGAGGAAGTATGAAGATAATATTTAAAGAAGGGAGGAGTAGATCTTCTAAATGATGAGTGCCCTTTACTCTCTTTGTTCTTCAAGTACTTAGGAAGAGTTTTGACTGAATGAGAATGTAAAAATCAGTGATTCATAGGCTTGATGGATAGGCCTTTATATAGGAATCCAAGAGGCACTTCATTTAGGGACTACACCTATTGATATATAAGAAATTACCATTATGCCCATCATTTAATGGTAGTCTTATATTATGGAATTCTACACATTATATTATATCCTATACTTTATAATAAACATTATAATATTGATCACTATTTTATCAAGTACTTTCACTAATAATATATGTTATACAATCCATGTTCTAACAATCTCCCACTTGGATTATAATAACATATATTTATACTTAATAAAATCCTTCAATCATATTTATAACATAAATGACAACCCTTATGTGCACTTTGTTGTCATTCGAAAACAATCCCGTCCATTAGTCATATAAGTATAAGGACTAAAGGGCGATCGTTGTAATTGATTCGCAACTAAACCCACATTAATCACATATATATATCCAACTAAACGACATAGATTAAGTATAGATATGTAGCATGGAATATTAATGAATATATATGAAGAACTTATATATATATTCTCCAACTAGTCCTACTCAACCAAATGAGATCAATATAAATAAAAACAACACAAAGAAATAGAAAACAACACAAACTCCCACTGATTTAAGCATTATCAAAATTGTTTCACCCATATGAGCAGTATACTCGTGAAACATCAAAAGAGATTACGCTTTACAAAATGGATCCAATAACATGGAGTTTGATCCTATAAGTTGTATATCTATTTGTTTATTTTATACTTATTTCTCTTCAACAAGAGATATAACCTTATGATGTCTTTCGACATCTTTGCATCCACTAAAACATAATCGGAATACTTAATGATCTCAAAATGATCCGATTTATATACATAAGCATGTAGTTTAATGTTTTATAGGTACTTCATCATTCTTTTGGATGCGACTTAATGTTCTTCTTTCCGAATTGCTTTGGTATTGACCAAGCATTCAATAATAAATGCAAGGTTTGTACGAGTACAGACTTGTGCATACATTAAGCTTCCTACTACCGGTGCATAAGGGATATTTTCCATATACTTGGATTCAAAATTATTTTTAGGACATTGCTTTAGACTGAATTTATCTCCCTTAGAGACAGGGGTGTCATGTGGTTTACAATTTTCCATGCTAAACTTTTGTAATACCTTCTCTATATAGCTCCTTTTGTGATAATCCCAAAATACCTCGTGAACGATCACGATGAATTTGGATTCCCAATACAAAAGACGCCTTACCAAGATCTTTCATCTCAAATTTGTTTGAGAAATTTCTTAGTTCCTTTAGAAGGTTCTTTATTATTACTAGCAAGTAAAATATCATCCACATGTAAGACCAAAATAATAAATCTACTCCCACTGAACTTATGGTACACACAATCTTCACCAAGATTCATTTCAAAGCCAAATGAAAGAATAACTTGATTAAATTTTAAGTACCATTGACGAGATGCTTGCTTAAGCCCATAAATGGATTTCTTAAGTTTACAAACCAGTTGACTAGTTTGATCCGAATTAGTCACCATTTCTGGTTTCTTCATATAGATAGTTTCCGCAATGTTGCCATTGAGAAAAGCTGTCTTAACATCCATTTGATGAAGCTTAAGATCATAATGTGCCACTAATGCCATAATGATCATAAAAGAGGTTTTAGAAGATACCGAAAAAATGTTTCTTTATAATCAATGCCTTCCTTTTGAGTAAATCCATTAGCAACAAGACGTGCTTTATATCTTTCCATATTACCTTGCTAATCCCTTTTGGTTTTAAATATCAATTTATAACCAATAGGTTTTACACCTTCAGGTAATGGGACAAGATCCCAAATCTCATTGTCTTTTATTGATTTTAACTCCTCATTAATGGCATTGATTCACTTATGAGAATTAGAACTATTAATGGCTTCATGGAAGGTGATTAGATCATCTCCCACTAAACCTAAGGTGTCCTCATTCTCCGCAAGATACATATCATAAATATCCGGAATAAAACTTCTTCTTTCTCTAGTAGATCTTCTTAACGGCACTAGTTCATCCTCAAATTGAGGTTGTTGAATTTCCTCATGTCCAACATTCTCATGTTGTCCGTTATTTATGGGAGTCTCTATATTATTTTGAATTGTATGTTCTTGTTGAATTTCAGGTACAATTACTTGATTTCCAACAAGAACTAAAGTTAGAGGAATAGAGTGGTTCCTCTAACTTCTTCAAATTCAAATAGATCAGATCAAATTCAAAATAGATCAGATCATTACTTATTTCTCCCACTAAATTCAACATCCTCAAAGAACCTAACATTGTCAATCTCGAAAAAAAGTTCTAGTTTTCGGGTCATAAAATTTATATCCCCTAGATCTCTTAGCATACTTTACAAAGTAACTACCAACTATCTTAACATCCATACGGAGTTTTGTCGGTAGCCTTTGAAGCAGCTCTATTGAGAATATAAGTAGCGGTTTTTAATGCTTCACCCATAATGAGTGAGGTAAAGAAGTACAAGAAAACATACTTCTTACCATATCCTTAAGGATTCTATTATGTCTCTCCAATATACTATGCTAGGTTTGCCCGGCATGGTGTAGTGAGGGACAATCCTACACTCTTCAAAAAATTAGCGAGTATAAAGGACCCGGACGTTATTCACCCAATACGTTATACCGTCCGTAGTTTTCACTACCATGATCGGATTTAACGTTCTTAATAGTCTTTCTTATGCCTTAAAAGACTTGAAAACGACCAATGATTGAAACTTTACATGAAGAAATTAATGTATCCATAACGAGAGTAATCATCCATGAACGTAATGAAATATTGTTGACCATTCCATGAAGGGTTAATGAATGGTCCACAAATGTCCATATGAATTAGTTCCAAGACGTTTGATATTCTCAAAATTCTATTTCCTTTAATGTTTGTAAATTTATTCTTTAAAACACTTTAATGCAAAAGTTTTATCCGGAGTATCAAGTTGTTTTTAGAATTCCCTCCGACATAAGCTTTATCAATTCTCCCTTTGGAGATATGACCCAAACGCCTATGCCATAGAATACAAGAATTTTTACTTGATAACTTTTGCTTAGTGCTTTTAGTTTTGGTTTCATTATTATGGGACTCATTAATAGTATTCTTGACCGTGTCAAGTAAATAAAATTGTCATTGTTAAGATAAAGTACTAATACCAGACAACCTTGGAATTGAAAATAAAGATCACATTTATTATTACCAAATGAACAAGAATAACCTTCCCGATCTAAATTGTGATAGTTATCAAATTCCGCCTAAATGACGGTACAATAAATGTATTATTTAATACAAAATAATAGCCAGTACTTATCAATAATCTAAAAGTCCCTATGACTATAACTTCAACCGGATTTCCAGCTTCCATATAGATGTATTTCTCATCTTCAGGGATTCGGTAATTCAGGCAACCCTGCATACATGAACTAATGTGAGTTGTTGCACCAAATACAACCACTATGTATATTAAGGAATTGAAACCAAATTTGCCTTAGTACAAACAAGACCAAATGACATACCATCATGAATTCGCCATTCGCGATATTTATGGTAGTCGTTCTTCATGCGAGTAAGGTCCTTGCAAAAGAAGCATTTCTTTACTTTATGATCCTTAAATGATCCCTTATGCTTCTTACTTGCAATCGTAATTTCCTTCCCTCTTCTCTTAATCCCACGAGAAGAAGTAAATGCTGAGTGAGTACTTTCTAATTTGAGATATTTCATCCTATCTTCCTCTAATGTCATATGTGAAAGTAATCCATTAATATTCCACTTTTTCTTTTGACATTTATAGGTCACTTCAAAAGGACCAAATTGAGGAGGAAGATAGATCAAAACTAAGTGCACGAGCAAATCTTCCGAAATCTCTAACTTAAGTGCCTTTAGTTTGATCGAAAGATGAAATAATTCAATAATGTACTCCCTAATATTTTCTTCACCCTTGTACCGAATGGAAACAAGTTTCCACAAGAATTCAAAGAAAAATTCAGCATTTTCGATTTCAGAGACATTGTCCAAAAATGTCTCTGAAACTGCATTTTCCATGATCATTAGACTCACGCGGTTGGACCGTTCCCATTGCTCAACATTTTTCCGTTCTATAACGGTATTTCCTTTAGTGAGAGCAGCGGGACTTGATTCCCCAAATGCGTGATCGATGTCCATATTGCCTAAGATCATTGTTATATTATTTTTCCAAGTTTTAAGTTTAGTCCCAGTAAGCAAAGGTACATCATTTATAGCAGTAGTTACGGATGAAGCATTAAACAAATCTGAAGGAGAAGAACAAGAATGAAACAAAACATATATAAGAAACTACACAATGATTAATTATATCAAAATGAATTCCATCATAATAAAAGATAATCAATATGACATCAAGACTAATCTTTGGATTGCGAATTGACTCATAATTTGATTTATCTTAGGGTAAACAAATAGCTTAAACAATACACTTTTAAATACTTGCCTTCCTTTGGGCCGGTTCAAGTATAGAAAATGTCCTAAAGTTTAAGGTACTTGTTTCCCGGTAATAAAGAATATAAACAATTCATTTTAAACACCCGCCTTCCTTTGGGATGGTTCACAACATTTAAAATGACCAAAAGTTTAGTTCAATTATTACCCCATGAATGTAAATACTTAGTCAACAACAAGGTCTCCTTTGGAAAACAAGCATGTTATCACATATATCAATATTTACATTCATCTTTTAACAAGTTTGAATTTAATCAACAAGGTCTCCTTTGGGAAACAAGCATGTTAATTATATCCAAAAATGTTAAGGATATAATTAATCGTAAACAAAAGGCCTTAAGGTTATTTCTGAAAATTTAAAGGGTAAATAAATAAGTGAAATTTATCATTAAAAGATAGTATCCTTTTGTTCTACTCGTCCATTCTTAAAGTTCGATAACTCTAAGAACCGCCGAAGCGCGACTGGTGTCCAGATACTATAATTTACTAACAAATTATCACAAAAGACCAAAAGAGTATGAATGACCAAAAATTTACAGTTCTATAAACATTGAAGCTTCGCACACATGGGCGGCCGCGCAGTCAAGGTGGGCGACCGCCCAAGCTTCAATTCCACAGAATTTTGAAGTCGCTGTACACATGGGCGACCGCCCAGTCAAGATGGGCGACCGCCCAAGCTGCATTTCACAGGTCATTGAAGTTGCTTTGTACACATGGGCGACCGCCCGCATCAAGATGGGCGATCGCCCATGTGCCCAGTGCATTTGACGAAAAGACACCATTTTTAACACCCTTTTATGAACAGTTTTGAACCCTTTTATGAACAGTTTTGAACCAAATAGAGAGAGTCATACCATACCGCGGGAGGGCGTCGAGCCCTTTGCCAGGACAACAAGACATAACATCCAATACCCTTTAGACTATCAATTCTTAACTTAATGGTGAATGATTATTCAACCAAAGCAAGTAGATCCTTATACTCACATCACATTTTTAAATGTGTGGCTATACATTTGAACAAACTCACAACGCATCAAATGATGGTGGCTATGTCCAAAATAGGATAATCTTACATTAAGAATTGAAAGCCTTATGTAAACCAAAATCAGAAATAGAATGAAGTTTATGAATATAATACTCTTAGGCAAGATGAGTATTGTTGGGGACGGATTTTTCACTATATGTATATGGTTGGCATCTTAAGCAGGTCAACATGTCAAGACGCCTCAGTATCCTGATCTCTACAACTTGACCTCTACAACTTGACCTCCACAACTTGGTCTACAACTTGGTCCACAAGTTGACTTTTTACATGTTGACTTTACATGTTGAGTTCACATCTTGGACCGACATCTTGGCTCGACGTCTTCATCAACATCTTGAAGTCGGACCAACTTGGGAGCAGTTTTGCGGTTGCTATTTTTTAGGAGCCATATGCGCATACCAGTTCAACCACGACTCTCCACCAACTGCCGAGTTTCTCTCAACAAACAACAACCTTACCGAAATCTTAGGGATTGATCTTATCTTGTATTTAGCCTTTGTAGAGGTTTAAAAGGGAGATCAGCACATGTAATTCACACACGGTCTTCACGAGTCTCACTCTCCCTCGCATATGCTCATTATTTTTGTAAGCTACCTACGAATCTTAGTAAACTTTTTGGTCAAGGTAGGTCTTCCAAAACCTCCAGGAGTTTTATGCGGCGAACAATTTGTTCAAGGGCTTTCCTCGTCAAAATCCTTTGTCATTTTCATTTTGATTACACACACAAATCTATATTCCATTGCACCCAATTCTTTCCTTGAAATATTTGGTTATTTACAATCACTTGTCGAAATTTGACCAAAACAATTTGGCGCCGTCAGTGGGAACTTTGGTTTTTAGATTTGTTTAGAACATCAAAATGGTCAATCCAACTTTCGGTCGGGTAACCTCGGTAACCTCCGCGGTGAGGCAAGGCGGCGGGGGCGGCAAGATGCACCTCGAGAGACGGCCGCGTCTGAAATCAATTTTGGTTTCGTGACTAATATGGCAACAATGTTGAATGAAACTGAATAAGCGAATGGATGCTCGGCGGGATACCAATACTATGATTTTCAATGCAATTGAGAGTCTGCGAAAAGGGAATCAAGTTGAGCCTCAAGTTGTAACTCCATTATCACCTTTATTTCCTAGAACTCTTTTTGGTGCGAGTACCGGGGCAATCTTGGAGACATCCCCATGGCGCGAGTGCGGTACGGTGATAGTACAAGCCGTGACAACTAGTCAAGTTGCCCAACATGGTCACACCTTCGCATTCGGCCAACCTGTGCCAACATCTTGCTATACTTACGCCACTCAGTCTTTAGGACAAACAGGAGTTTTTATAATGCATTTGATCACTCTTCTTCTCAATTTTATGCTAACACTTTTGCGAAAAGTCAAGTTGCTAGAGAGTTGCGGCAGATCAAAGAGATGATTAGGAATGTGCCTGGAGTTACCTTGCCTTATCATCAAGCTTCTCCAACTTGTTATAATGAGTCTCGCTTTGTTCCAGCGATAGCCAACATGGAGATCCCGAAGAGATTTGCAGTGCCCCACATGAAGAAGTACGACGGGAGCACAGATCCGAGTGGAGCATGTGTTGCTATACCAAGAATTAATGGACATTATCGGCATTCCTTCAATCTTCAAAGAAGCTTTGTCTTCGTAGGGGCTTTAGTTCCACCTTGTCTGGACCGGCTTTGAAATGGCTAACCGGCCTATCCCTAAACTCTATATCATCTTATTCTCAATTAGTCAATATGTTTGTGAATCAATTTTCATGTAATAGAGCTTTTGAGAAACTAACTAGTGACCTCTACAGGGTGGTGCAACAACCTGACGAAAGCTTGAAAGACTATTTGAACAGGTTCAACAAAGAGGCGATGACTATCCCCAACTTGAACATGTCCACATACCGAGGCATTCAGATTGGGCTTGAAGAAGGGATCACCTTATTATGACGAATTGGTTATGACTCCATGCAAGAGACTTGAAGATGTCGGGACGAGAGGCATTAAATTCATCGGGCGGAAGAAGATAAGCTCATAGTCCTAAAATAACCACAATGAGGCGACAAAATGAGAAAAGATGACCACCTATCTTCAACATGTCAAAATGTTAGCAAAACAGTACCTCAAGTTGTATTCCATGTAAGTTGTCATTTTTCATAAAAGCAAACTCCAAAAACAGGTATGTTTTAAATTTTGCCAAGTCATTTATTTATGTTTGTCGATTCTTATGTTATGCTAAAAATTCTTACTGACTTAAGCATTGGAGGGGTAAAGCTAACACCCAATCCTAACATGAATTTGTTTTGCAAGGTATACAACTTGAACAAACAGCTTAGGCTCAACATGTTGATACGCCAGTACGGCTGATACATGTTGAGACCTAAGCTGAAGGCCGGGCTCAAAACATGTTGACACGCCGATGCGGGCGATACATGTTGAGACCTAAACTGGAAGCGGTCAAACATGTTGACACGCCGGTCTGGTGATACATGTTTGAACACGGGAAGAAAGGCTCAACATGTTGACACGCCGATGCGGGTGATACATGTTGAGACCTAAGCTGGGCGGGTCAAACATGTTGACACGCCCGGGACGGGTGATACATGTTTGGACTGAAGAAGAATTTCAACATGTTGACACGCCAGTACGGCTGATACATGTTGAAACTTTAGCTGGAGAGGGATAGAACATGTTGACACGCCGGGACGGGCGATACTTGTTCTATTTCTTCAAACGAATTAAGGTTTCGAGCACCTTCGCACAGGCGCAAGTTTTCACACTTATTCAAGTTGTGAACTATTGGTTGTAACATTAACATGTTACCAAACGAATTAAGGTTCCGACACCTTCGCCTGGGCGCACGTTTTCACACTTATTCAAGTTGTGAACTATTGGTTGTAACATTTTCATGTTACCTACGGTTTATAACATTTACATGTTATCTAAAGAACAAACAAAGTGCCTCTCAAAGACATGCCAAATCAAATTTAAAAATTTTGAGGACCAACCCTCATCTAACATTCCAAATTTCAAACACCTTAAACTAATGTTTCTTAAAGCTTTATCTTGGTTTCTATCAAGGACTTAGAAGCATCATTCAAGGCGTTCGACAACTCTTTGGCGTAATCAACCGCTTCCTTAATGTCGATGGGGAGAGTAGCAGTTTTAAAATTCCTTGAATCTCCAAGTTTTCTCCGATTCAAGAAATTTTGGGGGCAATTGTTGGGGACGGATTTTTCACTATATGTATATGGTTGGCATCTTAAGCAGGTCAACATGTCAAGACGCCTCAGTATCCTGATCTCTACAACTTGACCTCTACAACTTGACCTCCACAACTTGGTCTACAACTTGGTCCACAAGTTGACTTTTTACATGTTGACTTTACATGTTGAGTTCACATCTTGGACCGACATCTTGGCTCGACGTCTTCATCAACATCTTGAAGCCGGACCAACTTGGGAGCAGTTTTGCGGTTGCTATTTTTTAGGAGCCATATGCGCATACCAGTTCAACCACGACTCTCCACCAACTGCCGAGTTTCTCTCAACAAACAACAACCTTACCGAAATCTTAGGGATTGATCTTATCTTGTATTTAGCCTTTGTAGAGGTATAAAAGGGAGATCAGCACATGTAATTCACACACGGTCTTCACGAGTCTCACTCTCCCTCGCATATGCTCATTATTTTTGTAAGCTACCTACGAATCTTAGTAAACTTTTTGGTCAAGGTAGGTCTTCCAAAACCTCCCGAGGTTTTATGCTTGGGCGAACAATTTGTTGAGGGCTTTCCTCGTCAAAATCCTTTGTCATTTTCATTTTGATTACACACACAAATCTATATTCCATTGCACCCAATTCTTTCCTTGAAATATTTGGTTATTTACAATCACTTGTCGAAATTTGACCAAAACAAGTATCATGAACAAGAACAAAAACTAAATGAAATCATACAAGAATTAAAGCATAAGACTTTATAAGAATTTCAAACTCAATCTAGTATATGAGTAGGCTCTGATACCAATTGTTGGAACATAAACGATCCATTAACCATGAACCGACTCACAACTAGATTAAGAAGAGAATGAGAAGAAGAAGAAGAATAATACGGAAGCGTGTACCTTGTGATTCCATGATTGTTCTTAGTCTTGTTCTTGAGTAAAACGAAGTATGAAGATATTCTTCAAAGTAGGGAAGAGTAGATCTTCTAAATGATAGTGCCCACACTTGATCTTCTTAGTGAATAAAAGAGAAGATTTGTGACTGAGTTTTGTAAATGAATAATTGTCTCTAAATGGCTGATGGATAGCCTTTATATAGATAGAGAAGGGGCACTTCATTTAGGAATTCTGTGGCACTTTCATAAAGATGGTGGTGTGAAGTTACCATTATGCCCATCATTTAATGGTACTTACACCTAATAGAATTCTACACATTTTGTCTATACTTTAACATTATTAAATGATTATAACAAATGAAATTAAATAACACATATTAATTAATCCATGTTCTAACAGTTATATCGAGAGAAAAAAACATGATAAGAGTGCGGTAAAGTATAAAGATCGGATATCTAAAATATATTGGAGAGGCAATAAAAGACACCGGGGATAACTTATCTCTTTGTATTTCTTTTTGTTTACTTTGTTTTGTTCTGTGATGGTTCATCACATTTAATTTTCTTCTTTTAATAAAATTTATGAGGCCTTTAAGCCTTTTTCTTTTTTAAAAAAAGGTCTCAGTTTTGAAAGTGAGTTCTAGTTTTAGTCTTTAGAGTTAAATTTCAATATAACAAATACAATCGTGGGAAGGGTTCAAATTTTTATGTCATTGAATTAAAAACGCATCGATGTTCTGGAGACATTGGTTACCCAAATGCCAGACTTTGAGTTTTAATTCGTCCACATCACAAACAGCAGCAAATCTCCTCCTCCACCTCCACCTCCATTTGGGTACATGGATCCTGGCGCTGATTGTGGAAAAGTCAACATGGGTAGTACTATACTATGTAGCAGGCCAAAAAGTTAAAAGTCCAAACGCAAAACGACGTGCTGCTACACAATTCCACGTCTTTTTGGTGATTTTCTACATGCCCATGAAATCATTTTCTCCCAGATAAACCTTCCATGTTTTCCTGAATTTCTTCTGCTTCTATAACTACCTTGTCGTTATGTGCGCGCCGGTGTCCCTCTATTCCACTCAAAAATGCAAAATTTTCATTTTATATATCTCATTTAATTAAAAAGACACACTACAAAAATATTATTTTTTAATATTTCTTTATTTATAAGACCCATTTGTCATACTAATAATAACTATCAACTTAATACTCTCTACCCCATATTTTATCTGCTAACTCACTTTTCATACTCACAACTCTTATTCCACTATACATTTTTCTTAATTTCCGTGTAATACCAATTTTCTGACTTTTCGGATGGAACGGAGGGAGGGAGTACTTTTTATTTTGTTTCAAAATATTTGTATAATTGCTATCAATTAATAATATTTAGCATTGTTTATTAAATATAATTTTATTTTTAATCGTGAAATTGTTATTATAAAAGTATTTAATTTCATGATAGTTGAAGTATTTTAAAAATAATTTAGTCTATTTCATATTGTATTTATTATATTTACACTTTAATATGTGTACAAGTCTAAAACTATATTTTCTCTGTCCAACTTCGAAAAGGGATAAAATTTTATTTAGAGTATTTTATTTAAAAATGCACACTCACAAAATAGAAACATATTAATATTTATTTTTATTTTTGAAACCCACTTGTAATACTCAATGAAAACGTGAAGTTTATGGGAACATATTTATGTTTCCTTATTTAATTTGTCTTCTATTATGGTAAGAAGATTTTGAGACTTTCATGGAGATTTATAAGTATCTTAATTTTATTAAGAGATTGTAATTATGTAAATATCTTTTATTTATGTACATAGTTTTATATTAGGACTAACCTACTAATATTTGATTTCCTTGTGAGTGTGTTATATGTTTTCATATAGAAAAAGGAATCTCACAAAGGAAGAAGTCGATTGCATGAAGATCTTCTCCAAGGTGCTCTATAAATACAAGGCATTCAGCACAAAGAGAAGTTACACAATTTACGAGAGAAAATCACATTCTTCATAGTCATTCGACATTGTTGTTTTTAGGTTGTGAGCTTACATCCGTAACTCACATCTAGGTTTTCATAAAGTTCTCTTGTTTTACTTCTGATTGAATAAGTCCTACTTGGGAAAGGGGAGTTGTTCATATCATAGAAGGTGATTAGAACTTGTTTAGTATTTTCGTATTTTAGTTTTTCACTTATTTGTTTTTGTAAGAAACATAAGTTTTTATAGTGAAAAGGTTTTTGGGCGTAAGCCTAGTTTACTGATCACACAGATCAGTAAGCGTATATAACTCTTGAGTTATTGCATTTTATTTACTTTTATTTACTTTTATTTACTTTATTCCGCTGCATTATCTGTGGATGTGTGGACAGTTGTGAGACACATCTGTACTCACATCCTTTGCCTATTGTGTGATCCAAGTTTCCTAGCTACACGAAACTTTCAATTGGTATCAGAGCCAACTCTCGATATATTACTGAGTGTTGATCCAGAAAGTGTAGTCATTATGGAATGCCAAAATCACCAAAATAGGCCTCCTGTCTTGGATGGCACAAATTATTCTCTTTGGAAGTCTAAGATGCGAAATTACATCAAAAGTATTGATGAAAGAGCTTGGATGTGCATTCTTGTTGCATGGCAACCTCCTACTATGGAGAAAAAGCCATCTTCTGGTGTTGGTGAGTCCTTCTTTGAAAGAAAACCTGAAGAACAATGGACTCTTGATGAAATACAAGCTGCGAATTACAATTAAAGCCGTATGGGTGCTATTTCCGGCCATGTTTCGGGAATATGTACAAGCTTATAACAAATGAAAGTATAGCCAAAGCTGCTTGGGATATTTTGCAAACTCAATGTGAGGGAGCACCAAGTGTGAAGGCTACCAGGCTTAGAATTTTAATGGATAGGTTTGAGTTACTTCGAATGGAAGAACCGAGGATATTGTGTCATATCTTTGCTAAGATTCATGAGATTTCAAATGAATGCACAAGTCTAGGAGAATCTATCTCCAATGCAAGACTTGTTAGTAAAATTCTAAGGACCTTGCCTGAGAGGTTCAACATTAAAGTAGCTGTGATTGAAGAAACAAAAGACACAAATACTGTAGGTCTTGACACCATCATAGGAATCTTGACTGTGTTTGAGCTTAACCTTGAAGCTCAGAAGAAAAACAAAACACACAGTCTTGCTCTCAAAAGTCTTCTTTGCATTACCAAGAGAGCTTGTGGAATTATCCTCTGAGATTGACAAGTCAAATCTTGAAGATGAGGATGTTGCTTTTATTTCAAAGAAATTCAGTTCTATACTGAAAAATAGAAGGATAAGCAAATTTCCCAATAGACCTACTTCGATCTTCTTTGAAAAGCCAAAACCTAGCACTGACACTGGATTCAAGAAACCAAGTTTTGAAAATAAATCATCTGAATCTGTCCAATGTAGGGCATGTCGTGGCTTTGGTCATTATGCCAATGAGTGTGCTAACACACTTAAAAAGAAGGGGATGAGCTTAACTGCTACCCTTAGTGACAGTGAGGATGAGGAAGAAGAAGTGGCTAACATGTCTGTCTTAAATTGCCATTCTGTGTTTAATGCTTTTTCTGCAGATATAGAAGAATATACTCTTGAACAACCCTTGGATGTGGGCTCAGTTGTGTACACATCTGGTGTCACATCTGAACTAGAGCTGAACTGTTTCTCTATAAAAGGAGATTCAGATGATGAAGATGAAGAAAGAGACATTCCCTATGAAGAACTCTTTGCCACATACAAGGAGCTGCATACAGATTGGATGAAAAGATTGGACAAAATTGAGATACTTGTTAAGGTAAACAAATCTCTGTCTGATAAATTGGCTGCTTGTGAAGATGAAAAAGCTGTACTTTCAAAAGAAAATGATGCTCAAAAAGATACCATTGCAAGACTTGAAGTCCTTGTGACCAAAAGAGAAGTTGACCTTGAAAAATTCAAGAATGAATGTGAAAAAGCTGATAATACTTTCACTAAGTTAAACAAAAGTAAAATGAAAATGGAAGAAGCTTTTTCCATGGGTCAACGTGACAAAATTGGTATAGGTTTTGAAAATAATTTTGTAAAGGAGGGATATGAGGGTTCTACCTCTAAAAGTGTGAAAAAACAAGTTTTTAAAGAAAAAGTCATTCTGAGTGAGAAGAGACCAAGGAAGAGGCATTACATTTGCCATTACTGCCTAGCTCCTGGTCACATTAGGCCCTTCTGTTACAAACTCAAGGCTGATAAAAAATCTGGTAGTTTTAAACAGCCTCAGATGTGTGAGAAGATGTATACACATCCTAACACACATCCAGTCAATCTGAGACCTCTGCAACCCAAAAAGAAAACTGTTAAACAGTGGGTAGCCAAACCAATTACCACCTGTAATGTTGTCTACTCTTCCCTCAAGAGTACTGTCTCTGGCTCTTGGTATTTTGATAGTGGGTGCTCTAGGCACATGACTGGTAACCAAGCTGTCCTTCTTGACTATGAAATAATAAATGGAGGGAAAGTAAATTTTGGTGGAGGTGCTCAAGGAAAAATTGTTGGAAAAGGAACCCTAGATGTCAAGGGTCTCCCAAAATTGCATAATGTGTACCATGTGGAAGGCTTGAAAGCCAACCTAATAAGCATCAGTCAACTGTGTGATGATGACCTATTTGTGAAGTTTGATAAGCACTTGTGTGAAGTGTTTGATAAGGATAATAAATGTGTGTTCACTGGTCCTAGATCTGCTGATAATTGTTACCAATTTGGTGACAATCTTTCTTGCCTAAGCTCAAAAGCTAATGATGTCAATCTGTGGCACCAAAAATTAGGGCATGCTAGCTGTAGAACTCTGGAAGAACTTCAAAGGTTTGAAGCCATTAAAGACCTCCTAAACCGAACTTCAAGAACCCCGATGTCTCGTGGTTCATGTCAAAAGGGAAAACAAACAAAAGCATCACATAAAAAGGTCCAACAATGCTCCACAACTAGATGTTTGGAGATGATTCACACCGATTTAATGGGACCTATTGAAGTAGAAAGCTTTGGTAGGGAAAAAGTATGCCTTTGTGTGTGTTGATGATTATTCTAGATACACTTGGGTGATGTTCTTAAGAGAAAAATCTGAAACAATTGGAGAATTCAAGAATTGGTACAAAAAGGGTTAGAAATCTTTATGGTCTTAAGACTGTGAGGATTAGGTCCCATGGCACTGAATATGAGAATCAAATGTTCACCAATTTTTGCAATTCTAAGTGGAATCACTCATGAGTTTTCGCACCAATCACCCCACAAAGAAATGGAATTGCTGAAAGAAAGAACAGAACCTTGCAAGAAATGGCAAGGGTCATGCTAAGTTCAAAGAACTTGTCCAAAAAATTTTGGGCAGAAGCTTTAAACACTGCTTGCCACATTGGCAATAGGGTGTTCTTAAGGATTGGTAGCACTGTCACTCCATATCAAATCCTCCTTGGAAAGAAACCAACTGTGAAATATTTTCATGTGTTTGGATGTATTTGTTACATTCTCAATGATAGAGAATACCTGTCCAAGTTTGACTCGAAGAGTGACAAAGCAATCTTCATTGGTTATTCCACTAATAGTAGAGCTTACAGAGTTTTTAATCTCAAAACTAAGACCATTATGGAATCTGCTAATGTTAAATTTGATGACTCACTTGATCTTAACCTCAAGACTGCTGAGGATGATGTTTCAGGTTGCTTGCTAGACTGGAAGGATGAAGAAACAAGTGCTGAAAAAGCAAAAGAAACTTCCAGTGCTGTTAAAAATGATGAACCTGACAAGGATGTAACCAAGGATGTGGACACATCTGCCTCCACATCTGAACCCACATCTGCTCCCACATCCACTCAAACTCCTGTAACTGAGGACAGTTCCTCTGATTCTACGATCGGGATGATGCTCCAGGAAAGGTAATGTGAATGGGTGTGTGGATAGGTCAAAGGATATCCCTTCTAAAATCCAGAAAAACCACCCCACTTCACAAGTTGTGGGAGATGTGCATGCTCAAGTGAGAACTAGACAAAAGGACAAAGTTGATTATAGAAAGATGGCTGGTTTATGGAGTTGCTCCTCAGCATACTCTCAGGTAAGCTTCTGTTGTTTTGTTTCTAAAATTGAGCCTAAGAATGTTACTGAAGCATTGAAAGATGCTGACTGGATTATGGCTATGCAAGATGAATTAATTCAATTTGAAAAGAATGAGGTATGGACTCTTGTTCCTAGACCCTCACATGGTAATGTAATAGGAACCAAATGGATTTTTAAGAACAAAACTGATGAGCAAGGTGTGATAACTAGAAATAAAGCTAGGTTAGTTGCTCAAGGTTATACTCAAATTGAGGGAATTGACTTTGAGGAGACATTTGCTCCTGTTGCAAGAATTGAGTCCATTAGGCTTTTGTTAGCCATTGCTTGTTACCTCAAGATTACTCTTCATCAAATGGATGTCAAGAGTGCCTTTTTAAATGGGATATTAAATGAGGAAGCCTATGTTGAACAACCTAAAGGCTTTGTGGACTCCAAATACCCTAATCATGTGTATAAACTGAAGAAAGCTCTGTATGGGCTAAAGCAAGCCCCTAGAGCTTGGTATGGTAGGTTGACTGACCATTTGCTTCAACTAGGATTCAAGAGAGGTGAGGTTGACAAAACCTTGTTTGTGAGGAGAAATAAGAAGGAGATTCTTGTGGCACAAATCTATGTAGATGATATTGTGTTTGGGTCAAACTCTGACCCTATGTTAGCTAACTTTGTGGATAGCATGACTTCCACATTTGAGATGAGCATGGTAGGAGAGTTGAACTTTTTCTTAGGCTTACAAATTAAGCAATTCAAAGATGGCATGTTCATTTCACAGTCTAAGTATGCCAAGAATCTTGTGAAAAAGTTTGAGCTTGAACACTCTTCACATCAAAGAACCCCAATGGGATCTTCCCAAAAGCTAAGTCATGATTCTGATGGTGAGAGTGTTGATCAAACCCTTTATAGAAGCATGATAGGAAGCCTGCTTTACCTCACTGCAAGTAGACCTGACATTATGTTCAGTGTGTGTCTATGTGCTAGATACCAAGCCAACCCTAAAGTGTCCCATCTTAAAGCCTTGAAAAGAATCATTAGGTATGTGAGTGGGACTGTGAACCTAGGTCTACATTACTCTAAAGAAACAAACACAAATTTGGTTGGGTACACTGATTCTGATTGGGCTGGAAATAGTGATGATAGAAAAAGTACCACTGGTGGATGTTTCTACCTAGGTAATAACCTTGTGTCTTGGTATAGTAGGAAGCAAAATTGTGTGTCCTTGTCCACTGCTGAGGCTGAATATGTTGCCCTTGGGAGTTGCTGCACACAATTACTTTGGATGAATCAAATGCTAAAAGATTATGGATTAAATAGCAAAGTTTTGACTGCTTTTTGTGATAACAAAAGTGCCTTGGACATATCTAAAAATCCTGTTCAACATTCTAGAACAAAGCACATTGATATTAGACATCATTTCATTAGAGATCTTGTAGAGCAAAAAACTGTGTGTCTGGAATTTGTTGGGACTGAAAATCAATTGGCTGATATATTTACAAAGGCATTAGATTTGGAGAGATTTTCCTCCTTGAGGAAGTCTCTTGGCTTGTGTGATATCTAAGGTTGTGAGACCGGATGTGTCTCACATCCTCTAACACATCTGTAGATTAGTTTAAGCTTAAAAAAAAAAAAAAAAAAAAATCATAAAAAGAAAAAGCCAAAAATATCATGCATTAGCACGAAATTTCTCGGTGTGGTCACTTGTGAGTCTTCATCTTTGACATTATTTTTGATCACTTAATTGTGAGTATTTCCTGTCCATGTCACCTTTTGATTACTTGGTATAACCTTCCTAGGTATCTCACAAAGTGGGTGCTAAAAGAAAAAAAAATATATATATATGTGAGAAGCATTTGCTTCACCCTTAGTATGAAGCCATACCATTGTGATTAAGTGATTTTCATAAGAAAACTTGAAGTCAAACTTGATAAGATCATTGGGAAAAAGGGCTATCTTTGGGATCAAGTAAAGTGAAAGCTACTCACATTGCAAAAATCCACAACCAAAAAAATTGGTGGATGCATCCTAGAGGCCGTGCAGATTGGATTATTGCTCATTGACTTTTTGTGATCTAAATGTGTCCCAATATGTGACTCACATCCTATGCCACATCCATAAGCCGAGAATATTTCCTTCACTTGTGTGTTTGCATCATGCTAGGCATATTGCATTTTAGGACATATAGGAGCTTTGTAAATATATTAGTTAATTAATTTTCTTTCCTAATTTACTCTTTGATTATATAGGTTTTTGATCTCCAATATCTTTCATGAAAAGAAAAGGTGTGTATCAATCCTTGTTTGAAAAGGTTGAAAAATTCTTTTGGGATTCTATTTTAAATAAAGATATGGCGAAATATTTTTTGTTTCCATAAAAATCTTCCTAAAAATCTTGATTTATTCTTGATCCCCTATTTTCTTGGAAGGTGATTGTGTGGTAACCTCAAAAAAGGTTTTCTAGCCGTTGGAGGATCTCTTAAGGATTTTTGTCTTTGTGTTAAACCTCTTTGTAAAAGGATTCCTAATTTTAGTAGGAAAGGGGAGCTGTGAGTATTTATTTTTCCTCACATCCGTCTCTCCCTCATAAACCTTGTTAAAACCCTTTGTTCTTCCTTTCTCCTTGCACACAAATTCACTTACACTTTGCATTAATTTCTTCATTAACTGTTCAACCAACCCCAAATCTCTCGTTAAATGGCCGATCATTCAAACATAAGAGAGGAAGATGTTCTTGACATTGTGCCGATTTCAGCAAGAAGACGAGGACTCCGTTGTCTTAAATCCCGTGATTTCCAAATTTCTTGCGGAATTTTCTTCTCCATCGCCTTCGTCGATCCAACAATGGAAGCTTCTCCTCCCAAATCCCCCACATTGGAACCGTGAATGTTTCAACCGAGGTAAACCACTAAGGCTCCATCCTCTCAGGTGATTCCACCATCGGATGTCGCCATTGCAGCCGAACCTTCTTCAACCAAGAAGAGGAAGTTGTCTCAAGCTAAACCCCCAAAGCTCACTGCACCGCGGTGCCTCGCGTCGCAATCTTCGTCGATCCGGTAGGGTTCGAAAATTGTCGAGTCCGACAAAGCCAAGAATCTAACAAAACCTGGCGGGAAACCTTCTAGCTGCCATTGTTCTTGAAGAAGATAGAAGAAGAAGAAGAGGTAATAGCTCCTCTTATTAGGACTAAGTCTAAATCGTCAATTCCTATTATTGACCCTCCCTTAGTTGTTGCTCCTTCGAGGTTGTTTCCTGTTGATTAATATTGCCCCATGTTGATCCTCTAATCCCTGTTGATGCTCCCATGCAAAATCTGTTTCTCCTGAACCAATTGCTCCATCTTCTCCCATAATATCATCTCGATCCCATTATCCCATTGTTGTTTCACCACTAGAGGATAATATTTCTAGTCCTGTTGTTGAGCCCTCTGCTTCCCTTGGTTTCTAGTCCTGTTGAGGACCTTATAACCTTTAGTGATGAAGAGCCCTTAGCAAAAATCTTAATGGATTTAAAGGGTAAGAAAAAGGTGGTCACGCTCGATTTAGAGCCCATTGATGATGAGACCGATTCTAGTTATGATAGTGATGACACTCTGCATCGGATGAGAACTACAAGCTAGGGAGAGAAGAGCTTGATCAAGAAAAAGAGGACCAAGAGTTAGACTCCTCTGCTGCCAGATAACACGTAGATAGAATCCATCCAAGTCCCATTCCCTTCAAAGGATGTGTCTCGAGGATGTGCCCACATCCAGACGCACATCTACTCGAGAAGAAAGTTGAAAAGGGTATGTCATCTTCTCTTGTTTCTATTGTCTCTACCCCTAAACCCTTTTCCAAGAAGTTTTTATCCAAAAAGGCATACTGATAGGTTTGCCTTAATTTCTTCAAAGCCTTTGTTGTAGAAATGAAAAGGGATAGGGAAACTTTGCTAAGCTTGGTATGGACAAATTCTTTGAGGAAAGAGGATTATTCTTAAGCATGGACCATCCCCTTCCCTTCTATCCTAAAATGATTTATGAGTTTTATGCCAATTTGCCTAAGGGATTAGATAAGAACTACTCCTCTCCTCCCACTGTCTATGTTAGAGGATTGTTTGTCCCTTTTACCCCTTCTGTCATCAATGATTTGCTTGGGTTAAATGATTATTTGGATGAATTGGTTTCAATTGAGGATGATGAACTTATGACTGCCATTACCCATGGAAAGGTGACCTCTTGGCCTGTGAAGCCTAAGGATTTAGGAAGTGGTTCTTTATCTTCACTCTATTGTTTTCTTCATTCCATTCTTGTTGCCAATTTGTGTCCCTCCAATAACAAAACCTCAGTTACTAGGGTGCAAGCTTTGCTTCTTTATAGATTGGGAATTAAGAGGCACATTAATTTTGGTGACTTTATCTTTAGAAAGATTTGTGATTATGGAGAGTCTCCATCAAAGAAATGGTCTTTACCCTATCCTTCCTTAATTTCTCAAATCCTCATTGCCAATGGTGTGAAACCTGAAAAAGGAGAAGAAATTGTTGAAAATTTTGCCCTCTTTAAGGAATCCAAGACCCTGCTTGACCCTAAGCAAAGACATGTGGATCTTCCTTTGGGTACAGTTCCTGAACTTGGTATGGAAGATGTGGACACATCTGAGGCCACATCTGAAGAAAATTTTGTTGCTCAGATGAAGGATGCGGATCGCCAATTATAGCCTAGAGCTCAAGCTCAAGCCTCCATTGCCCATGCCAACAATTTGAAAGCCCTTAGAGATAATCTCATAAGATGGCATGATAAGCTTTCTAGTCAAAAAGAGGGAGATAGCTCTGGAAATGAAAAGTGGGATGCTGCTGTTGTTGCTGCTGCTGCTCAAGCTGTAGCTGGATTTAAGTGGAGACATTTCGAGCTTTGATTTAGGGGGAGAGAAGTTTTTTTTGGTTGTTTTGCTATGATGGTTGTTAAAGACAATTTTTAATTTTCTGTTTTAGTTTGTTAGTTTCTAAACAATGGTTTGTAATAGTTTAATTAGGACATGGCTGAATGTTTTTGCTTTTGCTTAATGAACTGCTGGTTTTCTGTTCTAATTCTTGTTTTGCAGTTTTTATGTGTGGATGTGTATACACATCTGGACACACATCCATTCAGGGGGAGTTATGTTTTTCTATATTCTGTGGTCATAATAATGTGATTGTTATAAATCTTTGGTTTTGACCAGAAAGTCCAAAATAGGGGGAGATTGAAAGCGTGAGCTTTTTAGGAAACCATTTCTTGTTTCCTTATTTCAAAAGACTTCTATATGGTAAGAAGATTTTGGAACTTTCATGGAGATTTATAAGTATTCTACTTTGACTAGGAATTGTAAATATAGTAAATATCTTTTATTTATGTACATAGTTTTATATTAGGACTAACCTACTAATATTTGATTTCCTTGTACTAATATTTGATTTCCTTGTGAGTGTGTTTTATGTTTTCATATAGGAAAAGGATTCTCACAAAGGAAGAGGTCGATTGCATGAAGATCTTCTCAATGGTGCACTATAAATACAAGGCATTCAGCACAAAGAGAAGCTACGGAATTTTAGAGAGAAAATTACATACTCTTCATTGTATTCGACTTTGTTGATTTTAGGTTGTGAGCTTACATCCGTAACTCACATCTAGGTTTTCATAAAGTTCTCTTGTTTTACTTCTGATTGAATAAGTCCTACTTGGGAAAGGGGAGTTGTTCATATCGTAGAAGGTGATTAGAACTTGTTTAGTATTTTCATATTTTAGTTTTTCACTTATTTGTTTTTGTAAGAAACAAAAGTTTTTATAGTGAAAGGTTTTTGGGCGTAAGCCTAGTTTGCTGATCACACAGATCAGTAAGCGTAAATAACTCTTGAGTTATTGCATTTAATTTGCTTTTAATTACTTTATTCCGCTGCATTATCTGTGGATGTGTGGACAGTTGTGAGACACATCTGTACTCACATCCTTTGCCTATTGCGTGATCTAAGTTTCCTAGCTACACGAAACTTTCAGTTACCGTATTAAGCATTACGGACATCTCATTATCATTTTGAATAGAAAAGATAAAATACTTTGCAATAACATGATCGAATGAGGATTTCTACAAATTATTCTTAACTCAGAACTGTATTCTATATTTATTAAATCACTATATATCCTAAATCAAAGACATTATAACTCAACCTATATTGAGCTCATTATCATAATTAACCATCAAATGGATGTGATGCATCCAATAGCTCAAGCCCGTTTCACCACTACACCCTAGAAAATGCAATTTCACTTTTTATACGCACAACACTTAATTCACTATATTTTTCACAAAATTTGGGCAGAAACGCATTTCTCCGTAACTTATGGAAAAACGGGGCCCGACTTGTCGCGCGACAATGCAGGCCAAGGCTTCTGGATATCCAGAAGCTTATGAAAGTGATATCCAGAAACCTTCAAAATGAATATCCAGAAACTTTCAAAATGTTTCTGGATATTCATTTGATGGTTTCTGGATATACATTTGAAGGTTTCACGGATATCCGAAACCTTCAAAATGAATATCCGAAACTTTCAAAATATTTACGGATATTCATTTGATGGTTTCTGAATATACATTTGAAGGTTTCTGGATATCCAGAAACCTTCAATAAGCAATTTCTGGTCTTGGCCTTGGATTTGGCTTCAAATCTATTTTTTCTGGATATCCGCCCAAAGGCTTCTGGATATTCGTTCCAAAGCTTCTGGATATCCAGAACCCTTTGAGACTGATATCCAGAAATTTTTTTCTGGTTATCAAACGTATAACTTCTGGCTATTAAAAACACTTTTCTCCATAGTTATGGAGAAACGTGTTTCTCGGAATCTACTCTATATTTTTTCTTAATTTTTGTACAAATAATAACTAGACATATTGTAGAAAGACAGAAGAAATATAACATACTCCCTCCGTCCCATGATTATATGGACAAAATGAGATGGCAGAAGAATTAAGGAGAAAAGTGATAAAGGTGATGTGTTGTGAGTATAGATGGTTAGATAGGAAAGAGAAAGTGGAGTAAGTGGATAATGATTGTGAGTAGAGACAAGTGTGTCCCATTTTTATTTTGAAACTTTGCAAATTATTGTGGGACATCCAAAAAATATTTTTCTACAAATTATCGTGAGACGAAAAGAGTATAATAATTTTAGATCACTTCTATTAGGACTAATTGATTTTAAATGAAACCTCCTACTATTGTACTATTGAATAACACCAACCAAACCAAACCATCACCTCTATTCTACAAATCCGTAATTTCCCTAAGCTCACGAGTCAGAGGTCACAAATCACAATCATTAAGCAATTTCATCAAAGTCAACGCACGGTTTGACAAACTTGAAAAGTCAAGATTTGAAAGCCAGAAATATTCTTGAACAGTATAAATACCTTGGGTCATAAAATTGGTAAAGCCCAATGGATCAATCACAATATAAAACATATACAAGCCTCAAATGCGACATACAAAATGGAATTCATTATCTATATTTGTCTTTTCTTTTCATCATTTTTCACTATATCGACCTGAAAGTAGTAGAGCAATTTTATAAATAAGACAAAAATATTGACATATGTCAACTAAGGTATATGAAGATGCCGGCCAAGGCACACCAATATGTCGACTACGACATATTCAAATGACGATCAATGTCTATCAGGCTCCTATTATAACAAGGAGAATGGGTTTCTATATCCTTGGTCACCTCCTTGCCCGATATATACCTATTTCGATCAACATTTTATACCGAGTAGCAAGCCTTTTAGGCATACGGACAGAAATCTCTTCTAATCCTACTACAATAAGGAATGTGAGAAATTAGGATTCGAGAAGGACTTGACTCCTTATCTCACCTAACTTTTTATAAAAGGCAGAACTCTATATCATAGACCTATAAATACAAGCGATAATTCACATAATTCGGGTACACACGCATCTTTGAATCCAAACTATTGTCAATTGGTTTGCTCGCTACAAGGCAAATACTAACTATCACGCCGGAGGGCCTTCGCCGTTGAAGCATCGGCTTAGTTTACGTGTTAGTTCATCTTTTTTAGGCTATTCAAACATCCAGTATACAACCTTACCGCTGGATTTGGGATGATCCGGCATTTTTGGCATCTTCAATTTGGTTACATTGCCGGGAAGAGATCGAATTATCGTTTGAATAGTCGAAAAATTCTATTCCGCTCTCTAATCCTAATGGAAGACGGAAATACTTCTACTATAACTCCTGATCAGGATAATTCTCTTGTGGAGGAGACTCATGGCAATGCTGGGACTACTACTCCTCTTGCCAACGGGATCGCCACCTCCTCCACCCGTGAACGATGGACTGCCACCGCTGGGTATGACCTTGCTACAGTTGGACGCGGATCATTCTTTGGCTGAATTTATAAGACCCACCAGGACGGGAAATTCCTTCGGAGGGAGAGTCGCTTTGATAGGCGTGGTAGTCGGGGGAATAGAGAAAATCTTCCCCCTGGCTAAAATCCCCCATATTGCGACATTGCTAGTAAATTCAAGCAAATCCCAGTCCAGGATGTTTATCCTAGTCATAGAGCTCCTAAACACGGGAATGCCCGAGATAAAGATTTGAGAAACCAATTGAATAATCAAAGGAACCATGAGGTCAACTCGGCTGACTTGAGAGCAAGGCTTAATCATGCTAGGGAAAAGACCCCTCCTCGTCAAAATCCTTCTCCTCGGCGTAAGAGTATTCCTTGACCTAGGAGTCCTCCTTGGCACCGGAGCCCTATTCGTCACAGGACTCCTCCTCGCCCAGAGATGGCTACCAGGAGGGACAGAACCCCTCCTCGTCATTTTGGGCCATTAAATGGTAGTGGACCATCTGGATATGGAGATAACACTAGTACAGATTTGAGCTTAGATAGCGCTTTTTTTTAGCTTAGATAGCACTTATAAGCGCTATCTAAGCTAGCGCTATGCAAGTTAGCATAGCGCTTGTATAAGCGCTATCTAAGCTCCCAAACTTAGATAGCGCTTTTAAAAAGCGCTATCTAAGCACTTTTTTTATTTTAAAAAATCATCTTAGGTAGCGTTTTTTAAGTGCTATATAAAATTTTTTTTTTTATAAAAATCAAGCTTAGATAGCGCTTAAAAAACGCTATCTAAAGCTATTTTTCATTTTTTATTTTGTATTTTTATTAAATTTTTTTTCCTGTTGCACCATTTCAAATTATATGAATTATAATCAAGAAATATAATAAATAAAAATTAATATGAACTAAAAACATTTCATTTAACAATAACAATCAACCATTCATTTATTACCACCAATAATAATTCTTACAATCATCCACAAGAGTTACAAACTAACTAGTCTAACACCCGTCGCACAACATGAAACTTAGATAAAAAATTTAAACAAACTAAAGAATCTCGCAGTCTAATTAATGGGCATCAAGAATGAAGAACGGCCAAAGATTAGCAATTCCAATACTTTTCAGTTTCCAAGATCCCCATCTTTGAAAAATACGTAGGGACCACATAAGCACGAGACCATGTGCAAAGTTTTGAATCCATCATGGCCCTCCTCACCAAGGCAGATAATATTCTATGCAATGCTTTTACAAGTACCTTATCCGAAACATCCCTGTCCTGGTTCCATGAGAAAAAGAAGGGAAGTATAGATAGCTAAAAAATTATGAGGAGGTTCCTGGATCACTTTGCAACGGCTGGAAAGAGAAAGAAAAGATTGACGGATCTTGCCATCATTGAGCAAGGTAAAAATGAAACCACTCTAAGTTATTACAACCGGTTCAAAGCCTTAGCTGACCAGGTGGAGGAAAGTCTAACTGACCGGGAGGTGATAGTCTGCTTCAAACTCAGGACTGAGGTATGAACAATTGATCTATGAGCTCTCTATTAGGGAGCCTAAATCGAAATCTGATTTGTAAAATGTGGCATACGCCATAGCCATGGAGGAAGAAAATAGCAAGAAAGAGATCTAAAAAACCAGAAACGGATGCAACTGGCACCAAACATGCTTCTAATGGAAGTAATTACAAGGGAAAGAATAGGACTAGGGCTACAGAAAAAGCCGAGGTCTTCACCCCACTTACTAAAGCTATTACGGAGATTATACAATTGGTAAACCTACCAGATCCCCGACCACTAAGTATAGGACAAAGCACGTCTGGGACAATTCCAAATATTTCGTATTCCACAAGGACCACAGTCATAATACAGAGAATTGCATCTCCCTTAAAAGAATAATATAAAGGTGGGTTGATGAAGGTAAACTTGACGGCTATGTTATGTGAAAAGATAACAAGTGAGGAACAGATGGCGATGATAGAGAAGAAAGGGAGGACAGACCTCCTATAGCAAAACTCCACGTTATAAGGGAGGAGACATTCTCCAACAAGAAACTAAAAGATCAGATATATGAGCTCAGTAAGGTATATCACATCTCCGCCTGGATCCATAAAGAGGAGGAAGTCATCACCTTCTCCTCAAATGAGCTACCAGGGAATCGAGTAGTCCGCGAACAACCCTTGGTGATTAAGGGGAGAATCGACAATTGTGAATAAGAGAGACTCTTTATATACTCGGGGGCCTCCCGATACATTCTATACTACTCAACCTTCCAGAAGATTAATCTAAAGGATAGCATGATGGAGCCATACCCTGGTAGACTGGAAGGCTTCACCAATCATAAGGTCAATGCTCTAGGAACCGTTGATTTATTACTTGAAGTTGGTGAACACCCCTTCCGAGCTGAGGCCACATTAATATTCCTAGTCATTGACTTAGCAAGTGACTACCATGTCATCCTAGGCATTCCAATTCAAGGCAAACTTGGGATGGTCGCCTCCCCCACTAGCGGGTTAAGTTCCCAACTCTGGTAGGAATTGGATGTGTGAGGTCGACCGCTAAACACTTCTTTAATCATGTGATGAAGACAAGAAAAATGGCTAGAAAAATAGAGGTTGACACACCAGAAGAAAACCCAAAAATTTCTAAGTCTGTAAAGACAACCAGCACCAGTTCTAGGCTTCACCTGATTTTCGAAACCGAAGACGAGGAGCACATGATGCTAGACATTCACAAAGATGAAAGTGATGACACGGTCTGTTCGTCCCATACATATCCCCTTATCTCATCAACGGCCATAACTTAGGGGCCAACCAAGACTTGAGAAAAGGAGAGCAGGACGTGGACGAACTAGTGGAAATTGAGGAACTAGACATAAACGGTGACGATGGGAGAAGACTTAGAGAAATAATCATTGAGACTTTACGATTCCGGGATGGTACATAAATAGAGCCCGTGGATGAATTGGAAGAAATAGTTCTCAACCCACAGAGCAAAGAATAAAAATTGGGAGGCACCTCTCCCCGAAAGGAAGGGAGTAGATCATCGCCCTACTAAAAAATAACCTAAATGTCTTTGCCTGGAAAGTCGAGAATATGAGGGGAATAAAAGAAGAGGTGGTCGTCCACAGGCTGGAGGTTGACCCGTCTGCTAAATCTATCATGTAGACAAGAAGGATTTTTGCTAGTGGCAAGGAAGACGCAATCAAAGAGGAAGTACAAAAATTGCTAAGTGATGGAATCATTAGAGAGGCAAGCTATCCTGTTCTGTTGGCCAATGTTGTAATGGTCATGAAACAAAATGGGAAGTGGCGAATGTGTGTAGATTTCACAGATTTTAACAAACCCTACCTGAAAGACAAATATCCGTTCCCCAGAATTGACAGCTGGTAGACTCCATTGTCGGACATAGAACTCTCAGCTTCCTGTACGCATACTCTGGCTATCACAAATAAAAATGGCGGACGAGTACATTGAGAAGACAGCCTTCCAGGCAGCCGAAGTAATATATTGCTATAACATGATGCCCTTCGGGCTTAAAAACGCTGGTGCTACCTACCAACGCATAGTCAACAAAGTGTTTGGGGATCAGATAGGCAGAAACATGAAAGCATACATTGATGACATGGTTATTGAGACTAGAATTGGTAGTCACGCCCTGGACATAGAAGAAACTTTAGACAACTTAAGGACGAATAGCATGAAGTTGAACCCGAGTAAATGTGAGTTCGGGATGACAGGCGGAAAATTCCTAGACTTTATGGTCTCGCAAATAGGGATCGAGGCAAATCAAGAAAAATTCAAAGCCTAGGTCGACATGAAAGAACCTGCCAACATCAAGGAAGTTCAATGGCTGAATGGGAGAGTAGCAGCCCTTGGTAGGTTTATTGCCAAGTCTACGAAGAGATCACTACCTTTTTTCAAATTTCTAAAGGGAACCAAGAGCTTCTCCTGGACACCTGAATGCTCAGAATCATTCAAACAGTTGAAGGAGTACTTGGGCTCCCCCCACTACTAAGCAGCCCAGTCATGGAAGAAATGTTGTACGCCTTCCTATCAGCCACTGACCACGCTATAGTTGTTATTATAGTACGAAATGAGAGAAACACTCAGAAACCCATTTACGTCAGCAAGGCACTATATGATGTGGAATGCAGATAATTCAACGCAGAAAAAATAGCTTATGCCTTGGTCATAGCTGCAAGGAAGTTACGAGCATACTTTTCTGCACACTCCATTACTGTGTTTACTAATGTGCCCCTCAAGAAAATCTTGCACAAGTTGGATGCTCAGGACGTCTCCTTAATTGATCTATCGAACTCAATGAGTTTGATATCAGATATCAGCCTAGGAAGACACTCCTAGCACAGCCTCTGGTTGATTTCATGGTCAGCACCGCCTTCACAGGTGAGCACGACCCAACCTCCCTTAAGCACAAAAAACCTGCAGGAGAAGAATCGACCTTCGAACTACCACCTAACTGTTGGGTCATATACACATATGGGTCAGCCACTAAGGAAAGAAGCGGAGCGAGAGTAGTACTGGCAAGTCGTGATGGGGAACACACTATCCAGGACATAATCAAATTCAAGTTTCCTGCTTCTAACAATCAAGCCGACTATGAAGCATTTATATTTTGTATAGACATCCTTCTATGGAGCAACAAAGATCTCCACCTTCTGTGACTCCCATCTCGTAGTTAAATAGATAAAAGGGGAGTACAACACTCAATACCCTATACTAAAGAAATATAAAGATCTCATCCTAGACATAGTGAAAAAAGCTGGAGTTTTTCGAGATAAGTCAGATAGGCCGAGAAGATAACCAAGTGGCAGATGTTCTATCTAAACTGACAAATATTGATGTGGAAGATCCAGACTCTAACCCACTAATAGTCTTTGCCGAAGAACCTGCTAACGAAAGACTATGAGTAATGCTCCTGGACGGGGAGGAGAAGTGCTGGATTGATGAATACATGGACTTCATTGAAAAGGATCAACTACCTGAAGACGAAGCACGTGCCAGGATTATCAAGAAGAAATCCGTAAGGTTCACAGTGTGGAATGGGATCTTTTACAGAAGATCATTCACGAAAGCCCTGCTGAGATGTGTCTACCCCAAAGAAACAGAAAATCTCCTAGCAAAACTCTAGGAAGGCATTTGTGGCGGTCACCCGGGGGCCAGAACCTTGGTAGACAAAATCGTCACGCTAGGTCATTACTGGCCAAACCTGAGAGATGACACACAAGCCTGCATCAGAAAGTGTGACAAATGCCAGATATACGCAGACATCCCCAGAATCCCTCAGTACAACAGACTCCCATAATCCCTACTTGGCCATTCGACATGTGGGTAATCGACATCATCGGACACTTCCCACCCGCATGAAGTAATTGCAAGTATGTGATCGTGGTAATCGACTACTTCTCCAAATGGATAGAAGCAAAGGCCTTGGCCAAAATTACAGAGGAGAATGCAATCAACTACGTCCACGACTTCATTTGGTGTTGTTTCGGGGTCCCACATACTATCATCTCATATCATGATCTCCAGTTCTCCAATGCTTTTACGGCAGAACTGAAAAGACTAGGAGTCAGACACATCAAATCTTCTGTGAGCAAATCTCAATGCAATGGACAAGTGGAAGCAGCTAATACGTGGTGCTAACAGCCCTAACCAAAAACCTAGAAAGAAGTAATGGTAGATGGTTGGACGAACTCCCCTTAGCATTTTGGGCAGTTCACACAACCACCCAGGGGCCAACCGGGGAAACCCTATTCGCACTGACATTTGGGTCTGAGGCTATGGCACCAGCCGAGATAGCTATCCCTACAACAAGAAACTACAACTATAATGAGCAGGTCAACAAAGTTAACAGACTGCTAGACCTAGACTTAGTGGATGAAAGGAGATTTGCTGCTCAGATGAAAATGGTGAACTATAAGCAAAGGACTAAAGCCTACAACCACGACAAAAGGGTCAACAAAAGAGTATTCCAAGTCAGGGACTGGTTACTTAGAAAAATATAATCTACAGACAGAAAATCCGTGCAGAACAAGCTCTCCCCAAATTGGGAAGGCCCATGCATCATCCCTCAAGTTATTAGAGAAGGGACTTACAGAATGAATACTCCAGATGGGCAAAAGCCGAAAAACATTCGTGGCACTCCGATCACCTACGAAAATACTATCAATAGTCTACAAGCTTATTTTTGATTAAGTAGATTAGTCTTTATTAAACTTTTTCTTATTTACAAGTAGAATAGGATAGCAATTTGATGTAATCTGTTTCATACAATAAATTAAGTTTTCATCAAAAGACTACGACTAGCAAAACAAAACACAAAAGACGAGCAGCCTACCGCTCGTACCTTAGGCAAAATATCTAAGGATAAAAGACGAGCAGCATACAGCTCGCACCTTAGGCGAAATGCCTAAGGGTAAAAATACGAGTAGCCTACTGCTCGAACCTTAGGCAAAATATCTAAGGGTAAAAAGACGAGCAGCCTACAGCTCGCACCTTAGATAAAATGCCTAAGGGTAAAACTCGAGTAGTAATTGACTCCTTATCTCACCTAACTTTCTATACAAAGCGGGACGCTATATACTACACCTATAAATACAAGCCATAATTCACTTAATTCGGGTACATACGCATATTTGACTCTAAATTTTTGTCAATTGATTTGCTTGCTACAATACAAATACTTACTCTCACGCCGGAGGGCATTCGTCGGTGAAGCCCCGGCTTAGTTTACGTGTTTGTTTATCTTTTCGTGCTATTCAAACATTCAGGATATAACCTTACCACTAGATTTGGGATGATCCGACGTTTTTGACATCATCAATTCTTATTAATAAAAAATCAGAATACAGCAAATTTTTTCATCGAGTACTGATAATCGGAGCAAGGAACCTCAATGATGCACTAAAGAACCTCGAATCAGAATTTAAAAAAAAAAAAAACCAAAATACGTTTATCCTCTCAAAATATACATGTAATCACAAACACACACACACAAAAAGGCCAAAATACGTTTATCCTCGCAAAGTATACACGTAATCACACTTTACACTATGGCACCGATTTTGTCCCAACGTAACCTATTAAGTAACCCATAGTCCCACTTTACACCCTATCACCTAACACAGTTAGAAATTTAACGAAAAATGGTCATATGTATATCATGTGAGGGGTATTTACGTCATTTCAATTTATTTTGGATCTTTTTAACCTCCTGAAGTATCTATTTAATCTCACTTTAAACCCTTTCTCAAATTTAATCTATTTTAATATAAAAATTAATTATTTAAAAACAATTATGCTATGAGTAATTTTTATCTAATAATTACTCCCTCCGTCCCTATATGTTTGTCCCATTTGACTTTTCAAACATTTTAATTTAGTGATTTTGAAGCTTTAATTTTGTTTATTTTTACGAACGCTTTGAAAATTATTGATAGTATACACCGTCGTTATGTAATACTCCGTCCCTAAATGTTACAAGTTTTGAAAATTTAGTGATTTTGAAGCTTTAATTTTGAAAATGAGACTAACTTTTTGAGACAAAGAAAAAGAAAAAATGGGACAAACATTTAAGGACGGAGGGAGTATTAAATTTTAAAATAAAATAATTAATGTACATACACAATACAAAATTTTTATTTTAATCTTTTATGATTTATTATTAAACATTCGATCACATGAAAGTTTAGGCAAACTCTAATTAAATCGAAGAATAATTAAAAAAAATCGAAGACAATTAATAGAGAGAGATATGTGATGGTTCCATAAGCAACAGTTTCGTTATTAAGATCAATCTCGTTGTTTAACTTTATCAAAAAAACTTTTCAAACATTGGATTACGACATAAATTATTAGAAACATGAAGAAAATTGTAAAAACAAATTAACGTCTAAATTGGTGAAAAATATGTTCTGAAATATATTCTTCTGTTATTTTCATTTATTCTTCAATTTTTTTTCATTTATTCTTAGATAATATAATTTTATTTCTACATTAAATTAATTAAAATTATAAATAATATTTTATATTAAATTATAAAAGATTAACATAAAAACTTAGTATTTTTTATGGAGTTGGTCTTATAAAAAACTAGTTTTTTCTTAAGATAAGGAAAAACGTGTTTTCAAAATAAACGGTGACAATTTTGTAATTACTGGCAATCATGTTCAAAATAAACGGTGGCATTTTCGTAATTAATGGTTCCCCCGTTTATGCCAGTTCCTGTTTAACAAACTGCCAGTGTGATAAAGTGTCAGTGCATATGTAACAAAGTGCCAGCGAAAAAAGTGCCAGTACCAGTTTAACAAAGTGCCAGTGTAAACTGGTACTAGCACTTTGTTAAACTGAAACTGGCACTTTTTATACGGGCACTTTTAAATACATAAACTGGCACTCTTCACACTGGCACTCTGTTACACTAACACTGGCACTTTGTTACACTAATATTTTTGCTGGCTCTCAAAAATACAAGCACTGGCATTCAAAAATACATGGACTGGCATTTGAAAACACATTTACTGGCACTCAAAAATGCATATACTGGCACTCAAAAATACTGATAATTATTTTTGCTGATATTCAAAAAACATGAACTGGCATTCAAAAAAACATGGACTGGCATTCAAAATTACAAGAACTGGCCTTCAAAAAATATATTGACACTCAGTTACACACTTACTGGCACTCTATTATACACTAACTGGCACTTCAAAATACATGGACTGGCACTCCAAAACACATACACTGGCATCTAATTACCCAGTCCACCAATACATCAAATTCTCAAACTGGTACTCAAATACTTATAAACTGACATTAATTTACACTAAAACTGGCACATAAAATCCCTCACACTGGCACGTAAATAACACGGCAAATCAACTCTCTCTCACTAAACGCAAATCACTCTCTCTCTCTAAACGCAAATGACCCTTCTCTCTCTATTCGTTAATCTCGGTTGAAGAAGACAGCAATTGCAATTGTAACCTTCTCTCTCTATTCGTTAATCCCACCCTACATCTCAGGAATTTTCGTCGCGTCACCAACTCCGGCATATGGCCGAGCTTGACTTCATAATTTGTTGTCGTCTTCATCTACTCCGGCGAGCCTCCAGGGTCATCGTCTCCTACATTCGACTCAACACAAATTCGCGATTTAGGGTTCAATTTGGGGAAAACCTAAAATAGTAATTGATATGAGTTTTGCCGATTGATTGGGATGGAATTGGGTGAAGGTTTGGCCGGAGAAGGGAGGATTGATGTTGGTGAAGGAGGCCGCAGTTGATGAAGGTTAGGTTAGGGAGGAGATCGGTCCGGCAATGGAGGGAGCGGTGTCTGTGTGTGAGCCTCCGTCCGTTGTGTGTGAGCCTCCGTCCGTTGAGTCCGTTGAAGGGAAAACACGTTTTTTCATAAGCTTAGAAAAAACACGTTTTTTATGAGTTTTTGGCTTTTTTATGGACGTTGATTATTTTATTTTTGAATTTTAATAATTAATGGACAAAATTGTTCATAGCATAAATGTTTTTGAGTAATTTATTTTTTAATTAAAATAGAGTAAATTTTGATCGAGGGTGTAAAGTGAGATTAAATAGATAATTTAGGAGGTTGAACAAATATCATACATTGAAATGACGTAAATACACTTCATATGATATGCGCATGACTATTTTTCGTTAAATTTCTAGCTTCCTTAGGTGTTAGGGTGCAAAGTGGGATTTTGTCACGTTGGGACAAAATCGGTGCCAAGGTGCAAAGTGGGATTACGTGTATACTTTGTATGGTAAACTGTAGAAACTTAATTTAGGGTAAAAGTCATCTTGATTTATTGATAATAATAAGTTCCAATTTAAACAACTCTAAGAAAGTAATTTGAGTACAAATCAAAGACTAAATATAGGAGAATTATAACTAGAGTTGGTTTAGGAAACAAGAGTTGCTGAAGGACATGGCAGTGAGGCGGGCGCCTGGAGGCAAGTGAGGTTGGTGCCTCATTGGTAGTAGCTCAACCACGGTTTGACTGCCTGGCTTAGGGTGAGGCTGGCACCTTACTCACAGCACATTCAACTGTCTTCACACCCTCCCTCAAGTTGGAGCGTGAGGATTAAGAAGGCACAACTTGCTAAGCAAAAGATCAAACTGTTGCTTCCCGAGAGCTTTAGTAAAAATGTCAGTCAATTGTGTCTTGGTAGGAATATAAGAAGGAGAAATATGACCGTCAGAAATAGCTTTACGCACGAAATGGCAATCCACCTCAATGTGCTTTGTCCGCTCATGATAAACAGGATTCTTGGCAATGTGGAGAGTGTAAGTACGCCAATCCAATTTGCGACCCTTCGTATGTGCATTTTAATATGAAAAAATTGCACTAGGGACGTTTTGGTAAATTCCCGGTCCATTCCGAGACTTTCGGGAGCTTTTATAAGTTTCTCTCTAAGAAAGGACCTATAAGGAATTATTGGCTTTGGATCTTTAAGGAATTAGCTCAGAATGTTTCAGAAGCAGCAAATTGGCGCCAGAAACGATTATGGACACATTGTGTCATGCGACACTTCGAAGCCATGAAAAGTTAATGCAGGACGTCGTGTGACAGAACTGGTCCATCATCTGCAGCTATAAATAGAGCCCTGCTCCTCTCATTTCAGGATCCTTTTTCCACCTCCTAAAGTCACTCTGCCAAATTCATGCTAGAACCTCTCTCTCATCCTTCCATACTGATCCATACCAATTCCTTCAATCCAATCCCTCTCATCCAATTCACTCTCCATCATACCCCTAATCAACACCCATTCATACATACCAACTGAAGATCTGAGCTCAGAGGCTACTCCTGTGCTTGAATCCACGTACTGAAGCTGATTAAAAGGCCAATACACCTAACTAGGTTTAGTGTTGGTGTATCTCCAAGGGTAACGATTGCCTTTCTTCATATCTCTCTCATATTTGTTCATTACACTTGTTTCATTGCAATTCCTATTCATCCACCTGGTAATTAAGCTCCATCCGCTTTTATTATCAGGTGGCAATTGCCATCTCTCTGTTTAATCTGTTTTGCATGTTATTATTCATGTGCATGATGTGATCTATTGGTATTTGTGGCTTGATTGCCATGGAATGTGGATCTCCCATATCTACATCCCTTTGGTCAATCCTTTGTCGATTCGTAGTTATCCGAGTTGAATTGGTGTTGTGTTTGGATCCAATTCGATATCTGTTAATCCTGTGTTTGAATCTGTAAGGTTTCTGCAGGTGGAAACCTGTGTCACGCGACACAATTGGACATGTGGAGTCCTGTGTCACGCGACACACGTAGCCACTCTGCAGAAATCATCATTTCAGTTGTAATCCGTTCCTCTGGTTCACTTGTCACTCAAAACAGAGTGTGGATCTTCAATATTCACACTCATTTGAAGTGGTTGTGTGGATCTCAGTTCATCCTGTGCTTAATAATGCAAAACCTCTGCAAAGTGCTTCGTTGTGTCACGCGACACAATAGACCCCTCAGGTCCTGTGTCACGCGACATAACTGATGGATGTGTTTTTACACATCTAAATTAGGTACTCTTACACTTATTTATTGTGAAATTCTTGAGTAAAATGTTATTTTAATGTATTTTCTAGTATCTTTATGAGTACAGGTTAAGTAGGTGAAAAACTGTGGGTTAAAGTGAAGAAAGGAAGCAAAAGTGGAGCGGAGATCTGTTGGAGAGTGAAAAAGGACATGCAAGGTATTTTGAGAAGTCAAGGAGTCATTCTGCTGGAGGATCAAAAGGAAATTATGGAGGAAAAAGGGAGTAAAGCTGGAACAGAAGGAGGGCGCACGCCTGGAGGAAGTGGGCGCACGCCCAAAACAACCAGATTGAGACCAGGCGCACACCCAGTGCAAGGGGGCGTGCGCCCAGTAGGGACGGACTGAGGAAGACAGTTTCCTTATTTTGAAAGGATTCTAGAGATTTTCTGCAGATTTTATCTCCATAATCTTTTAGTATAAATAAAAGACATCTTAGGGTTAAATTATTATCATGCTTTTGGGATTCAAGACTCAATTAGAAACAAGGATTTCAAGTTTTTGCTTTACAATTCAAGGATCAAACGAGGTTTATGTTTTGTTATTCATCTCTTTTGTCTTTTGCTATAAAGATGAGTAACTAATCTCTCTAGTTCATGGATTGGATGTAATATTCGTCGGATTTCTATGCTAGTATAATTTTCCAAAACTTTCTTGTTCATGTTTGATGAAATATCTATATTCAGTTTTAGGTTTCAATGCTATTTTAACCTTTAATTGTTAGGTTGTGAATCGTTGCACTAGCGTGGATTGTTCATAATTTAGGCCACTATTTCATCAATTGGATTTGATTGTTGACCTAGCGGAATACAAGAGAATCCAGATTCATATGTTCTTATTGTTCTTAATGAATTTCTTGATCATTGTTTTGACCTAGCGGAATATACAATAGGAGAGAAATAGTAGGGTTGCAATCCGCACATCGAACGTCCCAACTCTTAAATTAAGGGAACGAATCTTTGGACAAGATTGTTAATTTTATCATGATAATTCTAGCATAGAATGAAGATGAATATGAAATCCAATCCGTGAATTTCTTTGATCTGATTGAATCCGTATTTCTTGCTTTCGTGTTTTCTTAAATTCATTAGTTTAATTTTGTGCATTAGTAATTTTAGTTAATAAACCAAACCAAAAACCCCTCTTTTTGTTATTTTCTGCATTAATTAAATCAACTTGTTAAACACACAAGTCTCTCTGGTTCGACCCTTACTTTTGTACGTTGCTACTACGGTAACTTGTACACTTGCAAGGTTTTTTATTACACAATGGAATTTTTATCCATCAAGTTTTTGGCGCCGTTGCCGGGAACTTGTTGTGATTTTTAACAAGTTTATTTAATCAGTGCATGTTTGGTCGCCGGTCATTGGATCCTAATTTGGTTTCTTTGAACGACGATATAGACAAAGTTGAGAGAGGCATTCCCTCTACTCAAGTGAGTGAGACTGATTCTGATACTTCTGTCACCGAGACAGAGGTAACTTTGAGTGAATTAGAAACTTCTTCCACCGAGGGAGAAGAACTTGAATTTGATATGGATTTGCAAGCACCCACTATGGATGCCTTCTCTAGGCCGCGGGTGGACACGTCTGTGTCATGCATTGTGTTGAATGATGCAACAAAAAGCTACGAGGTAAAAGGCCATCTGTTTAACATGATACCTCAATTTCATGGCCTCCCCTCTGAAGATTCTTTGAACTTCTTGAGGGAATATATGATGATTGTGTCGAGTTTTCCATTGAGAGAAGGTGTGACTGATGAGCACTTAAGATTGAAATGTTTTCCTTTTGCCTTGAGGGATAATGCTAAGAAGTGGCTCATGTTGCTCCCACCTAGGAGCATTAATACTTGGGATGAATTACATAACATATTCTTGAGAAAATACTTCCCGCATGCTACGTTAGCCACTTTTAGACAGAAAACTATAGGGTTCACACAGGACTCTTTTGAGGCATTTCATGAAGCATGGGACAGATTTAAGATGCTTTTGGTGCAATGTCCCCACCATAATTTTCCTTTGCCTTTATTGCATCAAACTTTCTATGGGGGGTTGACACAAGCCGATCAGGCTATGGTTGATAACGCAGCCGGAGGCTCTTTAGGAGCCAAAACTGCGGAAGAGACCCAAGATCTTTTTGAGAGATTATCATCTAATTCGCAACAAAAGGGGTCAAGGGGTAAAACCAATAGTGTGAATGGAATAGGAATGAATGATGAGCTTGCTAAACAAATTGCACTTTTAAATCAAAGATTTGATACGTTGGCCATGAATAATACTTCCAATTATGCTTCCAATGTGTCATCTGTTGGTAATGTCATGCATGATTGTTGTGTAACTTTTGGATCTAACACTCATTCTTATGAAGTTTGCCCCTCCACTAGTCCCCATTTACATAATCATGAGCAGGTACAGGCAATGCAAGCATATATGCAGAGGTTCCCACAGAACAATCCATTTTCACAGACATACAATCCTGGATGGGGGAAGCACCCTAATTTTTCTTGGGGAGGAAATCAACAGCCGAACAAACCCCTCCATCCCCAACCACCACCGCAGGGACCTTATGAAAGGAAAAGAGAGCCTTGGGAAGAGGCGATGGATCGGATGAGAGCAGAGCAACTCCAAGCGAGGGCAGAACAGCAGCAAGCAAACAACAATCAAGCTGCTGCAATGAAAAAGTTGGAGACCCAAATGGGTCAATTGGCGGAGGCATTACAGGGACGACAACCGGGTATGTTCCCTAGCCAAGGGGAGCAAGCCAAGGCCATCTTCACCCTACGTGGTGGCAAACAGGTAGACAATCAGGTAGCTTCTCCTTCTTCTCCTAACACACCCCCTCTTGTTGATTCCCCTACTGTGGAACCCCCTATTGTGGAAAATGTTGTTGTTGAGGATGTTGTGTCTGATGATGAGGGTACTAATGGATTGGGGCAAAATGTGAATGTAGAAAAGTCCAACCCCAAGCCATATGTGCCCCCTGTTCCTTTCCCTGGTAGATTTTTGAGGAACAAACTTGATCATCAAATGAAAGAATTGATTGACATGTTTTCAAAAGTTAATATAAATTTGCCTTTGTTAAATGTGATCAAGAATGTTCCCGCGTATGCCAACTTCTTCAAGGAAATTAATTCCAAGAAAATTCAGTATGGGAAAGATGATAAAATTGTGTTGGGTGAGAATGTGAGCGCTGTAGTCAAACATAGTCTCCCACTGAAAATGTAAGACCCCGGGAGTTTCCTAATTTCCATTACTTTGGGGGATTCTCACACGGTGAGAGCTATGCTTGATCTTGGGGCAAGCATTAATCTGTTGCCTTATTACATGTATCTTGAGTTGGGTTTACCTGAGCTAAAACCCACTATGATGGCCCTACAACTCGCCGATCGGTCCATCAAAAGACCATTGGGCATCGTAGAGGATGTTTTAGTTCAGGTTGGGTCATTGATCATTCCTGTGGATTTTGTGGTTTTAGAGATGCCGCGCGGTGAGGGTAGTCGCCGTGATTCACCCATTTTGCTTGGGAGACCATTCATGGCAACGACCAACACCGTAATCAATGTTGCTAGTGGCACTCTCTCTATGACTGTCACAAATGAAAAAATTGAAATAAATGTTTTTGAGGTAATGAAAAATGCGGTAGGTCATGATGAGTCTTGCATGTTTGTTGATGAGTTTGATGAGGTTGATGATTGTGTGCGTGAAATGGCATGGCATGAGAGAGATTGTGAGGAGTTAGAGTCATTAATTTCAATGGGCGGTGAGAAACCTAGGGATAATGCGGATGCTCAACTGATGGCTGTGGATAAGGCCGACGAGCACCATCCTAGTGATGGCCCGTTTCACCCCCTAGGCCACTTCAATGAGAAGTTGGCACCCTCTATTGTGATTCCCCCAGTTCTTGAGTTGAAAGTTCTCCCATCAAATTTAAAATATGCATTTTTAGGAGAGGGAGAGACTTTACATGTCATAATTGCATCTGATTTGTCCACGGAACAAGAAGCCCAATTGATTGCTGTATTGTGTGAATATAAAGACGCCATTGGGTGGACATTAAAAGACATTAAGGGAATTAGTCCCACGATGTGCATGCACAAAATTCATCTCTTGGATGGTGCTAAACCGTCTAGGGAGAGGCAACGGAGGCTGAATCCTCACATGGAGGAAGCCGTGAGAAAAGAGGTCCTTAAATTGCTAGATGCGGGTATCATTTACCCGGTGGCTAAAAGTGAATGGGTAAGCCCGGTACAAGTTGTACCAAAAAGATCGGGCATCACAGTAGTTCAGAATGAGAAAGGAGAGGATGTGCCCATGAGAGAAGTGACCGGTCTTAGGATGTGTATTGACTTGAGAAAACTAAATGCTGCAACTAAGAAAGATCATTTTCCTTTGCCTTTTATTGATCAAATGCTAGAGAGGTTGGCCGGTCATTCTTACTATTGTTTTCTTGATGGCTTTTCGGGGTATAATCAGATTGCCATAGCCCCAGAAGACCAGTCCAAGACCACCTTCACATGCCCTTTTGGCACATACGCATTTAGGATGATGCCCTTCGGGCTTTGCAATGCACCTGCGACATTTCAAAGGTGTATGACCTCCATTTTTTCGGATATGATTGAAAGGTGTGTCGAGGTCTTTATGGATGATTTTTATGTGGTAGGAGATAGATTTGATGATTTTTTAAAGAATTTGGCATCTGTTTTGAAAAGATGTTGTGAAACCAACCTGACGTTAAGTTGGGAAAAGTGCCATTTTCTTGTAAAACATGGGATTGTTTTGGGTCACATTGTGTCAAGTAAGGGGATTGAGGTCGATAGGGCTAAAATTGATGTGATTGCTAAATTACCTCCCCCGAATTCAGTCAAGGGTGTGCGAAGTTTCCTAGGGCATGCGGGTTTCTATAGGCGATTTATAAAAGATTTTTCAAAAATTTGTAAGCCTTTATGTAATCTGCTTGCCAAGGATACGGAGTTCATTTTTGACCAAGAGTGAGTTGATGCGTTCAATTTGCTTAAGGAAAAGTTGACATGTGCCCCCATTCTTTCTAGTCCCAATTGGTCTCACCCTTTTGAGATCATGTGTGATGCCTCGGACTTTGCTATTGGGGCTGTTTTGGGACAAAGGGTAGACAAATTACCTTCCGTGATCCATTATGCAAGTAGAACACTTAATGATGCACAACTGAATTATACCACAACTGAAAAAGAATTTCTAGCTGTTGTGTTTGCATTAAAAAAGTTTCGTTCTTACTTGCTAGGGTCAAAGGTGATAATTTATTATGACCATGTTGCATTGAAACATTTATTGAATAAAAAGGATGCTAAACCTCGTTTGTTGAGGTGGATGTTATTGTTACAAGAATTTGATGTTGAGATCCGAGACAAAAAGGGGAGTGAGAATGTGGTAGCGGATCATTTATCGAGGCTTGAGGACTACTCGTATCTTAATATCGAGGAGAGTGTGATTCCGGTTAATGAAAATTTTCCGGATGAACAACTTCTTGCCATATATGTCCAAGAGCCGTGGTATGCAGATTTTGTCAATTACTTGGTGTCCAATATGATCCCACCACAGTTCACCTATGACCAAAAATGTAAGTTTAGGTCCGATGTGAAACACTATATTTGGGATGATCCGTATTTGTGGAAAATTTGCCCAGACAAAATTATGAGGAGATGTGTCCCGGACCATGAGCAAAGTAGTGTGTTGAAATTTTGTCATGAACTCCAATGTGGGGGTCATTTTAGTGGCCAAAAGACCGCTAGGAAAGTGCTTCAATCGGGTCTTTATTGGCCCACTTTGTTCAAAGATGCTCAAGCGTTTTGCATTAGGTGTGATAGATGTCAACGGTCCGGGAATATAGGAAAGAGAGATGAGATGCCTTTACAACATAATTTGATAGTTGATATTTTTGATGTTTGGGGCATTGATTTTATGGGCCCATTCCCCCCGTCCCATGGTTTTCTATATATACTTGTAGCAGTTGATTATGTTTCAAAGTGGGTGGAGGCAATTCTCGCCCGCACAAATGATGCTAATGTTGTTTGCAAGTTTGTTTGTGAAAATATTTTCAGCAGGTATGGCATGCCACGAGCAATCATTAGTGATCAAGGGACGCATTTCACGAACCGGATGTTCAATCAGCTGTTGAAAAAGTATGGGGTTGTTCACAAATTAGCCACGGCCTATCATCCTCAAACTTCGGGCCAAGTAGAGGTGAGCAACCGCCAAATCAAAGGGGTGCTTGAGAAAACAGTGTGCCCAAATCGCAAGGATTGGTCTCGGAAATTATGTGATGCATTGTGGGCATATCGGACAGCATACAAGACCCCTATTGGCATGAGTCTGTATCGTATTGTTTATGGAAAGGAGTGCCATCTTCCTGTTGAATTGGAACACAAAGCTTATTGGGCCACCAAAGAGCTCAACATGGATTTGGCTCTAGCGGGAGAAAAGAGGTTACTTGATTTTGATGAGCTGGAAGAACTGCGACAAGACAGTTATGAGAGTGCAAAATTGTATAAAGAGAGGACCAAACGATATCATGACAAAAATTTGAAGCCCAAGTTCATAAGGCCGGGTATGAAATTCCTTCTCTTCAGCTCTCGTTTGAAGCTCTTTCCGGGCAAGTTGAGTTCTAGATGGTCGGGTCCATATGAGGTAGTGCATGTGTATTCGCACGGAGCAGTTGAGCTCAAAGATCTAAAAGATGGCACAATGTTTAAAGTGAATGGTCACCGAGTAAAACCATATTATGAAGGGGTGTCCATTTTGGAGGATATCGATGTGGTCGAGTTAGTGGACCCGAAGGAGGCCACGTAATTCCTTTCGGGCATAACGTCGAGCTTAACGACTATAACCAAAGCGCTAATTGGGAGGCAACCCAATGTAGGTAACCTTTACTGCTTTCCGTATTTTCATTTCAGTCTCTTCATCGTTGCATTTGGATTGTGTTATGTCTTTCTTGGTTCATGCCATGAGGACATAGCATGGTTTAAATGTGGGGGTGGGGATTATTTATTTATTTAAAAAAAAAAAATTCATTAGGGGTCCTTTATTTCGTAAACGTGTCAAACTACGGTGACCTGAGCCTATTTTTGTTGGGTAGTCCGCCCACATTAATGGGGACGTAGGCAACGAAAGTGCGGTCAAAATGTGTGTCAATTCTTGACATACAAAAAGTTTTAAGTCACTCCGTGTGAGTCTTCCCGAGTTTGTGGGTTTATAGGGGAGTGTAAATAGTGTCACCCTCCAAAAATATTTTGCTTTTATTATGTTATTTTGTTTACTTCGATTGATCCTTTTACTTTTGTTTTATTTGTCTTTTATGATTTTATTTATTTAGCAGATCTTATGCTTGGGTTTTATTTTTGTGGTGATGTGTAGATGTCATTCGCCAACCAATGAAGGGAAGTGGAAATACTGTGGCAGCAGATTATGCAAGCAAAGGGGAGAAAAAATGAACACTGGTGAAATTTGGAGTGGGTGTGCGCCTGGAGTACTTGGGCGTCCGCCTGGTTGTCTCAGCATAGATTTGGGCGTGCGCCTGGGGGAATTGGGTGTGCGCCCGGGATAGGTGGACCGGTCAAACTGAGGTGGTGAAATAAGGAAAGGGACGAATTTAATCCCTAATTTCTCAAAACCCTTTGCAAATTCCTCCTTTCTCTCTCTAAAAGCCACGGCCCCTTCCACCCTCTCTCTAAAAATTGAACCCCTAAACTCCCAAATCCGCCATTGTTGCTCACAAAATCCTCACCTACACCCATTATCCTCCCTCCAAAACTGATTTACACCACTAAAGCCCCAATCTTTGGACCCAAATTGAAGAAATTCCTTGGAGTGAAGAAAGAGGTGGGTTTTGTTGATTGGAGCCATTGGGAGCCAAATTGAAGGGAGACTCTTGTGGGGAAAGTGTTGAAAGGTTAAGCTGCATAGTTGCCTCCATCTTCTCTATCTCCGGCGAGTATTCCGGCCAACTCCGGTCACTTTTCCGGCGAACCTCTATAGTGAAAAGTAAGTTCTTGCTATTGTTTTTCTTTGGTTTTCTGGGTGATTAACAATGAGTGGCTCTAGAAAAAGGAAAGAGGTTGCACAAGAACAAACCCCTCCCGGTCCTCCCCATGATGCAAATAAATTCAAGAGTCGAAAAGCGGAGAATTTCTTTGTTCAATATGAGCGTAAACAGTGCAATGCAGAAAGAGAGTTTGATTTTGAAGATTTGGGTTTGGATGATATTGTGGAGAGGTATCAATGGAGGAATCTTGCGGGTAAGCCAAAACAGAATGGGGTGGCATTGTTGGTAAAAGAATTTTATGCAAATGTTCATGAGTTGGGAAATTGTGGAGAGTCTTATGTGAGGGGACGTCCGGTGAATTACTCGAGTGAAATGATTAATCAGTATTATTCCATGCCAAATGTTGAAGGGTGTAAATATTCCAGCACTATAGGGGCGATTGAAAAAGAATGGAAAAAGGAAATTCATGTGATTCAATCAACCTTTGGGCGTGTGGAGATAAATTTGAATGATGGAGGAAAGTTGATGCCAGTTAAGAAGTTGAGGCACAGACTGAGATACTTGCACAGGTTTATCAGTGAACGGGTTATGCCGAGTGCGCATAAGCATGTGGTGCATTGAAAAAGGGCATGGCTTATGCATTTGGTGCTACAGGGAGAGCCCATTAATACTGGATTGATTATTTCCAACCAAATTGCCCATAATGCGGAAAAGTTGAGCAATGTCAACTTCAAGTTCCCTTGTTTGATCACTTATTTGATTTCAAGGGCAAGGGTAAATCTGCCGTCAAGGGACTTGAAGCTGGGGCCTAAGATAGATTTGAGTACTATGACCAAGAAAAGTCATATTCAGTCGGGAGAGGCAGTATCAGGATCGAGTGATGAGGGTGATGGTGAGAATGAAGGAGAAGGAGAAGGAAATGACAAAAATGAAGGAAATGATGAAGACTTGGAGGATACCGAGGAAGCACGTATTGAATTATATAGAAGAGATCCCGCCAGGGGGATGCACGCTCTGAATTTGACTATGACTGCGGTAAGAGTGGAGGTGAATCGATTGAATACAAAGTTTGAGGATCTCAATACTCGTTTTGAGGCAGCAGAGCCGGATAGAGGAGGCTATGAGAGCCCAAGCACACAGGGATGTGCAAGATGAAAGATGGGCGCAACTCATGGGTTATTTGCGCCCACAAGGCAGTAATTGGCAGCAGTCCGCTCCACCACAATCACAGCCACAAGGGGGGCAGTTTCAGCAGTTTTAGCAGTTCCAGAGTGGTCCTTGGGATCAACATTTTCGCGCTCCGCCTCAGTAGTTGGTCGAGGTACCCCTAACCCTTTCTTATGCTGTATTTACATTATATGCATTAGGGACAATGCATGATTTAAGTTTGGGGGTGTGGGGGTACTACCCGGTACAGTTATTGGTTTATCATAATTATATTTAAAAAAAAAAAAAAGGTTAATTTTGTCCTTGTTTGATATGGTTCAAGTTTTGCTAACATTCTTTCATTCCCATGATTGCTTGGTTGATTCTTTGAAACCGTTAGTGGGATATTGTGGTGTTGTAGGTCAGTTATGCAAGTCTTAATATATATTAGATTAATTTTGATATGGTGCTCAATGGTTATATTTATGTTAATAAATCTCAAAAATTTAGTGCACTCATGAAGTAAGTCTCCTATAGTTGATAATTTTGATCTGTTTTATCAAGTTTATAGTACACCATCATCTTTGAAGTTAATGAATTTGTTTATTAAATAGTAACCTCTTAGCAGTAGACTGTGGGTACTCCTTGGACAGTGTGGATTATTGTTGTGAAATGACACCCCTTGTATCTGAGATAATGTGTAAGAGAAATTGAAAAGGGAATGGGAGCAATGGCAATTAAATTATTACTCGGTAAATACCCCAGGCGTGTAGATTGGTTGGATAGGGACCATTCTAGCTTAACCGCATTTCGGGTATGCGGAGCGTTATGGGGAAGAGCTTTTCCGCCGTGATGGTCCGTACTGTGATCGACACCGAAGTGGCTAACTCCCATCTCTATGATTAAATATTCCTAAAGTAGCTCGGGGCACGGCGTTCGCTGCGACGTTGCTTTCTTGCCAAATAGGAGTATAAGGTAATAAATTCCTACCTAGTATTAGGGGCATGGAGTTCGCTGCTACAGTGTTCCCTACTTGAACGGTAGATGACTTTTAAAAATATGTGCTTAAATGATCAGGTTTGGGGGTGTTAAGGTCCATTGAAGTGGAAAAGCTGAAGGGAGTATTCATAGTTTGCCGTTTAAGTGTGTTTTTATTTGTTAAACAAATTTAATAAAATAAGAGATGATTGGTGTACTTAGCTTTATAAAAATAGATCATGTTTGAAGCAGAGGGAGAATCCAAATTCACACACACATGGAGATTTATTGAATACATATAATGATTGAGCAGTGTAGTAAAATTAATGGTAATATATATTGGTACTTGTGTAGATTGACTATTTTGAGATTGTGTGGTTGTGGTAATTCATGATTCAAGCAATTTTGGGAAATATAAGAATGTGGGGACAAAGTTAACTTTTGGATTAATTAGTTTAGGTTGTTTTTTTTTTTATTTTCTTTCTTATGTTTTGTTGTTTTACTCGAGGACGAGCAAGAGATAAGTTTGGGGGTATTTGATGGATGTGTTTTTACACATCTAAATTAGGTACTCTTACACTTATTTATTGTGAAATTCTTGAGTAAAATGTTATTTTAATGTATTTTCTAGTATCTTTATGAGTACAGGTTAAGTAGGTGAAAAACTGTGGGTTAAAGTGAAGAAAGGAAGCAAAAGTGGAGCGGAGATCTGTTGGAGAGTGAAAAAGGACTTGCGAGGTATTTTGAGAAGTCAAGGAGTCATTCTGCTGGAGGATCAAAAGGAAATTATGGAGGAAAAAGGGAGTAAAGCTGGAACAGAAGGAGGGCGCACGCCTGGAGGAAGTGGGCGCACGCCCAAAACAACCAGATTGAGACCAGGCGCACACCCAGTGCAAGGGGGCGTGCGCCTAGTAGGGACGGACTGAGGAAGACAGTTTCCTTATTTTGAAAGGATTCTAGAGATTTTCCTCACAGATTTTATCTCCATAATCTTTTAGTATAAATAAAAGACATCTTAGGGTTAAATTATTATCATGCTTTTGGGATCCAAGACTCAATTAGGAACAAGGATTTCAAGTTTTTGCTTTACAATTCAAGGATCAAACGAGGTTTATGTTTTGTTATTCATCCCTTTTGTCTTTTGCTATGAAGATGAGTAACTAATCTCTCTAGTTCATGGATTGGATGTAATATTCGTCGGATTTCTATGCTAGTATAATTTTCCAAAACTTTCTTGTTCATGTTTGATGAAATATCTATATTCAGTTTTAGGTTTCAATGCTATTTTAACCTTTAATTGTTAGGTTGTGAATCGTTGCACTAGCGTGGATTGTTCATAATTTAGGCCACTATTTCATCAATTGGATTTGATTGTTGATCTAGCGGAATACAAGAGAATCCAGATTCATATGTTCTTATTGTTCTTAATGAATTTCTTGATCATTGTTTTGACCTAGCGGAATCTACAATAGGAGAGAAATAGTAGGGTTGCAATCCGCACATCGAACGTCCCAACTCTTAAATTAAGGGAACGAATCTTTGGACAAGATTGTTAATTTTATCATGATAATTCTAGCATAGAATGAAGATGAATATGAAATCCAATCCGTGAATTTCTTTGATTTGATTGAATCCGTATTTCTTACTTTCGTGTTTTCTTAAATTCATTAGTTTAATTTTGTGCATTAGTAATTTTAGTTAATAAACCAAACCAAAAACCCCTCTTTTTGTTATTTTCTGCATTAATTAAATCAACTTTTTAAACACACAAGTCTCTGTGGTTCGACCCTTACTTTTGTACGTTGCTACTACGGTAACTTGTACACTTGCAAGGTTTTTTATTACACAGTGGAATTTTTATCCATCAATAACGAACCCTCTGCAGCAGGTTCAGTTCAGTTGTAAGCTCTGTTCAGTCCTCTTTGTAATATGGGATGTGGCCTCCCATGGTCAATGGCTCACAAGTTGTAGTTCTTGAGTTGAGCAATAAAACAAAGCACTTTCATGCATTTTATACATATCTTGTCACACACATTTCGCACACACTTTTGAATATTTTGAATGTTGAGTATAGAAAGACTCGTCTACAGACGAGGCGTGTTGGGTGAACTCTTGGTTCTTCCCAACACGTAACCTGACCCCCGAACCCATTTTCTCTTTCAAAAAGGTTTTCAATGTTTCCTTAAAAACGGCGTGGCGACTCCAAAAAATGTAATTATTTTTCGGCGAGCGTACATTCAGTGGCGACTCTGCTGGTGTGAATGTGGTGCCCAAATTTTGTGTTGGATTCACGCGAGTTTGAAGACATCCGAGTTATTTGAAAAACGGAGTCGCCACGCCATTTTGATTACCTCAAAACTTTGAAAAAAAGGTTTTACTTGGGTTCGGAGGTTAAGTTACCCCTTGGGAAGAACGTTTGGCGTTCACCCAAAGTGCCTTGCCGGAGCAAGTCTCCCAAGATTTCAGTAATCGTGCTTGCTTGCGTGCTTTCTTGTGTGCATGTGTTTGAGAATAAGGGGGGAATGTCCCAAGTTATCTTCCGGACGTACAAACCATTTGTTGGTTGTCGCTCGGGATTCCTTGGATTTTATGTATTCGGGATTATGATCCCGTCCTCATCTTATGACTTGTGATCATCGCATTTTAACCTCGGGACCCTCGGGACTTGCGTGATCGAGAGAATGACTCTCTTTATGGTCAAAGATGAGGTTCTTTAGGAAGGAATGTCCTTAGCCCATCAATCCTACGCTTTAAGACGGTCGAGCTCGTATAGAGGCTTCATACTCTTTCTTAAGCGATAATCGGAGATATAGGGTTCAAGGTTGTCCCTTTCTAAAGAAATCATGAACCTTTTAATGGAAGGAACGATGTAAAGATAGGATCTTGTACACCGGTCCGTTCCAAGGTTGGGGGAAAAGGGGAATGCATGATGAAAAATGACTCTTTAATGAAAAGATGACATTTTTATGTTTGCAAGTGATGCTTTTGATTGAAAGACATGATCTTTATACAAGTGATGCATAAAGATACGATTTTTATGCAAATGATGCATTGAAAAAGGGGTTTTGATGCAAAGGATGCATTTTTATTGAAAAAGATTTGATCTTTATGTACAAAGGATGCATAAAGACGACTTTTTATTTACAAATAGGGGTTTTAGGTGCAAAGGATGCACCTTTATGAAAAAGACTACATTTTTATGACAAATGAGGTCTTAATGCATGCAAAAAGGGGAAGGGGATGATAAAGATGTGATCTTTAAGCTACCAAGTCCCAAGCAATATAAAGACAATGCAATGAGAAATTTATAAAGCAATTAGGATGCAAGGATAGGGCGTGCGAGGTTACCAATGACTTCCTTTGCTTCTCGGGACGGAGCTAGGAGGAGAGGTCAATCTTTGGTCTTCAAGGAGGAGGGATGTAGCTTCTTGGCCTTCCTTCTTCTTCTTCTTGAATTCTCAAAGCAGCTTTCTTCACGTATTTCGTAGTGTATTGTGTATTTTTCTCATATATTGTGTGTTGAAATGGGTAGAGGAGGGCTCTATTTATAGGCGCCCGGATAAGGCTAATGAAGCCGTGCGGCCAGAGGCAGCGAGCTAATGCAGCCGTGCGGGCTTATCCACAATGACTCAGCATTCTAGAACCATGCAAGGTGGCATTATTCTAGAACCTTCTTCCTAATTAAGAAAAACGTGTTTCTTAATTAGGAAGGCTCCCTTCAGCCCTTAATTTTAATTTGGGACTGCTCCAGGACATTTCCTAACACTAGGAAGGTCCGGGGAATTACCGGAAACTTACCGAAATTGCCGGGAAATTTAACCTAAGGCATGAGCCGATTTGGGTACTTACAGAAGCCCTCGGCAACGTCACTTGCAAGGCGAGTGGGGTTGTCGATAGAAAAGGATCCGATCTCGGCGAATGCCGAGACGGATTGGGTGACCAAGACTCGCCGAGTGGCCGAACCTTTTGGAAGGCTACCTACGTATCCCGAGGAATCAAGCCAGCCGTAGTTCGGAATTAGGATCCGCCGGGGAAGGAAGAAGAGAAACCGGTCTCTTGCCGGGGAAAAAGAAGAGAAAATGACCTAGGAGGTCAAGCAATTGATCCTACCGGGGATATGCTAGGAGTGACCAAGGTGGCCTGATATCCGAACTTCTATGAGGGGCCGCTTTATCACTAAGGGGTGACAAAGAAACAGGTGACCAAAGTGGTCAAATGGCCGGACCTTTTATAAAAGGCTACCTACGTATCCCTGAGGAATCAAGCCTTGATCGTAGTTCAAGCATCACTAGATAGTTAGGAACGATGTCTAGGATTCTTGAGATTTTGACAATTAATGGAGGCCGTCACCCGAGGAAACTAGAGCCGACGTCACTATCGAGTGGATAGAGGTAGCTAGAGTTTGGTGAACTTGAGCATACGTCTCAATCTCTTTCGAATCGTAGATATGGGTTGCCAAAGCTAGAATGATTTAAGCATACGTCTCAATCTCTTTCGAATCGTAGATATGGGTTGCCAATGACTTGAGCATACGTCTCAATCTCTTTCGAATCGTAGATATGGGTTGCCAATGACTTGAGCATACGTCTCAATCTCTTTCGAATCGTAGATACGGGTTGCCAATGACTTGAGCATACGTCTCAATCTCTTTCGAATCAGAGATATGGGTTGCCAGAGCTTGAATGATTTAAGCATACGTCACTACTCGGGATAGAGGTAGCTTATGTTGAGAGAAACTTGAGCGTACGTTACTATTCTGGATAGAGGTAGCTTAAGTTGATAGAAACTTAGCATACGTCACTATTCGGGATAGAGGTAGCTTAAGTTGAGAGAAACTTAGCATACGTCACTATCCGGGATAGAGGTAGCTTAAGTTAATAGAAACTTAGCATACGTCACTATTCGGGATAGAGGTAGCTTAAGTTGATAGAAACTTAGCATACGTCACTATTCTGGATAGAGGTAGGCTCAGTTTAGAGTTTTGACAATTCGGAGGTTGTCACCTAGCGTTATCCCGTTATAACGGAATTAACGGAGGCGACTGGGAATAGAGCTTGATTGCTAAAGAGATAAGGGATATTTTCTGAAAAAGATGTTATCTTGGTTAAAAGATAACGGAAATTGCATGCCCAAGTGGAAGGTCCAGGGGCAGGATTGTAATTTCGCCGTAGCGAATGAAGCCGCCCGGCATGAGATGGAGAAAAAGGAGCCGTACGGCTAGAGACCTATTTTTTCCAGATTATTTAAAACAGGTTTGAACGGGCATTGGGCATTATTGCCGCCCAAGAACTGCCGAGGAAGAGAGAGAGAAAGGAGAGAATTTCTTCAAAATTCTTCAATTCCCTTTGCTTCTATCGATTGGAATGGATCCGAGGGCAATCCCATACCGAGGCAAGCAAGAAGGAACATCTCCGCGGCCGCGAGAAGGAGGAGAAAGGAGCTCGTTCGGGACGGAGAGGAAGTATGACTTCCTTACGCCTCCATCTGAGCTCTATCCGGGGAGAAGGGAGCATAAATCAACGAACCCGCGATCGGTTGGGGTAAGCATTCTCATTTTGCTCAAATCCGATGATTTTGCTTGAATTTTGAATGATTTAGGGCTTGACCCGAATTCTAGGATTTTTGAATGATTTTTTGAATGATTTTGAGATGCATGAACAACCTATGAGGCTAAGAATATGCAATGTGCAATTTATTTGATGAAAATTATGAGAATGACTCACTTTTTTTTCTCGCAAAATGAAGTAAGAATGAGAATTTTCAAAATATGAGACGGAGTTCTTGCCTTGTGCTAGAACTAGGTCAAAATTTTGATTTTCAATGAGAAAACATGATTTTGGAAGATGAAAATGATTCATGCATGCCATTTTTGAAAGAATAATGCTTATGTGCAAAGAATTGTGAAAATTGTGATTTTGTGCTTTAGGAAAGCAATGGGACTTGACATGACGCGTTTCAAGTGATGAAAGACGCTTTTTTGATGCAAATAATGCTAGAAAAAATTTTATGAATGCTTTTCTTTTGAAAATATGTGCATTTTTGTGAATATATGCATGCTTTTGAAAATGATGAAGGACTGACACTTCTTTTTTTTTTTTGTGCTTGTCTACAGGAGAACAAGTCTAGAGGACCATCGGAGATAGCAGTTAAGCTTTGGCAGAGGATGCCGGATTTTGAGAGGAATGGGGTGAACCCCAAGAATTTGGTGAGGGCTACCGGTCTGGATGCGTTTGTAGAGGCCATCGGCAGGGGTGTTCACATCACCTCTAAGAGCAAGGGCTTGGTCCAGCCCTTTCGAGTTCCGTGGGATAGTACCCATAGCTTTCACCCGAGCCGGGGAGAGCCGACAAGTGACTCGCCGATTTCACAGCCTATTACCGGCCTACAGCTCACCGGAGGCCCGTGACTTGGAGAGACCATATTACCGCCGAGGAATTCCAGTGCTTTGGTCGGGTTTGAGCCGATTCCCAAGGGGCCGGGATGGAGACGCGAATGTCGAGGTGGCAAGCCGTACTTGCATGCAACTTTGCCGCTAATGATGTGATCGCCTCAAAGAAATCGGCTAGAGCATTCATATGGTTGATGCTATCACCACCATCTTTGCTAATTCTCGGGACGCCGGCCATGACTTGCCTCCTCGACTCTTCGAGGATGTGGATGGGATAGGGACGGTCTCGGGAGAGGCCGGATTGGCGAGTTGTACTTCTCGTTGGACATGTACAATGGAACAAAGCCGCTTCCATGGATCGCTTCTCATTTGCCCTCGAGGTAGTCTCCTTTCTTTTTTCTTTTCTTTTCCCCGTCTTGAGACTTTTATGAGAGAGAGAATGACCTTTTGATGTTTTGAATATGCAGCCCGGTTTTGTGAGGTGATCGGGTTCTTCCCTTGGAACCAAGCAGAGCGATGTCACCATCTTCCCCGCTATGGTTCGCCGGAGGGGAGATGCGAGGGATAAATTCACTGGGAAGACCCGGATCACTTTCGACTACAAAATGGTGAGGCCAGCCATCAACAGGATGGGCACGACGGAGCGGACTTCTACCCTTGGGGCAGTGTATCCTGAGATCTTGGCCGGGAGATGCCATTGATGTGACGAGGCAGGAGGTGGCTCACTGGCCGACATGTGATGTCATTTACTTGGGGGACCGTTTCTCGAGGCAAAGATGGCCATGTCCCTCCATTGGACGCCATTACTCCTCAGATCCTCCAAAGACGGATGCTACAGCCTGTGGATTGGCCGTAGGATGAGATAGCGAGGTACCAAAGTGTGCGTGGCCGCAGAGGAGTACTTTGACATGGACACCCCTACGCCGTGTTTGTGGAGCAGCCGCCCGAGGACGCCACGTGGCTAGTGAAGCCGGCGGTCACTCGTGGATACGGGGAGGATGAGCCTACCGACCCGCCGATCCCTCCCGCGCATCCGTCCTACGTGGTCCATGGAGTGCCGAGGAGGATGAGGATACCGTCCCCGATGCTAGGGAGCCCCAAGACACCTTGCCGCCCGATAGCACCGTGAGTGTACTTTTAGGGTCTTATTCCCTTTTAGCTTTCGCATTTTCTCGCTTTTGCAATTTTCTCGAGATTTTTCTCGAGATTTTCTCTTCTTTTTCTCGTGTTCCAACTCGCACTTACGATAGGCCGGTCGTGCGTAATAGGGCCGGAAGGACATGTGCCTGCCTCTTCGAGGAAGCCGGCTCGCGCTTCGAAGGCGGCAGCTGATGCACAGGAGCCTGGGCGCAAGAGACGGCACGTCTGGGGCACAATGCCTACCTCATCGGCCTCTGAGTACTCTTCCAGGCCATGCCTGGGCGGGGACCCAACGCCGACATTCCGGGAGCAAACTGGCCGAGTACGGCACGATAATGTCCATTTGTCTGACGTGAGCGACCAGGAGGACTTGATGAGGGAGGCTAGCATCTATGAGCTGAGCAGCGATGAGGAGGAAGAAGAATCTGAGGCCTAGGAGGTCTCTAGAATGGATTTAGGAACAAAACAAACAATGAACAATTTTTATGCACACTTTGTTTATTTTTTGCTTTATTTGGGCGCCGATGGGGCGAAAACATTGTATTTACATTTTATTTACTTTTCTAATTTATGCTTTCTCCATTTGCATATTATCTCGAGCCTTGGGGGCGACTTTTTGCTTGGAATTGGGGCCGAAACTGGGCCAAAATGATTTATAATGGTATATAAATGCTTGAATGGCTTCGGATATGTTTTTGTACATGTGTTTTGGTTGAGAAAGTGGGGTGAAAACTCCCTTGGGCAGCAACTTTGGTTGCCGCAGAATTTTTTTCTCGCAGAGGGCTAATGTAGCCGTGCGGCATGGCCTCGAGGGAAAATGAAGCCGTGCGGCTTGCGCCTGTCTCGAGCCGGTTATTTTCTCGAATAAAAGCAAGGCTTGGCCATTTCATTTCATTTTCACTCTAGACTTGTCCCAATTGTTCCCAGAGCATATTTTGGACCTAAAAGCACCATCTTTGATCACTTTGCGATGGAGAAGCCCGTCGATTGCAAAGGGGGAAGCGAGACCATTTTCTATCCGGTCTTCAATCTTGGGCGAGACATAACTTCCAAAATCACAAGGGACTGCTTGATTCTTCCTTCAAGATCAAGTCTTTATGGCATTTGAGGGATCTCCCGCCCGATTGGGACTTGTTGAGAGCCGCAAAGAAAGTTCTCGGGACGTCCGAGACATGTTTATCGCTTCTCTTACAACGAAATTGTCCCAACGCACGAAGACTTCGTGAGCCTTGATTGGGGGTCCCGAGACCGAGGCTATATCTATTCCGCCGATCGGAGACGTGCCGGTGACGGTAAAGCTTGCATCTTTTCTCGCATTCCTTCGGGAGAGGCCGAGAGGATGATGGTAGCCCCTGATAGGATTGACCTTTCGATATCCCTGCAGGCTGGGTCTCCGTATATGGCTGCGACCACGGTGGCTATGGATGCTTTCATTCTCTCGCGTATTCTCTCGTTTTGTTCACCGCCGAGTCCGCGGGATCTGTCATAGTGGCCTCTTGGACATGGTCGAGACCGCAGTGGCCGGGAAGGATATTGTCCCGCCGGTTTTGGGAGAGACATTTCATGGGATCGATGTGATGGCTCTGGGAGACCATTTCATGAGGTCCTGGAGTCCTGGCTATGTTGACTTTGTGGTCAGCAGGAGAGGCTCTGGCTTTGCCCGGGGCTTTGCCGACTCTGCCCTCGGGTGATTTCTGAGAGGTGCGCACCTAGGCACAGGAACAGTGGTAGCCGGGAGCCGATGATGGCTAGGCTATCCACTTCTGACATCCGTTGGTGGATACCACACCGGAGGTTGCACTGTGAGGATATTTCAGAGTCTTATGTCATGAGGGTTCCGTGATTCTCGCCGGTCATCCTTCTATATACCCCGCTTGGTATCCAGGCAGCTTGGGGCTTTACAGAGCCATTGAGTGACTGGGAGGACATCCTGACCATGGAGGTGGTGTCATCGGACATGAGGGATCCAAACCTTCTCTTTCTTCTCGAGGGCTTGGACATATGTCGCTTTCCCACCTGTGGCTATCTTCAGAGCAGTGAAGAGCACCATCTTGACCACCGTCTACTGGACTCGGTACGAGAGGGAGACGGGAGCGACTCAAAGTTATCTTGGAGGATAGACGCCGAGCTTTACTGGGAGCCGACCGCGACTCGAGTAGGACTCGAGGAGACCGAGGCTAAGGCGAGTTGCCATAACCAAATGTGTGACTTGGTCGAGATATGGAGGCTCTGCACAAGAGGTTGTCCGAGGTCGCTCCTTTGACTGAGGCTCAGAGGGAGGAGGTACGGACTCGTGCTCGGATAGAGAGAGCGCTTATTGACACGGGGTTGGTGGAGGCTCCAGTGAGGATACCAGAGGTCGGAATGAGGGATACCGACATCATTGAGAAGAAAAGGAAGAAGACTCGACGAGGCCGAGGAAAAGGGAAGAAGACCAAAGAAGACTCAGCGAATGACGACTGACAGATCTTTTCTTAGGATTCCCTTATTGCCATTTTGCAAACACATTAGTTTATTTAGGCATTTTATTGTATTTTAGATCTTTGTAGCAGGTTAGCAGAGTCAAGAGGTAGACCGTGCTTGAACTCATCAAGAAGTTTTTAACTTGTAATGAACAAGAAATATTATTTTAGAAATTAGTCAAGACACATTTCATGGAAATTCAAATGTCTTTTTTTTTTTATTGATCAGGACATATTTCATGGAAACTTAATCGTCCTTTGTATTGTTTAGACCGAACCATATATGGCCGCCTACGTTCCCCTTTTACAAGAAAGGCTAAGTGGGCTCAGTCTACGTAGTTCATTCCGTGAACTAATTTTTTTCAGTGTGCACTGCTTTTTGCCTAGACCGCCCTTTTGGGGTTTTCACTTAGCCGGGCATTACTCTTTTTGCACTAAGATTTTTTTCTTTTTTTTTTTTTATATGTGCAACCCCGTCTTTTGCCTAGACCGCCCTTTTTGGGGTTTTCACTTAGCCGGGTATTACTCTTTTTGCACTTTTTTTTTTTTTTTTTTTTTTTTTTTTATTAGACATAGTATCTTCTGAGTTTATCACCGCTGACCGGGTGGACAAAGGGATTGCCATCCAAGTCCGCAAGCTTCATGGCTCCTCCCGATAATATCTTCTCGCACCACATAAGGGCCGATCCAGACGGGTTCCCATTTTCCTGTGGGGTTGTCTCTGGTAGGGGGCTTTACTTTCAAGACTAAGTCACCTTCTTTGATGTCTCCGGCCTCGACCTTTTATCAAACGCTCTAGCCATTCGCCTCGGTAGGCTCCTGGGTGTGTTCCATGGCTTTTAGCCTTCTCTCGTCAAGGTGGCTAACTCATCATGCCGCCGCGCAACCATTCTACTTCATTGACATCTGCTTCCAGAGGACCCTTAATGACGGGATTTCCAACTCCACCGGTAACACCGCTTCCATCCCGTAAGTTAGGGCAAAAGGAGTTTCTCCCGTGGCCGTTTCCGACAGACGTTCAGAGCCCTGCAGTGCTAGGTGCAGCTTTTCGGGCCAATCACGACCACGGTGGCCATCTTCCTGATGATCCGCTCGAGTGTCTTATTAGCAGCCTTCCACACTCCATTGGTCTCGAGGTCTCGTACGGACGACTTGTGGCGAGTAACTCGAATTCTCGACAGCTAGCCTATCGCAGCCTTCCTTCGAAGTGTGACCCATTATCGAAATGATCTCGCTGGGCACCCCATATCTCGCACATTATGTTTTCTTTGATGAACCGGGCCACTTTTCTCGAAGTGAGGACCTTGTAAGACTTGGCCTCTACCCACTGGGTGAAGTAGTCAATGGCTACCAACACGAACTCATGCCCATTGCTTCCTGTCGGGCTATTTTCCCTATCACGTCAATGCCCCAAGTTGCAAACGGCCAAGGAGTCGTCATGCAAGACATGTGTCATGAGGTGGGAGATGGTTGAGGTTGGCAAACCGCCGGCACTTGTCGCAGTTCTGACGTGCCGAACGCCTGCCTCCATGGAGATCCAAGAGTAACCCATTCCGAGGATCACTTGCATCGTGGCTCGCATTCATGTGAGGACCGCAAGGACCATTGTGGACTTCGGCCATCAACTCTCTCGGCTCTTTCTTGAGTGACACATAAGAGGAGTGGTCCTTGATAGCGTTTCTTGTACAGTTGCCTCCTAGATGACATAATGGGAGGCCAACCTTTTCGTGGCTCGCAAGCTTTTGGCTCGACACCTTCTTTTGGTTTACCTTCTCCGTCTCTCGAAAGCCGATTCTCCGTCTTTGAGGAATTGGTAACTGATTGTACCAAGGTTCCTTTATGGGCTCGGTCCTGTGTCCACTTCATAATGTAAGGTCGGGCTTCTCTTCTACCCACTCAAGGGCTTTATGGCTTTTCCTGGGATCTCTACCAATGAGGCTAGAGTAGCTAGGGCATCTCGCGAACTGCTTCTTTTCCCTCGGCAAGTAGTGGAAAGTCACTTCTCCGAACCGTCCAAATAACTCCTCCATACGGGCATGATACCGTTGCAGATTAGGGTCCACAAGCCTTCCACTTGTTGGAGACTTGGTTGATGATCGTGGCCGAGTCTCCGTAAACTTCGAGCTCCTTGACATTTCTTTCTAAGGCAGCCTCCAAACCAAAGAATGCAGTGCTTCATACTCTACGACATTGTTCGTGGCAGAAAGTTCAACTTGAGGGCTATGGGGTATGCTCATCTTTCGGATCGACCAATAGCATTCCTACACCATTTCCTCTTTGTTAGCGGCTCCGTCAAAGAACAATTGCCATCTATTCTCAGCTCAACCGCAAAGATCCCTTCATCTCGGGAATTGGGGTTCAGCCCTCTCGTCTTCATTATCGGGAAGTTCGCCAGTGATCCGACAATGCTTGACCCTTGATGGCCTTTCCGGTCACATAGTTGATGTCGTATTCCGCCAAGAAGAAGGACCACTTCGCTAAACGCATCGAGAGGGAAGGCTTGTCAAAGATGTATTTGATGGGGTCCATTTTCGAGACCAAATTCACAGGCGGGCTTCGCATATAATGCTTCAATTTGCCGACTACCTGCACTGGCCTCCCGCACAGTGTCTTTTCACATGCCGAGTAATTGAGCTCACTCCCCGTAGCTTCCTACCGACAAAGTAAATGGCGTTTCTACCCGAGAGTCTTTCTTTTCCCGAGCAAGCATAGCCCCAACCGCCGTGTTCATGATAGTGAGATAGAGCGTAAGAGGCTTCGTCTATGTGGGGCATAGTACCGGGGATGTACTAAATATGCCTTGATCTGGTCAAAGGCATCTTGGCATTCTTCGGTCCATTCTGTGTCCACATTCTTCTTCATGAGCTTGAAGATGGGCTCGCACATAGTGGTCAACCGATTGACGAAACGGCCGATGTACCGCAATTTACCCATGAAGCTCTTGACTTCGTCCTGGTTTGAGGTGGCCTCATATCCATGATGGCTTTGATCTTTCTGGGGTCAACTTCTATACCTCGCTCCGTGACCATATACCCAAGCACTTTTCCCTTGTCACTCCGAAGGTGCATTTCAGTGGTTTAGTCTCATGGAATGCCGTCTCAACCTCTCAAAGAATTTTCGTCGGTCACCAAAGTGCTGCCCACCCTCTCCTTTGGAGTGGATTAGCATATCATCTACGTAGACCTCAATCTCCTTGTGGCTTAGGTCATGAAAAAGCGCGGTCGCTGCCTTCTTGGTAAGTAGCCCCGGCATTCTTGAGCCCGAATGGCATTACCGTATAACAAAGAGGTTCCCCATGGTGTGGTGAAGGCCGTTCTTCTCTTGGTCTTCCTCGGCCATCTTGATCCGATTGTAGCTCGCAAAACCATCAACGAAGGATTTGACTTCGTAGTTGGCAAGTGGAGTCCACCAGATGTCTATGTTTGGCGCAGGGTAGTCGTCTTTGGGCCGGCCTTGTTCGCATCTCGGAAATCCACACAAAGCAGCGCACCTTCCCATCGGGCCTTGGTTACGGTCACGATGTTGGACAACCATGTCGGGTATTCAAGAACTCTGATGAACCCTACCCGCAGTAGCTTCTCAATTTCTTCTTTGACCTGTAGAGACTATTCCGGCTTAATCTTTCTGCTCGCTTTACTCGGCTTAGCATCTCGGTGCTATAGGGATTCTGTGTTCTACTATCGAACCTGCCTAGCCCCTAAGATATCCTTGTATGACCATGCAAACACGTCGACGTATTCTCCGAGCAGCTCAATCAATCTGTCCCTTTCAACCCCTGGAAGAAGCTTCCAATCTGTGTCTCTTTAGGTTCCTCAATAGTACCCAAGTTCACACTTATCAAAACCTCCTGCAGCCTTGGGCCCGGTTTTCCTTTTTTTCTGAAACCCGCTTAAAGATTTCTTTAATGTATTGTTCGTTTAGTGTGTTTGCATCTTGTTCAAATGATTCATTATTAACTGTTGTTAAGTTTTGAGTTAATTTATCATTTGTTAAGTTGGCAATAAGAGGATAATCGAAAGATTTGTCATTTCATTCAAAATAAGGGGAAAGATGACATCGATTACATTTTCATAATCCTCGGGCGTGAGGCCTTCGGATGACTCGAGGATGGAATTCAAAGATTCCCGACTCGATCAATAGACAACAACCGACTCGAGAGGGTCACCGATCATAGGGATATCAGCCGACTGTGCTTGGGTGACGGGTTCCTTGACAGTTCCTTGGCATAACCGACATAGTAGTCGAACTTGCCCGAAGGCTCTCCCAAAGTTCCTACGCTCTTGTCCCCAACTTCGTATCTTTCCTTAAGCTTCTGCCGTGTGGACTTTCTCTTCTTCTTCTTCCTTGAAGGAGCGTCCTCATTGATCCATTCTTGATACTCATACTCTAAGCAAGCCTTCACAATCACATACATCATACCGTATGTGAGGCTTGGGTTGAACCGGGATAGCCCCTCCAATTGCTTGGTCATTACCGTTGTGGATTACCATGTTGGCCATTTTGACACCGAAAAGCTAACAAACCGAGGATTCTCGCGAACTGTCTCGAGGATTCTCGCGCTAACAAGTTGCCGACCCGGTGTTCTCACCCACTTCTTTCTCGCCGCGGGAAAGGGATAGGAAAGGTTTAGACTCTGGGTAGGTGTTTAGCTCGAAGGCTCGTGCAATATGCAAATTAGAATCTTCAAGTTTACTTAAAACAGTGTCTTTTATTAATATCTATTTGGTTGGAAAAGGGATTCGCCCTTCTTTTTTTATGACTACTCTAGATCCCGGATCGCCGGGTTCCGTCACTACGTCTATAAGCCCCTCGTATTCCACCCGTATTTCGACCTCCTGTGGTGGACAGCCCGGGCGAGGGTCCTATAGGGCACGCGGATCCCACCGACCGAGAGTAAAGAACGCTCGTATCGGGTCTAGCGGGTCATAGGACTTTTCAACGCACGAGCGATGCGGATTATAGTCAAGGCAACACCGGAAAGTCTCGTCTCTGCCTTGACGTTTGACAGAGTTTCGCTTGAGCGAATGACGGTTTTTTGACTTTCGGTAATGTCCGAGAGAATAATAGGCATGGGTCGGGCGGCAAAAGCCGGATGACACAGTGTCACATTGAACTTCGTTGCATACGCAGTGCGTGAGTCGGAATCGAAGTCAATGCCGGTCAAGATCTTGCCGCTTTTCCTTGTCGGAATTTTGGCGAGCTTCGCTTGAGCGAAAGATCTTTTGATTTTTTGGCAAAGACTCGGTCTTGACTCTTACGCATTTCGTGCGGGTCAAGGTCAATAGTCAATGTCGGAGTCAAGATCCCACCGATTTTTCCTTGTCGGAATTTCGCTAATTTCGCTGAGCGAAAATCTTGGCTTCCGTTATGAGCTAAGGCTTGACCTTTACGAGGGTATGCAACCGGGCTGTATGACACGGACTAGACCAAAAACCAACCAAAATGTCACGGATTTTGAAACGTGTGACACGGACCGTGCATTGGTCGACACCGGGCCGCCACGGGAGGTTGGGATGATTCCGTGCGCGCCCGGAGCATCGTAAGGCCGTCCGTGATCGCACTGAACCACCTCGGGTTTCAAGGACGTGCGTGCAAAAGTGTACTGTGATATATCAGGTGCGGCTGTGAGTGTGCGGTCTCCTAAAAATGTTCCTTTTGAGTTAAAACAGAGATTCTCGTAAATGTGTTTTAAAGGAATGATTTTCGGGACGGGGAAGATGCAAGACATAAGCACGTAAATTTTATGGGAGCCCCGCCGCCATGGAGCCGAGTAGCCCCAAGCCGCTAGGACCGCCAGATTAACCATGATTTTTCCTGGTGGAATTGCCACTGAGGTCGCCCGGTCAGAATCCAATGAGGATTGAGCCTTACGACTGCATGGATCAATTTTCCAGGTTCCACTCCTTTTGCTATTTTTCGGGTTGTTTCCCGTTTCAAAGTATGTACAGATCCCAAGATGCAAATGATGCAATGCAAGGTAAAGAAAGCAAGCACGATTAATGAAATCAGCGACGGGAGTCTAACCCGCTCAAAGGGAAAAGCTTTCTTCTATTTTTTTCAAAATTGTTTTTTTTCGAAAAGGGATACTGGTACGTGGGTTGTTAAACCACCGGTTATCCCAACTCCCACGTCAGGGAGTGTACAGGAAGGGTAAGTGGTTTCCACCTATATACCGAGTATCGATTTTAGTTTGTTTTGAAAATAGAAACTTTTCTCCTTTGGGTTTTCCCCAGCGGAGTCGCCAAACTGTGAATGTGGTGCCCAAATTTTGTGTTGGATTCACGCGAGTTTGAAGACATCCGAGTTATTTAAAAAATGGAGTCGCCACGCCATTTTGATTACCTCAAAACTTTGAAAAAAAGGTTTTTACTTGGGTTCGGAGGTTAAGTTACCCCTTGGGAAGAACGTTTGGCGTTCACCCAAAGTGCCTTGCCGGAGCAAGTCTCCCAAGATTTCAGTAATCGTGCTTGCTTGCGTGCTTTCTTGTGTGCATGTGTTTGAGAATAAGGGGGGAATGTCCCAAGTTATCTTCCGGACGTACAAACCATTTGTTGGTTGTCGCTCGGGATTCCTTGGATTTTATGTATTCGGGATTATGATCCCGTCCTCATCTTATGACTTGTGATCATCGCATTTTAACCTCGGGACCCTCGGGACTTGCGTGATCGAGAGAATGACTCTCTTTATGGTCAAAGATGAGGTTCTTTAGGAAGGAATGTCCTTAGCCCATCAATCCTACGCTTTAAGACGGTCGAGCTCGTATAGAGGCTTCATACTCTTTCTTAAGCGATAATCGGAGATATAGGGTTCAAGGTTGTCCCTTTCTAAAGAAATCATGAACCTTTTAATGGAAGGAACGATGTAAAGATAGGATCTTGTACACCGGTCCATTCCAAGGTTGGGGGAAAAGGGGAATGCATGATGAAAAATGACTCTTTAATGAAAAGATGACATTTTTATGTTTGCAAGTGATGCTTTTGATTGAAAGACATGATCTTTATGCAAGTGATGCATAAAGATACGATTTTTATGCAAATGATGCATTGAAAAAGGGGTTTTGATGCAAAGGATGCATTTTTATTGAAAAAGATTTGATCTTTATGTACAAAGGATGCATAAATACGACTTTTTTATTTACAAATAGGGGTTTTAGGTGCAAAGGATGCACCTTTATGAAAAAGACTACATTTTTATGACAAATGAGGTCTTAATGCATGCAAAAAGGGGAAGGGGATGATAAAGATGTGATCTTTAAGCTACCAAGTCCCAAGCAATATAAAGACAATGCAATGAGCAATTTATAAAGCAATTAGGATGCAAGGATAGGGCGTGCGAGGTTACCAATGACTTCCTTTGCTTCTCGGGACGGAGCTAGGAGGAGAGGTCGATCTTTGGTCTTCAAGGAGGAGGGATGTAGCTTCTTGGCCTTCCTTCTTCTTCTTCTTGAATTCCCAGCAGTTTCTTCACGTATTTCAGAGTGTATTGTGTATTTTTCTCATATATTGTGTGTTGAAATGGGTAGAGGAGGGCTCTATTTATAGGCAGTCTGGATAAGGCTAATGAAGCCGTGCGGCCAGAGGCAGCAAGCTAATGCAGCCGTGCGGGCTTATCCACAATGACTCAGCATTCTAGAACCATGCAAGGTGGCATTATTCTAGAACCTTCTTCCTAATTAAGAAAAACGTGTTTCTTAATTAGGAAGGCTCCCTTCAGCCCTTAATTTTAATTTGGGACTGCTCCAGGACATTTCCGGAACACTAGGAAGGTCCGGGGAATTACCGGGAAACTTACCGAAATTGCCGGGAAATTTAACCGGAAGGCATGAGCCAGATTTGGGTACTTACAGCTGGGGACTTGAAACTTGTTTTCAAAAGTGGGTCAAACTTTCGGGCTTGTTCAACATTCTTTTCATGCATTTGTGTGTGTGCATTTGTTGTTGACATTATATGTGTGTAAATGCATTTAGTGCTTTGCTTTATTCCCTCCCCTTCCTTGGTTCTTGTTTGTTGTGCTTGGGGCTGAGCTATTGCATTGAGCTTGGAGGCTGGGGCTGTTTCTGTTCCTCTTGATTCAGATTCTGGAAATGTGACTCCTTCTGTCATGCGACATAAGATGCCCTCCATGTCCTGTGTCCTGCGACAAAAGTTTCCATTCTGCAGGACTTGAATTTCTGATACAGGTTGTGATTGTGGGGCAGTCCCCCATGATAAATTATGATCATTGTGATTATTGTTCTCTGTGGGGGTGTGTGTGTGTGTTTTATTCCCCCTGTTTTCAAAAATAAATAAAAAAAAATAAAAAATATTATCGCAAATAAAGGAAGATAGTCATCCGTACACTACGTCACATAGATCTAGAACCCTCGGGTGCGATTGACGGCATCGCGGACGGTGATGTAATTCGCTTACACTTGAGCGCCTGAAATCAAACCTATCTCCCTAGCGCATCATAGGTGGCGCCACACTTTTAAAGCTTACCCAATGGTTGGTTTTTGACACGCCATTTTAAAATGCACTAAAATGAATTGTTGAAGCAGTATGCGAATTAGATTGACAAGTTGGATCAGAGGATCAAGTGGACTCAAAGTTGTTGATCCAGAACAAGTAAAGCCTCTTCCTTACAAGTTCAAGATGCCCAAAATACAATTTGATGGCTCAGCATGCCCGAAAACCCACATTGACACATATGTGATGACCATGGGGGCAATGGGTTGTACTCCCGAGTTTATGGCTCAGCATTTTCATCTCACACTCAAAGGACCTGCCTTGACATGGTTTCTAACTCTTAAGCCATATGCTCGATCTACTTGGAGCCAGACTACTGAGGCTTTTCTTGAAAAGCATCGCGGAAACCTCGATTGGCCCACAACTAGGGACGACTTGGTTGGCACAATCCAAAAGAGTGATGAGTCCATTACCGATTTCTACAAGCGTTGGAATGCCAAATTGAATGAGCTGTCTTAGCCAATCCCGTTGCAAGATCAGAAGGACATATTTTTATCATGTTTGAAGCCAGCACTTCATAAAGCCATAGGTACTGGATGGTATCCCAATTTAAGGGAGATGGTAGGCATGGGAGCTCGCAGCGAGAATCGACTCTTCAACCTTACCCCGGAAGCCAAGGCCGGCAATGTTAGCGGTTATCGTTCCAAGATGGTCAACCCAGTTCCCATGGTCCCAAAAGACAATAGTATCAACAACCTTCAGAGGGGAAGCACTGACCCAAGCAGCGGGAAATTTCAACCTCCTCAGCCACGGAAGTTTGACAATCTTGGCATGACTATGAAGGAAGCATTTAATGGTCTGGTTAAGACAGGGATGGTCCAGCCCCTTGATAATTACCGCCCTATACATTGCAACCCAAAGCTGGATACAAGCAAGTACTGCTGCTATCATCAATTCCCTGGTCATACAACAAATGATTGCATCCCCCTGAAGATGCTCATTCAGAAGCTTGTTGAGGAAGGTAAGATTGAGAAAGCTCCCCCCAACGAGGTCACCAATCTTCTTCCATGATTCATAGTGGCCCTCCCGTCCAAAGAAGGAGAAATCAGTCAGTCAGCGTCATAGGTTCTAGAATGTCTTTTACATTGTCATAAGTCTGTCAAAGTCCATGTTATGAGTTTACATTAATAAAAATCTTCATTTCTTTTCTTGCTAGACTCGAGACATCACTTGCACCTCACGTTACATTTAATTGAAACGATCTCATTCTACATGATCACTTGTGCTGCTCAATCACTAATGCATTGAAATGATTAATATTTAATTTAATCGGAGTCAGAAAATCGACTGATATCTTTCTCAAATTGGGGCTCACCAATTCCCCATCTCGCATCTCATATGCTCACATCTCTTTCATAATCTCGTTGCTCGATGAATTTGCATGAATCTTTCTCAATCAAGTTTAAGCAAACAATGAAGACTTAAATTCATTTAGGTCATCCGGTAAGAGCTATGGTTGAAGCCTTTCACCCATAGGAAGCTATTACCTCACCCTCACTAAATAATACCCTTCCATTTCAAGATCGGCATGTTTTGAAACCCCGTTTAGCCATCATCTTTGCTCCGTGCTAAGAGAAGTCCAAGCAAGGCCAAGAAGCTAACTTCGAGAGTCGGCGATGCAAAATGCTCAAGTCATGAAAGAAGGACAATGATAATCCTCAATCTCCTCAAGAGGCCTTCCAAGTTATCAAAAGAAGAATTTTAAATCCTCACAAGTCAGCAAGAATCCTCAATTCCTCAAGAGGCTATTCAAAAGAAGGACTTTGATCATCACAATTCAGCGAAAGTTCCCGACTTCTCAAGAAGCTCTCCAATGTTCAAAAAGGAGCCCGATTCCTCATAAGATCACAAAAGTTCTCGATAGCTTGGACTTCCTCTCACTAACACCTTCCAAATAATTCCAGCCATCCTCTCGATTTTAGAGGATATTCCCATTACCAAAATCAATCCCAAGCCATCCTCTCGTTTTTAGAGGATATTCCCATTACCTTTACCCTTGCCTTCAGTCAAAGTCAAAAAATTGACCTCTCATTCTTAGAGGCAATCAATTACCTCACCTTAGAAATCCCAAACACATCCTCAAAATCCAACCTCTCATATTTAGAGGTTCAGTCAGCAGAAAGCCCAGCCGACCTCTCATCTTAAGAGGTCATGATATCCCAAATCACTCGAGGGCCGATCGAAACCCTGAAACCCATCTACAGTTCCTGTCGGATAGCAGTTTCATTCCAATATCATCAAGATCTAAATCAGATTAATGCTTTGTTGCTTACATAAGTTGGAACCTAATCTATCTCGGTTCAAGATCATCAATCAAAGATTGTGCAAATTCAACTCTATTCATTTGGCGCTTCATGTGAGCATATTTCATTTCTCCTCCACAAACACTTACCGTGGACGTCCCACTGGGGCTTCGCATCCGTGTCTCCCATCGACACTCCAAGAGGACATGTTTTTTCAATTCTTCAAATCCTCAAAAGTCCCCAAAATCTCGAATTTTCACATTCCTTTTCCTTTCAATCTGGATAAGCCCGAACTAATGCGACTTGAGCTCCTCCCAAGGAGGGGAACGTAGGCAACCATAATTGGTCCAGTCAAAATCACAAACAAATCTCAGAAAATCCAGTCTCCTCAAGGGCCGTCCCTATATACAGATCCTCCGTTCCATATTTCTGAGTTTGATTCTCGATATCAGTCGGCTTTCTCCTCAGGATTGATCAAAGTATTTGTTCATATCAGGATTGGTGATTGAATAACCCGAACATCAATAAAGGGTTTTAAGCAGCTTTGTGATCATCACGAATAAGACAAGTTTTCAAGTGTCTCGACAAGTCTTCCTTTTCTACATTCCAGGAATATAGAGCCAAACACTGTTTTTCTGTCAGCAGGGGCTTCCATACACTTTTCCACACCTTGTGATGTTTATACTCTCCCAAAAGAGTCAAACCCAAAGGCAAGTATGTCACAAAATCATGATTCATTCTACCTTCGAAAGATGTGCCCCTGCACATAAACATTTCTGTGTCTTGTCCAATGACTGATTGACTTACGTCCGAAATGATGGGTTGCCTCCTTGGCCACAAGATGACTCTGTATGCGATAAGTTTGCATTGAATCTCTTCAAATTGGGGCTTCGCCTAGTCATCTCTTCAAAATCGGGACATTCTCTGCACTACATATGATGCTCACCATTCTTATCAGCAACAAATCAATCCACCGCACCGCACTCCTGTGAGCGCCCCCGACTTGCCTAGGCTGCACCATATCACCCATCGCTCATACATTCCTCAATCACCACTCATACATTCCCCACCTCATGGGAGAGGGTTCACCCCATACGTCATCACACATATACACGGTCATACCATCATAAATCCATACATATCCGCTCGTCAAGCCGTGCAAAATCCTCACTTCTTTTCCATCCCCAGCTAAGATGGACTCGTGCAATAAATATTAATAATGAATAAGCAAAAATTCAAGTCAAATAAAATGTAAATTGTCTAGAGTGTTGTGTTTCCCCCCGCAATCAAAGTGATCATGATCTGATCATGGGGATTGCCCCTCAAATCACAATCTGGACAAAGATTTTAAATCCTGCAGGGGGCATATCCCGCCTTTATCATCTTTGTCGGTCCGTCATCCTCGGACTTATCAAGATCATCCAAAGAGCTTCGCTTGCCTCAATCTCCAAGCAATAATGCTCATCGCCTGGGCTACATCAAAGCCTCGTTCTCACGGCGAATTATTAAAACCCGTTCAAAGATGACAAGTCATCAACAAAGACCGTCCCGTGAACGCCATCCAAAGAACTCTTCAACAAGCAAAGTGGCCTAAGACCTTCTCGCAGCCTACGATCATCAGCAATAGTGGCCTTAGACCTTCCGGCACCACGATTATCGCCGACAGCGGCCTAAGACCCTCCTAGCCTACAAACCTCTACGATCATTAGCCGTAGCATCAGCCCCTCCAGCCTACAGTGTAAGCACAACATAGGTATGACAAAGATATCTCGCCAATTACTTTTCAAATAATCTCGCTCAGGTCAAAAGACCTTCAAATAATCCTCTCAGGTCAAGAGACCTTCAAATAATCTCTTTCGTGTCAAGAGACCTTCAAATAATCCCTTTCGTGTCAAGAGACCTTCAAATGATCTCGCTCGTGTCAAGACACCTTCAAATGATCCCTTTCAGGTCATGAGACCTTCAAATGATCCCGCTCAGTCAAGAGACCTTCAAATGATCTCTGCTCAGGTCAAGAGACCTTCAAATGATCCCTTTCGTGTCAAGAGACCTTCAATGATCCCTTTCGTGTCAAGAGACCTTCAAATGATCCCTTTCAAGTTAAGAGACCTTCAAATGATCCCCTTTAGCTCGAGAGACCTTCAAATGATCTCGTTTAGGTCAAGAGACCTTCAAATGATCCCTTTCAGGTCAAGAGACCTTCAAATGATCTCGTTCAGGTCAAGAGACCTTCAAATGATCCCTTTCAGGTCAAGAGACCATCAAATGATTCCTTTCGTGCCGAGAGACCTTCAAATGATCTCGCTCAGTCGAGAGACCTTCAAATGATCCCTTTTAGGTCAAGAGACCTTCAAATGATCTCGCTCAGTGTCAAGAGACCTTCAAATGATCCCTTTCGTGTCAAGAGACCTTCAAATGATCCCTTTTCGTGTCAAGAGACCTTCAAATGATCCCATTCAGGTCAAGAGACCTTCAAATGATCCCTTTCGTGTCAAGAGGCCTTCAAATGATCCCTTTCGTGTCAAGATACCTTCAAATGATCCCATTCAGTGTCAAGAGACCTTCAAGTGATCCCTTCTCGGTCAAGAGACCTTCAAATGATCTCGTTTCGTGTCAAGAGACCTTCAAATGATCCCTTTCAGGTCAAAAGACCTTCAAATGATCCCTTTCAGGTCAAGAGACCTTCAAATAATTTCCCCTATGTTCAGACTCCTTCAAACACAGTTTCGTCCTCGAACTACGACCGACTTGATTCCCGCCAGGGATACGTAGGAATCCTTTCTCAAAAGGTCTGGCCATCCGATATCACCGTATCATCGTCCGCCCATCTCCGCCATATCCCCCAACCGCTCATCGGGATTGGGTCTATTTTATCGACAACCTCACTTCTTCCATAAGCGACGCGCCGAGGGGCCTGTAAGCACGTCTATCCAATTCGCGACCCTTCGTAGGTGCATTTTAATATGATAAAATTGCACTAGGGGCATTTTGGTAAATTCCCGGTCCATTCCGAGACTTTCTAAGCTTTTATAAGTTTCTCGCTAAGAAAGGACCTATTAGGAATTATTGGATTTGGACCTTTAAGGAATTAGTTCGTAATGTTCCTGTAAGAAGCAAATTGGCTCCAAAACGGTTATGGACACATTGTGTCACGTGACACTTCGAAGCCATGAAAAGTTGATGCAGACGTCGTGCGACGTAACCGGTCCATCATCTCGCAACTATAAATAGAGCCCCGTACCTCTCATTTCAAGATCCTTTTCCACCTCCTAAAGTCACTCGCCAAATTCACGCCGTAACCTCTCTCTCTCCTCCTTCCATACGTATCCATACCAATTCCTTCAATCCAATCCCTCTCATCCAATTCACTCTCCATCATACCCTAAGTCAACACCCATTCATACATACCAACCGAAGATCCGAGCTCGCAGGCTACTCATGTGCTTGAATCCATGTACCGAAGCTCATTAAAAGGCCAATACACCTAACTTGGTGTAGTGATGGTGGATCTCCAAGGGTAACGATTCCCTTTCTTCATATCTCTCTCATATTTGTTCATTACAATTGTTTCATTGCAATTCCTATTCATCCACCTCGGTAATTAAGCTCCATTTGCTTTAATTATCAAGTGGCAATCACCATCTCTCGTTTAACTGCTTTGCTTGTTATTAGTCATGTTCATGATGTGATCTAATGGTATTTGTGGCTTGATTTCCAAGGGAGTGTGGATCTCCCATATCCACTTCCCTTGGTCAATCCTTTTGTCGATTCAGAGTTATCCGAGTTGAATTGGTGTTGTGATTGGAACCACCCGATATCCCGTTCATCCCGTGTTTGAATTCGTAAGGTTTCGCAGTGGAAACCCGTGTCACGCGACACAATTGGACACGTGGAGTCCCGTGTCACGCGACACATGTAGCCACTCGCGTAAATCATCATTTCAGCTTGTAATCCGTCTCCGGTTCACTTGTCACTCAAAACAGAGTGTGAATCTTCAATATTCACACTCATTTGAAGTGGTTGTGTAGATCTCAGCTCATCCCGTGCTTAATAATGCAAAACCTCTGCAAAGTGCTTCGTTAGGTCACGCTACACAAATGTAATTCCTCGTATCTTGTGTCACACGACATAACGAACCCTCTCGGCAAAGGTTCAGCCCGCTGTAAGCTCTGCTCTCATCCCCTTTGTAATATGGGATGTGGCCTCCCATGGTAAATGGCTCACAAGTTGTAATTCCTGAGTTGAGCAATAAAACAAAGCACTTCTATGAATTTTATTACATCTCTTTTCACACACGTTTTGCACACACTTTTGAATGTTTTGGTTGTTTAACATAGAAAGACTCGTCTACGGACGAGGCGTGTTGGGTGAACTCTCGGTTCTTTCCAACACGTAACCTGACCCTCGAACCCATTTTCTTTCAAAAGGTTTTCAATGTTTCCTTAAAACTACAAGGGCGACTCCTAAAAATTTTAATTATTTTTTCGACGAGCGTACATTCAGAGAGCCGATTGACTGTCACACAAGATATTAATTGCTTTGGGATGATGAACACCCAAGCTCAATAACAAACCCTATAACCATTTAGGTTCACAAGTAAGAGCTGCCATGGCGTGGTATTTAGCCTTAGTAGAAGATCGAGACACAATTGGTTGTTTCTTAGTTTTCCAAGATATGGCGGAATGACCGAGAAACACAAGCCACCCAGTAAGAGAATGACGGGTGATAAGACACGCAACCCAATACGAATCACACCATCCTTGGAGTGTGAGCTCGCTGAAAGCGCGAAGAGGAATACCTTGACCAGGAGTGCCTTTGAGATACCGAACAACCCGTAAGGCTACCTCGAAATGTTCTGAATGTGGTTCCTTCATGAACTGAGCCAGAATGTGGACAGAATAAGCTAGGTCTGGCCGAGTAGCTGCCAAGTAGATGAGGCAACCCACGAGGCGTCGATAACGTTCTGGATCATCCAAGAGAGCACCGGTAGCCACACCAAGCTTATGGTTCGGTTCAATAGGAAAGCCAGAGGGCTTTGCACTCCAACAAGCCCGCCTCGTGAGGTAATATCCAACGGTAAATTTATCATTGGCATAAGAACAAACCAGAAGAGCTGCGGGCAACCTCAATGCTAAGAAAATATTTGAGAGAACCAAGATCTTTCATTTTGAAACAATCACATAAGTACTATTTGAAGGTCTGCAAAGCAGCGGAATTGTTCCTGGCAATAATAAGATCGTCAACATACAAAAGCACATTCATATGAACTGTTCCTTTTGTGAACGTAAATATAGAATAGTCGGAGTAAGACTGTAAGAAACCGTAGGTCTTCAAAGAGGCCAGTAACTTGGCAAACCAACATGGAGGAGCCTGTTTTAGGGCATAAAGAGATTTACGAAGATGACACACGGTGTTGGGATTCGGTGCTTCAAAACCCGGAGGGAGTTTCATGTAAACCTCTTCCGCAAGATCACCATGCAGGAAAGAATTATGAACATCCATCTGATGTAACTCCCAATTCTTGGAAGTAGCGATAGCAAGAAAAGCCCAAACAAAGGACTATTTTTGCCACAGAGCAAAAGTTTCTATATAATAAACACCTTATTTCGATGATTGCCGCGTACCACTAACCTGACTCGAGTCGCTCAAAACTCCATCAGAATTATATTTAATTTTATAAACCCATTAGCTACCCAAAGCACGTTTGCCAGGAGGTAAAGACACCATAGTCCATGTGCCATTATCTTCCAAGGCTCGAATTTCTTCTTGCATTGACTGTTTCCAACCATCATAAGCCATGGCCTCGCGAAAGGAACTCGGCTCTTTAGCCAAAGTAATGGCTGCAAGAAAGTTACAATATTTTGTAAAAAAAAAAACTATCACAATTTATATAGTGAGTTATAGGATAGGGGGTACCGAGGAACCGATTGAAAGAGGAGAGATGGGGATGGACTCGAAGAAGAAGCCGTAAGAGAAACATAATCATGAAGACGAACAGAGGGAGTTTTCGTCTCATACCCCTCCCTAGAGTGCCGGGTTCAAACTTTAGAAGGTACAGAGTGCAATGCGTATGGAGCCGCAAGATTGGCCGGTGTGGGCGATGATGTAGGTACATCTGGACTACATCGTCCTGTGCTTCAGTGTAATAACAGCCTCTACTGGGAGAATGAGATTCAAAGCAAGAGGTGAAACCGCTGAGGGGACGGGAGGAACAAGAGGCCGGTCGAAAAATAAATACTCCTAAAGGCAAATTTCATCAAAGAAGAATATCAACCGAATTTGGGACATGAGGGACCGTGTTGGGGTCACTATATGGAAACACAGCCTCAAAGAATTTCACATCCCGGAGACAAAGAATTTCTTGGTCTCAAGATCAAACAGTTTCCACCCCTTTTTACTAAGAGGATAGCCCAAAAAAATATACACTTACGACTTCGACTAGCAAATTTGTCACCCTTGGCTCGCTGATTATGAGCATAGCACATCGAACCAAAGACCCAAAGTGAATCATAAAAGGGCACTTTTCCAAACAAAATTTCATAGTGAGTTTTATTACCCAACAAGGGGGAAGGAGTTCTATTAATCAAATGAGCAAATGTAAGAACCGCCGCCCCAAAAATAAATGGGAAGATGCGCTTGAAACCGTAAGGCTCTAGCTATATTCGTAATGTGGCAATTTTTTCGTTCGACTCGCCCGTTTTGTTGAGGCGTGGCAACACAAGAAGTTTGAAACGTATACCGTGAGGAAAGAAAATAATCAAGTAAGCAGTTAAACTCGGCACCATTGTCGATCGAACAATTTTGATTTGTTGAGAAAACTGTCATTCCACCATTGCAACAAAAGCCATAAACATACGAAAACCTCCGTTTTATCAATTAACAAATAAATCCAAACAGCACGCGAGTAATCATCCACCAAAGTTAAAAAAATAACGAGCACCACAAGAGGAAACATGGGTGTAAGGACCCTACAAGTCACAATGTACCTTCTCAAAAATTCTAGTGGACTTATACTCACTAATAGAAAAACTATCTCTAGAATGTTTTGCACGAAAACAAACATCACAATATTGACTAAGGTTACCACACAAACGACTGACCGGAAGGAGAAGCTTTACTACTCTTTCGCAGGGATGCCCCATACGATTATGCCACAACTCAAGCGACGAAGATGCTCCATTAACTGAGATGTGATATGCTGAAGGAGAGCCCCCAAAATACTAGAGTCCATCCCGCCTAACACCCGTTCCAATCAGATTCCTCGACAGGTCCTGTATAGCACATAAAGAGGAATTAAATTGGACAGTGCAAAGTATATCATCAAAAAGTTGAGAAACAGAAAGAAGATTGCAACTTAAATTTGGTATATAAAGAACATGATGAAGAGTAAGAGTGTCTGTCAAGCAAGCAGAGCCCTCTGTATGAGAAAACATAGAAGCGCCATTAGAAAGCCTGACTAGACATGTTTGTATTGAGCGAGAATCAAAGAGACAGGAAGCGTCTCCGATCACATGATTGGTAGCCCCTGTATCTAAGATCCACGAATATGTGTCAAACGTACCATGAAGACAATTATCCGAAACACGAGTATTACACACAAGACATGCTAAAGCATTCCACTGTTCTGCAGTAAATAGAGTGGAGGAGGCAGAGGAGAGTGCTCCAGCGGCGGCGGCACCAACTTGGACAGAACCACGATCGGTGGCTGTTGAACTGTTCGTGTGGGTCCTTTGCCTCGACCTTGCTGGGGACGACTTCCACCACAAGAACCAGATTTGTTGCTGTCTCCCCACCATTCTAGATAGCCGACTAGTTCAAAACATGAAGTAACATCATGACCCTTTTTCTGAGAGTGAGTACATGTAAGATGAGATCTGTCCGGTTTGTCACGACCACAAGAACTACCAGTTTTAAGGGAAAAACTGACCACATCCAGAGGGTCATCAAGAATAGGTTTAGCAAGAAGAACTCGTTTAGCCTGGGCCACCAACTAATAAGCCTGATCTAGAGTGGGCAAGGGATCTTGAGATAGGAGGTTGGTACGAAGAGAGGCATAGTATTCAGAATTTAAACCAATGAGAAATTCATGAAGTTTACCGGTTGCTCTACATGCCGAGGGTTGTTGTCTGGCTGTGCAATTGTCGCAGCAAGAGTAGTTGATGAGAGGTTCATAATTGTGCAGTGCTTCCCATAAACTAGTCAATTTACCGAAATATGCAGCCACATGTGTAAATGTCCCAATCAGAACCGCCAATGTTCCATCAGCCCAAATTAATGATTTATAATCATCTAGGGGCATTTTGGACATTATTTTGACAATTTAAATGAGGAAGGGCATTTTAGGAATAAAAAATAGACAAAATTTCACGGATATTTGTCATTTCCCATAAAGAAAGGAATATTGACCAAAGGGAAAATGCCAAAACTGCTTTTCTGCAAAAATCAGGCACGCCTTCATTTCTATCCACGCGGACGAAAATGAGGACCTCAGTCCTATCCGCACGGACATGAGTGCAACCCTAATCCAGCCTATAAATTCGACCCTTCTCTCTCAGTTTAGACATCAACAATTCATTACTGTTACATTGCCGAAATACTCTCTCAATACAGCCTTCAAACACCCAACAAATACTCATCCAAACACTCATCTAAACACAAATCCAAACACCAAATCTTGATACTCCTCAAGTCAAACTCCAAATCAAAGGAGATAGGGTGTCACCATTGGTAAAACCCTCCTTCTTTTCACAAAACTTATCCTTGTTCAAGCAATCATTTTCATTAAATCTTGTTAATCTCTCTATATTTGTCTAGATCTTATTTATCTACTTGTTGAATCTTCATTATCTTGTGCTTTACTTATTAATTGTTGATCTTCTTGCATATTGTCCTTGGATCTAGGATGATCTCCATGGAGTTCATCTCCATGGATGATCTTCCATGAAGATCTACATATTTTCTTATGTTACTCCTTAATGTCCCTTGTCTTTACATAAATTTGCTTTACTTGACCTAAGAATGTTCACCTTGGGGTAAAAATCTCCATGGATGACCATTCCAAATGGTCTAAATTGTTTACATTCTTGTAAATGTTTTCCTTAGTCTAAGATGTTCACCTTGGAACCATTTCCATGGATGAACATCCTTAAGACTCACAAATTAGGTCACACAAGATGTATGAGATACACTTGAGTTTAAAGATCTCAAGGATGGTCATCTTAATGACCACTTTAGAAATCCACTCTAAAGTTGATACATCTTGACCTACTTCTTGTTTTATCAAATTTACTTTCATGTTAAACCCCCATCCCAAGCAAATGAAATGCTTTTAAGTCCTAATGTACCCTAATGATGGCTTGATTTAGTAGATCACCACTAATTATGTTTAGTGATCACTAATCAAAGTCTAAGGAAAGTGGTGACAAGCCTGGATGCAAATCCCAAAAATGTTTTTTTAACACTTTCAGTTGCAAAAACTCCAGTTCTGATTCTGTAACTCCACTTTACATTTTGGAATTTACAGAATCAGAATGGAAAGCTGCGGAAAAGGAATATTTACTGTCCCATCCGCGCGAACAGAATTGAATCTCGCTCTGGTCCGCGCGGACAGAAATGTAAGGGACGGACATTTTGTTTTTCCAGTCATTTTTCACTCACAGAAGCATACTGTTTTGGTAAATTTCAGTCCAGTCCAGTCAAAACTTCATTTCCAAAAAATTCCTTTTGCAAAACACACACACACACAAATGGTTTTAAATTAGGAAGACTCGTTTTACGAGGCATTCCGGGTGAACCCTAACGTTCTTCCCGGAATGTAACGTGACCTACGAACCCATTTTTCTCTAATTTTGGGCATTTTTTAAAGTTTTGGCCCTTAAACTAAAAACGGCGTGGCGACTCCGTTTGATTTTTCAAAAAATAAAATAAAAATCGGGTACATCACAATAGGCATGGTTTTGGTTTGCTCACAGCGAGCAATCGACATCTTCAGTTGTTGAATATGAGGTCCGTCCACCAACGCATACCGAGATTTAAGAGAATCCCACAAACATTTAGCATCTCTATATTTGGAGAGAGTGCTTTTAACATCGGGATCAATAGTATTCATGAGGCATGAAACCAACATGGCATGAATGGTATTCCAGTCTGATTCGGTGCAAGGAGGAATGGCACAGGGAATGGAGCCATCCAAGAAACCAAATTTACGTTGAACTTCGAGGACAGTCTGTATATCACCGGCCCCATCGTCATAATTATCACCATGGAAGCGAGTAGGGGTTATGAAATCACCAGGATGATCTTAAGGACCATGTTAGAAAGGAGAATTGTATTCGATTTTTGGAGCAGGAGGTGGTGGTGGCGGTGGTGTAGCTTTACTGTCGCCTACAGTATTACCGGTCATAATTTAGGGCTTGTGTATGCTAGGCTCTGATACCATGTAGAAACTTAATTTAGGGTAAAAGTCATCTTGATTTATTGTTAATAATAAGGTCCTATTTATACAACTCTAAGAAAGTAATTTGAGTAAAAATCAAAGACCAAATCTAGGAGAATTATAACTAGAGTTGGTTTAGGAAACAAGAGTTGCTGAAGGACATGGCAGTGAGGCGGGCACCTGGAGGCAAGTGAGGCTGGCGCCTCAACGACAATAGCTCAACCACGGTTTGATCAAGGTGAGGCGGATGCCTGGCTCAGGCCGAGGCTGGCGCCTCACTCACAGCACATTCAACTGTCTTCACATAAACGTATTTTGAAAAAAAAACATGAGGAAAAAAAGGCCTCCAAATAGAAAAAATATTATGTACAACCAGGGTACAACCATCGGCTATACCTGTCATACCAACTGTGATTGTACCTATAAGCTTCCATTACAAAACATTTCAAAGAACTTAGACTTCATTTGTTTCGCGTAAAATATTTTCAAAAAATGATTTCTCATAAATATTTTCGGGTATATAAAAACATTTTTCGAAAAATAACATTGATTGAGCAAAAATTATATTTGGGTCAATCTAGCTGGAAGCAACGGTTCGAATACATGAATTTGCCTTGATTAAGCCTGAAACAGATGAACAAACAAATAAACTAAGTCGGGGCTTAACCGGCAAAGACCCTTCGGCGTGAGAGTTAAAATACTTTAGAGAGAAATAATAATCAAACTTAAGGGAAAAGAATTAACAATAGAAAATCGATCTAATTTTGGAATTATGATCTCTTATTTATAGGTAGGCGGTGGAGTATTACTCAATAATAGGGATTTCATAGTGTTGGAAAAAATAGTGGTTTTGAAGGAAATAATGATTTATTTTCTTAATTAGTTATTTGTCGAAATGACTAATTGATTGTTGGATTGTGTTCTACTCCATGAGTACATTGAAATCATATATTCATTTGTCAAAAATGGTTGAGAAATGAATGAGATATGAAGGCTCAAAGTTAATGGGTTGGAATGGGTAAAATGTGGTTATCCCACATTGGAAAAAGATGAAAAAGTGGCTAAGTTTAAATACTCCTACACTTTGGTAGGGAGTAAGATTGTGGTACATAGAGGCTCTCTCTCGCGCACAGGTGCGCAGGGGGGGGGTGCAAATCATGGACCGAAATAGGCTTCGGGCTACCGAACTCATGTGCATGCGCGTCCTGCGGACACGAATGTAGCTCCGAAATTGCCTGTCCGCGCGAGCCCACTTTTTGCATTTTTTTTAAGAAAACTGACCCAATGAAAACTGGAAGTGAGGCGGGCGCCTCGCCATGGCTGAGGCGGGCGCCTCGAGGACAGAAGCTGCAGCCCCATTGGCGAGACTCCGAGGCGGGCGCCTGGAGGGGTTCGGGGCGGGCGCCTCGTTCGCAGCTGTTCACTCCCAGAAACTATTTCAGCTCCTGTAATTGCCGAATTAAATTGCAAATTCATGGATTATTATTGAAATATTCATTGAGGAAATTAAAAACGTGGTTTTAATTTCTTGAGCAGTTTTCCTATAGAGAATTGTATAAATAGAATACAACAACAAAGGGAAAAAAAACACAGTTTTTCACAATCTCCACAATCATTTCGCAGCATATTGTTCATTTTCCCTTTGGCCTCCTTGCATTGCATTCGTGGTGATAAAGTTCAAGCATCGACTTCAGTTCGCCGGAGGTATTCTTGTGCAACCACCGTCCGGTATATCCGTTTCATCCTGGGAGGCAAGCGTTCCGTAAAAACTCAAGCACAACATGGTCAGGGGGCGTAATTTATCTTAAGGAGAGTGTGATTTCACACGACTCGGACAGCGACAAATCCTTTCTTCTGTTCTTTATATATTTGTTTTATAGTTTTCTGTATTTCCATTTGAATTTTTGTAATAGTTATTCCAACAATCTTAAGACAAATTAGTGTCTCTTCGTTGGAAGGAAAACTATTTAAAACAGTGAACTAAACTTGTTTGTTTTGTTTCAGATGGCTACTCAATCAAACGTGGAAACCAACGCTGGGAATAACTCCGAAAATCCTCGTGTGGAGGAAGCACTTCGTGTGGAAACCAACTCTCAAAGGGTGGTTGTCCAAACTGTTTCGAACCATCATGGTGAGAAACCGGAAAAGTTTGTTGGCCAAGACTTTAAAAGATGGCAACAAAAGATGCTTTTCTATTTGACTACCTTGAACTTGGCGAGATTTCATAAGGAAGATCCGCCACAGTTGGGTGAGAATGAGACGGATGGGCAAGCCATCTCGGCTCTTGATGCTTGGAAGCATTCTGAGTTTCTTTGCAGAAATTATATCCTTAATGGATTGTCAGATACACTATACAATGTGTATAGTGTTAAGAAAACTGCAAAGGAACTATGGGTGTCCTTGGAATATAAGTATAAGATAGATGACGCGGGCACAAAGAAATTCATTGTGGGCCATTTTCTTGATTATAAAATGGTGGACTCAAAAACTGTTAAAAGTCAAGTGGAAGAGTTACAAATAATCAATCATGAAATTCATGCCGAAGGGATGGTAATTAGTGAAAGCTTTCAAGTGGCGGCAATCATTGAAAAGTTGCCTCCCGCTTGGAAAGATTTCAAGAATTATCTTAAACACAAACGAAAGGAAATGAATGTTGAAGCGCTTGCTATTCGTCTTCGGATTGAGGAAGATAATAGGATTGCGGAGAAGAAGTTGAATAATCTTCTTGTGGTGAAAGCCAATGTGGTGGAGCATGTTGATAACTCCAAGGCCAATGGAAAATCCAAAGGCAAGTTTGGTCCCAAAAAGGGTGGTTCTAGTTTGAAGCCAAAGGGAGGAATCTCCAAGAAAAAGTTCGGTGGAACTTGTTACAATTGTGGCCTTGTGGGCCACAAGTCTTCCGAGTGTAGGAAGCCAAAGAAACAAGCAAACATGGTGGATGTCATCTCAAATGAAGTTTCCGATATGAATTTGGCGGCGGTAATTTCTGAGGTAAATTTGGTGGGTTCAAACCCAAATCAGTGGTGGATTGACACCGGTGCTACTAGGTATGTTTGCTCAAACAAGGAAATGTTTAGTAGTTTTGAAGCCCTTGAAAATGGTGAGAAATTGTTCATGGGAAATTCTGCCACCTCCGATGTGAAAGTTCAAGGAAAGGTGGTGCTGAAGTTGACTTCCGGGAAAGAGTTGACTCTCAACAATGTGCTCTATGTGCCCGAAATCCGGAAAAATCTGGTGTCCGGATCGCTTTTGATTAAGCATGGCTTTCGTGTTGTGTTCGAATCCGATATGGTTACTTTGTCTAAAAGTGGAATGTTTGTAGGCAAAGGTTATGTTTGTGATGGTATGTTTAAGCTTAGTGCTATGGTTGTTAAAAGCAATGTAATGGCTAACAAGCCTAAGATGAATGAGATGAATAAGAATAATTCTTCCGTTTACTTGCTTGAGTCTTCCAATTTGTGGCATGATAGACTAGGACATGTTAACTATGATACTATACATAGATTAATTAACATGAATTGCATACCAAAATGTAAAATAGACTACAAACATAAATGTGAAACTTGTGTAGACGCAAAGTTTACAAAACCTCTGTTCCATTCGGTTGTAAGAAATAATGAACCACTTGAGTTGGTTCATACGGATTTATGTGACTTCAAGTCAACACAAACACGAGGGGGCAATAAGTACTTTATGACTTTTGTTGATGATAGCACAAAATATTGTTATGTGTATCTTCTCAAAAGTAAAGATGAGGCTATAGAGAAGTTTGTTCTCTATAAAAATGAAGTTGAAAATCAACTCAACCGGAAAATAAAGGTCATAAGAAGTGATCATGGTGGTGAGTATGAATTCCCTTTTGAAGGTATTTGTGCTCAACATGGGATTAAACATGTTACAACACCACCATACACCCCACAATCCAATGGAGTTGCCAAGAGGAAAAATTGGACTCTAAAGGACATGATGAATGCCATGTTAATAAGTTCGGGGTTACCGGATAACATGTGGGGAGAGGCCATCTTGTCGGCAAATTATGTGTTGAATAAAATGGCCCGAAAGAAAATAAATAAGAGCCCCTATGATTTGTGGCATGGAAGAGTGCCATCATACTAATACATGCGAGTGTGGGGGTGTCTTGCAAAGGTTTCAATACCACCTCCTAAAAAGGTGAAAATTGGACCAAAAACTATTGATTGCATATTTATTGGGTATGCTCACAATAGTAGTGCTTATAGGTTTCTTGTGCATGAATCGAAGATTCAAGATATACACAAGAATACTATAATGGAGTCAAGAAATGCTTCTTTCTTTGAGAATGTGTTTCCGTGCAAAAGAGATGATGCAAGTTCATCTAAACGGAGGCATGATTCAATAGAAGAAGAAGAAGTCGAAGGAACAAATCATCATGATGAAAATGATGAAGCGGAGGTAGAACCTCGACGGAGCAAACGAGGTAGGGTAGAAAAATCTTTTGGCCCAGATTTTCTAACCTATATGCTTGAAAGTGAACCACAAAGTTATAAAGAGGCCGTGAGCTCTTCCGAAGGACCTTTGTGGAAAGAGGCCATTAAAAGTGAGATTGATTCCATTTTACAAAATCACACTTGGGAATTAGTGGATCTTCCTCCGGGAAGTAAACCACTAGGATATAGGTGGATTTTTAAAAGGAAAATGAAGACGGATGGAACAATTGACAAGTATAAGGCAAGACTTGTAATTAAAGGTTACAAGCAAAAGGAAGGCCTTGATTACTTTGATACATATTCTCCGGTTACGAGAATAACATCCATAAGAATTGTACTTGCAATAGCCGCATTGCGGAATCTTGAAGTACATCGAATGGATGTTAAAACAGCCTTTCTAAATGGGGATTTAGAAGAGGAAATTTACATGGAGCAACCGGAAGAATTTTCTGCGTCGGGGCAAGAAAATAAAGTGTGCAAGTTAGTAAAGTCATTGTATGGCTTGAAACAAGCACCAAAACAATGGCATCAAAAGTTTGATCAAGCCATGATGGAAAGTGGATTTAAAATAAATGAATGTGACAAATGTATCTATGTTAGAGACACGGGAAATGGCTACGTCATTTTGTGTCTTTATGTAGATGACATGCTTATCATAGGATGTTGTGATAAAATGATAAAGTCCACTAAAGATATGTTGAACTCAAAGTTTGACATGAAAGATATGGGGTTAGCCGACGTAATCCTTGGCGTGAAAATTTCAAGAATGTCAAATGGACTTGCTTTAAGCCAGTCACATTATGTGGATAAAATTCTTGAGAAATTCAGCAAGGATGACTTAGCTATTGCTAGAACCCCAATAGACATGAGTCAACATCTATCAAAGAATAGAGGTGACACAGTTTCTCATGTTGAATACTCGAGAATCATTGGAAGTCTAATGTACTTGATGAGTTGTACTAGACCAGATATTGCTTACACGGTTAGCAAACTGAGTTGGTATACAAGTAATCCCGGAGCGGAACATTGGAATGGTATAGTGAGAGTACTAAGGTACTTAAGATATACTCGCGATTATGCTTTACACTATACTAGACATCCAGCGGTAATTGAAGGGTATAGCGATGCTAATTGGATATCCGATATAAAAGACTCAAGGTCTACGAGCGGATTTGTATTCACATTAGCAGGAGCAGCTATATCATGGAAATCTTCTAAACAAACGGTTATAGCTAGATCCACGATGGAATATGAGTTTATAGCGTTAGATAAATGTGGTGAAGAAGCCGAATGGCTACGCCAATTTATAGAAGATATTCCAAGATGGACGAAGCCCGTGCCATCAATATGTATACATTGTGATAGCCAATCAGCGATTGGAAGGGCACAAAATCATATGTATAATGGTAAGTCTAGACACATTCGTCGAAGACATAATACCATTAGACAACTACTCTCTACTGGCACAATATCCATTTACTATGTTAAGTCAAAGGAAAATTTAGCGGATCCGTTAACCAAAGGGTTAAATAGAGAGTTAGTTGAAAGCTCGACGAGGGGAATGGGACTTAAGCCTCTTAAAAGTTAAACACAGCGGAAAACCCAATCTAGATGACTGGAGATCCCAAGAACTAGATTCAATGGGACCACCTAACTGTTAAAAGACTTGTAGCGTCACTGTGGGGGAATCAACCCCAAGTCCATTCCTATTAGTGACATCCCGAAAGGACAAGGATAAGCCTATGGCTTTTAATGATTCTTACGCGTCGAAAATTCGAGCGGGGTAATATGGGTTACCTTTAAGAAATCACCTATGTGAGAGAAGTGGGGCCGCTTCGAGGAGAATTGTGTGAGGCTCAATTCTTAGACCCTCTCGCAAAACCAGGCGTATGTTCAGGGCCATGATTGAACATAGCTATGAGAATTGAAGTATGTTAGGACGATACTTGTGTCAAGCATATGATCGGCTACACAAAAAGCATAACGATTCAAGGACATCGCGTCTATCGATTTGCGAGTAGAGTAAATATGCTTGTACGAGCGAAGATTCAATGGGCATTCCCACATCTTTGTATGCAAGTTTTCGTCTGCCGGGCTTTATCACCAATTCCGCATTATTCCTTCATGTGGGGGATTGTTGGAAAAAATAGTGGTTTTGAAGGAAATAATGATTTATTTTCTTAATTAGTTATTTGTCGAAATGACTAATTGATTGTTGGATTGTGTTCTACTCCATGAGTACATTGAAATCATATATTCATTTGTCAAAAATGGTTGAGAAATGAATGAGATATGAAGGCTCAAAGTTAATGGGTTGGAATGGGTAAAATGTGGTTATCCCACATTAGAAAAAGATGAAAAAGTGGCTAAGTTTAAATACTCCTACACTTTGGTAGGGAGTAAGATTGTGGTACATAGAGGCTCTCTCTCGCGCACAGGTGCGCAGGGGGGGGGTGCAAATCATGGACCGAAATAGGCTTCGGGCTATCGAACTCATGTGCATGCGCGTCCTGCGGACACGAATGTAGCTCCGAAATTGCCTGTCCGCGCGAGCCCACTTTTTGCATTTTTTTTAAGAAAACTGACCCAATGAAAACTGGAAGTGAGGCGGGCGCCTCGCCATGGCTGAGGCGGGCGCCTCGAGGACAGAAGCTGCAGCCCCATTGGCGAGACTTCGAGGCGGGCGCCTGGAGGGGTTTGGGGCGGGCGCCTCATTCGCAGCTGTTCACTCCCAGAAACTGTTTCAGCTCCTGTAACTGCCGAATTAAATTGCAAATTCATGGATTATTATTGCAATATTCATTGAGGAAATTAAAAACGTGGTTTTAATTTCTTGAGCAGTTTTCCTATAGAGAATTGTATAAATAGAACACAACAACAAAGGAAAAAAAATACAGTTTTTCACAATCTCCACAATCATTTTGCAGCATATTGTTCATCTTCCCTTTGGCCTCCTTGCATTGCATTCGTGGTGATAAAGTTCAAGCATCGACTTCAGTTCGCCGGAGGTATTCTTGTGCAACCACCGTCCGGTATATCCGTTTCATCCTGGGAGGCAAGCGTTCCGTAACAACTCAAGCACAACGTGGTGAGGGGGCGTAATTTGTCTTAAGGAGAGTGTGATTTCACACGACTCGGACAGCGACAAATCCTTTCTTCTGTTCTTTATATATTTGTTTTATAGTTTTCTGTATTTCCATTTGAATTATTGTAATAGTTATTCCAACACATAGTTTACGAAAGTAAATCTTCTTGGCTAGAATTAGATCACAGAAAGGACTAGGATCCTTGTTGGAGCAGGACTGTACGAGTAGAATCCGGCTCGGCCAAATAGAGCATTGCTCGGCTTTAAACGAGGCGTAAGGTTTCCCTGGGCCTCCAGGTCCCTAATTGAGATCCTTTCATTGGCCGACCTCGTGCTCAGTTAAATCGAAGAGCTCAGAGATGCGGGGAAATGGGCTTAACCTATCACGTGTTTGTTCCCTCGAGTCGACTGTCTCGCGAGGGAGAGGACGTAGGACTGCAAGGTCGATGAGGTTTATGATCTCTCACCGTGGATTTGTCAGGGGGTGAACTCATCATCGTAGATCATATTTCTCCTTTGACCTTGCTTTTCTTGGCTTGGTACTCTCTTCGGTCTTCCTTGGGGTCCTCGTGAATTAGATCACGGAACTCTGTCCCTCGGACTCTGTTCTTTCCACAGCGTGAAGTAGTGTTGTCACACTTCCACTCGTCATCCTTTGCAGGCTCCCTGGCTTTTCTATCTATTCTTTCGACTAGCTCGGATGTGGCTACCCTAAATACTCGTTCATACAAATTTCCCTTCGTTTCAATGGGCCGTAGACTAAACTCGTACTGAAGTTGGGATGATCTGGAAACATACCTCTATCATTTTGTCAGTGATCACTTCAATCTGGTCGGACACCTTTCTAAACCTCGTGTAAAAGTTCAAAAAATACTCGTTTTCCCGTTTTCCCCTTGTTTCAAGATTGCCAGGTCGGTTGGCCTCTTCTTATATGCGCCTGCCGTAGCGAAATTTTCCACAAAATTCTTTTGTAATTTTCCCAACTATCTATGCAGCCCTCCTCGAGTGAAATGAACCATCCTTGGGCAGGACCGCTCATTGTGCTGACGAAGGCTTTGCAAAGCATGTGTTCGGCATCTGTCACTAGTGGTATAGTCTCCTCAAAGGAGTGTGTGTGGTTGCGAGCATTCTGGGTGCCCAACTACGTACTTCTCAAAATCTGGGGGTTTGAAATCAGGTTGAGGGAGTTGATTTTTTATGCACGCGACAAATGGATCCATCAAATTTCCCCTCTTCGTCGTCTTTGTCTTGCCCGCTTCCATCTCAAACATTCTCTTTTGGAGATCGGCTATTGCAGGATCCAATAGAGGGGGAGCTCGGTTGTCGAGTGATCATTCCCTTCTACGTGAGTTCTGAGCTCCCCTTCCGTTGGGAGGAGGTGGGGTGAGCCGGCTGGTCTGCCGCGTGGGCCTTCTGGTGCTCCCCCCGATAGTGGCTGCGGTGCTCGCCTATTCTGCTGTGAGTTTACCTCTTCTTCATCCTGGCCATCTTCCTCGTCGGCACTGTCCTAAGAGGAGATCTCTTGTGGGTAATCACCATGTTTTAGGGGTTGATTGTTACAAGCTCCTCCATGTTGCCTGGTCGACTGAGCGAGGGCAACGTTATTCCCTAATGGGTTTGCCAGTGGTGGTTATTGTTGTTGGAGAGTGGCGAGATTTTAGTGGGCAGCTTGAATCTGTAGGAGGATGTTCAACTCTTGCATGGACTATGTGATGGCATCTACGGGAGCGGCGGTGGTCACGTAGCAGTTTTCGGCTGGAGCCTCGCGGCGGCTTGCATTGTTCACTTGGTTTCGCCGTCCTCCAGTCACATTGATGGCGGGGCCTGGAGGCACGACGACGTTTCTGCCCTGACTGAGGGCAGCAACTTGAGCCCTTGTTAGAACACCGACAATATTGGTAGAGGTCAAGGAAGGCAAGTTTGGTTTTGTGGTTGTCCAGGAAGTGGAACGTATGGGTGGTTATCGCCCGAAGCATTGAAAGCTCCAGAAATCAAGTCGTTCAGTTGGTCGTTATTCACGGAACCCGCCAGAGAAACCATTAGGATGACAGAATCTAGAAAAAATCCAGCTGAAAACTAAGAATTTATGGCAAAACCCAGAAACTCTCGAGACTTATTCAAAGAAAATTTCGTCGATTCTCAGCAATGAAACCAAACTGATCGAGCCAAAATTGTAATCGGGTCAATTTAATCGGAATCAACATATCGGATACCTGGATTTGCCTTTATTAAGCCTGAAACAGATGAACAAACAAATAAACTAAGTTGGGGCTTCACCGGCGAAGGCCCTATAGCGTGAGAGTAAGAATCCTTTAGAGAGAAATAATAATCAAACTAAAGGGAAAAGATTGAAGAATAGAAAATCGACCTGATTTTGTAGTTATAGTCTCTTATTTATAGGTAGGCGGTGGAGTAGTAATCAAGAATATGGATTTCATAGTTGAGTTGGATTAGGAAAGTAAATCTTCGCTAGTATTAGAGCATGGAAAGGACTATAATCCTTGTTGGGCGGAGCTCATGCTAGGTTGAACTGACGAGCTTAGATATGTGGGGAAATGGGCTTAACCTGTCACGTGTCTGTGTGGCAACAAATGGAGGGAGTCGAGCCTATGCTCTGTATGAATGGGGTCTTGGTCCCCCGTGTGATATGACTCGAGCAAGGACTTGGGTTATTTTGTTTCCACCTTAAATACAATCGGTGCTAATGGGAGTAGCCAAGGATCCTTATATGATATACTCCCTCCGTCCCGGCCGACTTAGGACTTTTTGCCATTTTGGGCGTCCCACCCGACTTAGGACGGCCCAAAATGGAAACCTTAAATCACTATTCTCTCCACTCATTCTCTCTCCTACATTATTTTAATACTCACAACACCATTATAATTTACTATTCCCTCCACTCATTCTCTCTCCTATTTTTAAATTACACTCACAACATTTACCTTTTCCTTAATCCCCGTGCCATTTCAAAAAATCCTAAGTCGGCCGGGACGGAGGGAGTATACAATTCTCGTTTATTCTCGTGTGTTAATGTGCTCTTACACGCCCCTCACGTGTAGCCGGGCTTTCCCAAATGCTTACAACGTGGAGTGCATGTAGAGAGTCAGCTCTAATATCATAATAAAATCTGATGTTTCATCATAAATTCAATTGGTGCTAAGGGGAGTAAACCAGGATCCTTATATATTATAAACAAGTCTCGTTTATTCTCGATTTGGGATAATGTTCTCTTACAAAAGCTTAAGTTATTAGATCGGATCTCAACAATGTATATCAAGCTTTACACTCCCCTTCATGTGTGACCCGATCACACACATGGAGAGATTACTAACATGCCCCATTTTTCGGGCATGCCAAATTTCAAACATGCCACATTTTTTGGCATGCCAACATTGTGCAATTTTTTGCAATACACGTGTTTTCGGCTGTTTGGTAAATCTAAGAAAATGTTTTCAGAAAAACATTTTCATATGTTTGATAAATTTAATGAAAATATTTTCCGTTGAAAACACGATCTGGGATAGGGTGGGAAAGATAGGGTGGGGTGGAGTAGGGTAGGGTGAGGTGGGGGTAGGGTAGGGTGATGGGTAAGTGTGGGTAGGGATATAGTAAAGGTAGGGTAGGGTAGGGGCAGAGTAGGGGTGGGTGGGGGGTGGGGGGTTGTGGAGTAAAAATAATTTAATTCGAGTAAAAAAATTGCCCCGGGGGGGTGTGGTGGTGGGGTGGGTAGGGTGGGTAGGGTGGAGGAGTTGTTAAAAATAATTTTAAAATGAGTAATAAAAATTGACCCGGGGGGTGGTGGGTGGGGTGGGATGGGGGTGAGGGGGCGGTGGGGAGTTGTTAAAAGCGGTGGGCGTGGGGATAGGAGGCGGGTGATTGATAGGCGGTCTGTGGGGAGTTGGGTGTGTGAGTGAGGTTATACTACGAAAAATGAAACGCGGAGGAAAAATTCATAAGTCGTTTTAATTAGAAAAGTGGAGAAAATATTTTTTTTCTATTTTTCGGTGCTTACGAAACACGGGAAAATGAGAAAAACATTTTCCGTAAATTATATATGCCCAAACAAACGGAGCCTTAATGAATGTACCACTTTCAGAAGATTAGAATGGCTGGACCAAATTGACCCAACTGATTTTTTTTTTTTTTATATCGTCAAAAAGTATTGGGCTAAATTTTTGACAAGCTTTGAAATAGCCAAATACTTGTCGGTGTATTATACAGCAATTCAATTCTTAAAATAAATCATATCATGGCATATTGTTAAAAATACATGGAGACTAACTTAAAAAAGATGCACTATAAGGTAGTAGTGGATACTGGGAACAGTTGTTGGAAAGGTGTGACGCCTGGCCTGGCTGCTGTGATTGGGAGCGCCCGCTCCCAAGGAGGGGGAGCGCCTGCTCCCAATAGCCAACTCCCCATTCCCAGTTTCTGTCTTCAGGGAGCGTCCGCTCCCAAGGAGGGGGAGCGTCCGCTCCCTTTTTCCAGTGATTCCGCCTGGTTTGTTTTAGAGTAGGATTGTGTTTCCTATTTTGAGGTTTCCTAATTCCTTAAGGTTTCTTATTTCCTTAGTTATTCCTTTTTGACCAGAATTCCTTTTGTAATCTCATATATATATTTCCTCTATGTGAGAAGAATAAATCAAGAGAAATTATTATCCCAATTTAAATTCCTACATGGTATCAGAGCTAGCATACACAAGTTCTTGATAGATGGCGGAACAAGCACCACCGGCCGGTGGTGGTGATGGAAGACCTCCTCCGATTTTGAAGATTGAATACAACTCTCCTTTCTACCTAGGTCCCCAAGATCGACCTGGTGATTTCATAACTCCTACTCGCTTCCGTGGTGATAACTATGACGATTGGGCTGTTGATATACAGACCGCTCTTGAGGCTAGACGCAAATTCGGCTTCTTGGATGGATCTATTCCATCCATCGTTCCTCCTTGCACCGAGTCAGATTGGAATACTATTCATGCTATGTTGGTTTCATGGCTCATGAACACTATTGATCCCGAGGTTAAGAGCACGATGTCCAAGTATAGGGATGCTAGGCGTTTGTGGGATTCTCTCAAATCTCGATATGCGTTGGTGGATGGACCTCGCATTCAACAACTGAAGATGTCAATAGCACGATGTGAGCAGACCAAGACCATGCCTGTGGCTGTGTATTTCGGTAAGTTGACCGGACTATGGGAATCTCTCGCACAATTACGAGCCGCTTATAGATTGTTCTTGCCGCGACAACCGCACAAATGGACGAACACGCGGCACGAAGGGCGACTGGCAAGCTTCATGAATTTCTTATGGGCTTAAATTCTGAATACTATGCCTCTCTTCGTACTAACCTCTTGTCTCAGGATCCCTTGCCCACTCTTGATCGAGCTTACCAATTGGTAGCACAGGCTGAACGAGTGCGACTTGCTAAACCAATTCTTGATGAACCTCCAGATGCAGTTGGCTTTTCTCTCAAAACCGGTGGTTCTCGTGGTCGTGATAAGCCCGATAAATCCCACCTTGCATGCTCTCACTGTCAGAAAAAGGGTCATGATGTCTCTTCTTGCTTTGAGCTTGTTGGTTATCCAGAATGGTGGGGAGACAGTAGCAAAACAAGTGCTCATGGTGGCGGTCGTCCTCAACAAGGTCGAGGGAGAGGAGTTGCGCGGACCAACTCAGTTGCTCAAGTTGGTGCCGCCCAAGTCGGCATGGCTGCTGGATCCGCCCAAGCCGGTTCTTCATCCTTGTTTACTGCAGAACAATAGAATGCTTTGGCCGGCCTAGTTGGTAACACTCGTATTCTGGATAATCGCCTTCATGGTACGTTTGATACATCTTCTTGGATCATTGATACGGGAGCGTCCAATCATGTGACCGGAAACGCTGCTTGTCTCTTTGATTCATACTCTATACAAGCTTGCCCCGTCAAGCTTCCTAACGGCGCCTCAGTCTTTGCCCATATTGAGGGTTCTGTTTCGCCCGACGTAAACCCTCGTTCTTCATCATGTTCATTATATACCAAACTTAAACTCAGCCTTTCTTTTCGTTTCTCAATTATCTGATGATGTTCATTGCACTGTCCACTTTAATGCTTCTATGTGTGCTATACAGGACCAGTCGAGGAACCTGATTGGAACGGGTGTTAGGCGGGATGGACTATACTACTTCGGGGGCACACCTTCTGCTTGTCACGTTTCTGTCAACAATGCATCTGCTTTGCTCGAGTTGTGGCATAATCGTATGGGGCATCCTTCTGAAAAAGTAGTGAAACTTCTTCCTCCGGTCTCTCATTTGTCGGGTAGTCTTCATCAACCTTGCGACGTTTGTTTTCGTGCTAAACATCCTAGAGATAGCTTTCCTATTAGTGAGTATAAATCTACTAGAGTTTTTGAGAAAGTTCACTGTGACTTATGGGGTCCTTACACCCATGTATCCTCTTGTGGTGCCCGTTATTTTTTGACTTTGTTAGATGATTATTCACGTGCTGTTTGGATTTATTTACTAGTTGATAAAACGGAAGTTTTTCGCATGTTTATGGCTTTTGTTGCAATGGTGGATCGACGCTTTCTCAAAAATCAAAATTGTTCAATCCGACAATGGCACTTTGAGTTTAACTCCTGTTTGATTATTTTCTTTCCACCGCATCCTTTTTCAAACCTCGTGTGTTGGCACCCCTCAACAAAATGGGCGTGTCGAACGTAAACACCGTCATATTTTGAACATAGCTAGAGCCTTGAGGTTTCAGGCTCACCTTCCCATTTACTTTTGGGGCGAAGCGGTCCTTACCGCTGCTCATTTGATTAATCGAACCCCTTCCCCTTTGTTAGATAATAAAACTCCCTACGATATCTTATTTGGCAAAGCCCCCTTTTATGATTCCCTTCGAGTCTTCGGTTCGATGTGTTATGCTCATAATCAGCAGGCTAGGGGTGACAAATTTGCTAGTCGCAGCCGTAAATGCATCTTCGTGGGGTATCCTCTTGGTAAAAAGGGGTGGAAGCTATTTGATCTCGAGACCAAGAAATTTTTCGTCTCTCGTGATGTGAAGTTCTTTGAGACTGTGTTTCCGTACAACGATTCTACTACTGTTCCTCATATCCAAGATTCTGTTGATGTTCTTGCTGAGGAAGAAGCTTTTGGTCATATTGATTTTCCTATTGAAGAAGAATCCGCCGCTCCTTCGGCTGAACCTACTGCAGCCGAACCCATTCCTCTATCCGATGTGCAGGAAGAGGTTGCTCCTACTATTCCTTCGGCTCCCACTGCTCCTTCTGCATCAACGTCGGTTTCTTCTGATAATTCTGGATCCAATCATTTAGGGAGGGGTATGAGACAAAAACTGCCTTCTGTTCGTCTTCGCGATTTTGTGGCCCTTACTACTTCTTCTAGTCCATCCCCCGCCTCTCCGTCTTCAATCGGTTCCTCAGGTACTCCCTATCCTATAGCTCACTATATAAACTGTGATCGATTCTCTGCAAAATATCATACTTTTCTTGCAGCTCTTATAGTGGCTAAAGAGCCGGCTTCCTTTCGCGAGGCCATGGCTCATGATGGCTGGAAACAATCAATGCAAGAGGAAATTCGTGCCTTGGAGGATAATGGCACATGGTCTATGGTCTCTCTGCCTCCTGGCAAACGGGCCCTGGGATGCCAATGGGTCTATAAGATCAAATATAATTCTGACGGAGCAGTTGATCGACTCAAGTCTCGGCTCGTTGTTCTTGGCAATCATCAGAAAGAAGGCATCGACTACACAGAAACTTTCGCTCCTGTGGCTAAGATGGTCACTGTTCGGGCTTTCCTTGCTATTGCCGCTTCCAAGAATTGGGAGTTACATCAGATGGATGTTCACAATGCCTTCTTACATGGCGACTTAGCAGAAGAGGTTTATATGAAACTCCCTCCGGGCTTTGAGGCACCAAACACCAACACGGTTTGCCGCCTTCATAAGTCCTCTACGGTCCGAAGCAAGCTCCTCGTTGTTGGTTCGCCAAGTTATTGACTTCCTTGAAGACTTATGGCTTCCTCCAAAGCCTACTCTGACTACTCTCTGTTTACCTTCACAAAAGGTGCAATCCAGATAAATGTGCTTGTGTATGTTGACGATCTCATCATAGCCGGGAACGATTCCGCTGCCCTGCTGTCCTTCAAGAAGTACTTATGTGAGTGCTTCAAAATGAAGGATCTCGGATCTCTGAAATACTTTCTTGGCATTGAGGTTGCTCGCAATCCTGATGGCCTGTTTCTGTGCCAACGTAAGTATACATTGGATATTATTTCTGAGGCCGGTTTACTAGGTTCAAAGCCCTCTAGCTTCCCCATTGAACCTAACCATAAGCTTGGTGCTGCTACCGGTGCTCCCTTGGAAGATCCGGAACGCTATCGACGCCTAGTTGGGCGCCTCATTTACTTGGCCGTAACTCGGCCGGATCTTGCATATTCGGTCCACATCCTTTCTCAGTTCATGAATGAACCTCGTTCCGAACATTGGGAGGCCGCTTTACGGGTTGTTCGGTATCTCAAAGGCACCCCGGGACAAGGCATTCTTTTGCGCGCTGATAGCGATCTTACACTTCAAGGATGGTGTGACTCCGACTGGGCTGCTTGCCCCATTTCTCGTCGTTCTCTAACCGGGTGGCTCGTTTTTCTCGGGCATTCCCCCATATCTTGGAAAACGAAGAAACAACCTACCGTTTCTAGATCTTCTGCTGAGGCTGAATACCGTGCCATGGCGGCTCTTACATGCGAGCTTAAATGGCTGAAGGGCCTATTGTTGAGCATGGGTGTTCATCATCCCAAGGCTATTCCCATATTCTGTGACAGCGAATCGGCTCTTCACATTGCCAAGAATCCTGTTTACCATGAACGGACCAGGCATATTGAGGTAGATTGTCATTTTGTTCGTGATGCTATCTCCGATGGCCTTATTGCTCCTTCTTATGTTCCCACCAAGACTCAGTTGGCCGACATATTTACTAAGGCTCTTGGAAAACAACAATTTGATGTTTTACTTAGCAAGTTGGGCATGCTTAATCCTCACGCTCCAACTTGAGGGAGGGTGTGACGCCTGGCCTGGCTGCTGTGATTGGGAGCGCCCGCTCCCAAGGAGGGGGAGCGCCTGCTCCCAATAGCCAACTCCCCGTTCCCAGTTTCTGTCTTCAGGGAGCGTCCGCTCCCAGGGAGGGGGAGCGTCCGCTCCCTTTTTCCAGTGATTCCGCCTGGTTTGTTTTAGAGTAGGATTGTGTTTCCTATTTTGAGGTTTCCTAATTCCTTAAGGTTTCTTATTTCCTTAGTTATTCCTTTTTGACCAGAATTCCTTTTGTAATCTCATATATATATTTCCTCTATGTGAGAAGAATAAATCAAGAGAAATTATTATCCCAATTTAAATTCCTACAAAAGGAGATTCTGTTGGGGTCAAATCCTTTACAAGTGCTTCCTGGTCTTTAGGAACCTGCAAATAATATATCCAGTTAATCATAGCCATAGGCAGAAAATATTGGCTATTTTTGATGTCTCAAACATTTTGGCTACTTCAAATGTCAATGAGGATTTATTGATTTCTTTCCCGTTAAGTAATTAAATGGGAGAATTATTAAGGGCCTAAATGGAAAAGTAGACTCTATATAGAGCATACTATTGCATTAATTATCCTGCCTTACTATATGTATTTTGGTGTCCGACACTTAGCTATGATAAGTTAGTCTTTTAGTTAGTACAACTTCTATACTCGATTCTCCCCAAGAGGACTAGCATTGACCGACCGAGCTAATTTGAAACCTTTTTTTGGCTACTACAAGCTCGGCGGATGACGCCTTCACAATCTGGCATCGACGTGCTTCTCCCTCTCCATTGATCTCTGTCGACCATATATCTTACTCTCGACAGTGGAGACCAACGATCCCACACAGAAACTACTCATCCCCATCGAGCCCATGTTTCTCCTCTTCTGTGTTTGTAGTATGTTGTGTTGTACCCGTACAACTTTTCTGTTTTTCTTTCTTCTTTAGTGTTTTTCTGCTATTTTAGTAATATAATTGTCATTCACCCCCCGCATAATTAATTAATACCCTCGCAATACAATTTTTTTAAAAATGCCATTAATTGAAATGACTTTATTACCCTACACTACGATGTTGTACACCCACAATTGAATTTCTTCGATATTACTTACTGGCCTACTAAATACACCCGCAAAATTTATTAAATTTTTACCCCCACTAAACCCTAAAAACTTACCATTCTTTTACGCCCTTTCTACTCCATAGTCGGTAAAAAAAATCTCCCTCGTTCCTTTTACAAAATTCTCTATTTTACTATATTACGTTAAAGTTCAAGTATGTATGCAACAACGCCCGATTGTCAAGACTTAAATGCAAGTATTTTGACACTACAGATTGTTTTTGCTTTGTCTTCAAAAATAAAAATAAAAAACTTTCATCGTATAGGATTCGGCCAGTAATTGCCGAACATATTTGAATTGTTTGGTAACTGTTGACCGAACAATCTTCCATAGTTCGTTCAGTGCCTGCTAAACTTTGTAACGATGTTCATTAGCCGAACATTTTAACAATGTTCAGACAGTGTTGACTGAACATTTTAAACTTTATTAAACATACATTCTGAAATTGTTCAATCAGATGTGGTCGCTTTTAAAATTGTTCCCCCAACCTTTTCCGAACAGTACGCATGTAAGATAACTTTTTATTTGAAAATCTATTTGTAGTATACAAACGTATATTCAGACGATCATGAAATTGTTGAATTTGAAGATGCAATTCCAGACTTCACGAATGTGTTCACAATCCCATTGTACTTTATTTTTCGGGAAAAATTATTTGAATGGGTGAGTGCTAAATGAATGGAGAATGGTTTTGTTATTGTGATTGGTAAGTCTGACAATGGGTGTCGTAATACGAAACCTCAAATGACTATAACTTGTGAACGTATCGGCATTTATCGTGAGTCGAAGAAAGTCTCCAAAATGTCTAAAGTATTGATTCAAAATCATGTTGGAAACGTAGAGGGAAAGAAATCTAAGAAAAATAGAGATAGTGTAACAAAGAAATGTGGATGTCCATTCAAGTTGATGGTTAGACAAGTCAATTATAAAGGTGAATGGCAATTGAAAGTAGGATGTGGGGTTCACAATCATCCTATTGCAGATTTTATGGTGGATCACTCTTTTGCAGGAAGAATGGTGAAACCGGAGTAGGAGCATGCCGTAGATATGTCACACGAGAATAGCCATCCAATAGATATTCTTTTTAGCTTAAAAGAGAAATTTTCAAAGAACATGTCCATGATTCGGACTGTATATAATGTACTCGTGAAAAACAAAGTAAATGAGCGAGCAGGTCGATCAGAAGTATAACAACTAATGTTTAAATTGAACGAGCATAGTTATTACCATCTTTTCAGACGATGCGAGAAGACGAACACAATTAAGGATTTGTTTTTTGCTCACCCCCTTAGCATCGATTTGATGCTTGCTTTTCCATATGTCATATTGTTGGATTACACTTACAACACTAATAGGTACAAGTTACCTTTGCTAGAAATTGTAGACGTGATATCAACAAAAATGACCTTCTTCATTGTTGTCGCATACTTAGAGTTTGAGAAAGAAGACAACTACACTTGGGCTTTGACGGCATTGAAGGAAGTTATGGATTCGTCATGCCTTCCTAATGTTATTGTCACAGATAGAGAACTTCTTTGATGAATGCAATCCGTATAACCTTCCCTGCATCAAACTATTTTCTTTGTCGGTGGCATATTAACAAAAACATTCTTGCAAACTGCAAGAAAATTTTGCGTAAGAAAGAAAAGTGGGATGTTTTTAATCTTACTTGGAATCTATTGGTTACTTCAGAGTCGGAAACAATATTTAATGATTGGGTATATCCATTAAATGAAGATTTGAAAGAATTCCCAATCGCTGTTAAGTATGCCATGGAACAATGGATTGTGCCATACAAAAAAAGGTTTGTGTCTTATGGGACTGATAAGGCTATGCACTTTGACAACTTGACAACAAACAGGTATAACTATCAAGCTTTATTTTCAATATATATTTCATATATTTTGTTAAAGACTTGATAATTAAATATGTAACTTATGCTACTATTGTTTTAGGGTGGAGAGTCAACATGCCATGTTGAAAAAACAACTTGGATCGAGCAACTGGTTCAAATTCATAAACTTATTGAGTTGTCTCATATTGCAATTACGCAAGACTAAAGTAAAACATATATTCAACTCAAGTCTGTTTACTGAGCTAAGAGGTATGGTGTCGGAGCATGCATTGGGTTTGATACATTAACAAATCAAGTTTCTAGGTGATAATGTGGTGGATGCTTTATTATGTCGGTGTTATTTTAGATCGGTATACGGCCTTCGTTGTCCACATGAGCTTACGGATTATATCAGATCCCATCCCACTTAATTATGTTCATGCTTTTAGGCGAATGTTAGACGCCTTGCCGATTACATGCCCTAATAGTGACTTTCAACATGACGTTCGTGATCGATATAAAGAGTGGAAGAATAATCTTGATACGAGATTTGAGGCCTCTACAGAGTTGCAGAAGACTTTAATTGTGAGGAGAATGGCAGAGATTTGCAATCCAGAAAGGACGATGGTTATTGAACCCGTAGTGAAAACAAACAATAAAGATCGTCCCAAAGGGATAAAACCTAAAATTGTCAAATCAACAAAATGTGATCCCAGCTACTTTGAATACGTGGAGGCCATTCTCAATGGTTGCTCACAGGGCGAACCAATTGCATTAGATGTTGATGCTAATCATAGCTCTCGGATGTTCACATCAAAGGCCAAGTTACCAGTAATTACCTTGCTTTTTTTTTTGTTCAGTTTAATCATCGTAATATTTCAACGTCTATTCATTTAAATTGATTATATATTGCCTTGTTCTAAATTTTTGTATAGCCTGTTTGTCGAAAAACGAGACTTGAGAAGTCATCGATTATCATTGATCAATTTCACCATTACATGTGTTGTCATATTGAGAAAACGATAGACGTGATAGGTGATGGTCATTGCGGTTTTCATTCTATCGCGGGGTTACTTGAACATGGATATGAATGGCCTATGGTTCGATCTTTATTATGGCAAGAGTTATATGCTCATGACGAATTATACGGTCCCATATTCATAGAACATGGTCGTGTCGAGTAAGTGAAATAAATTCTCAATTGTTATGAGACTCATGCACCAGAAGGTCGTTGGTTTGACATGCCAGATATGGGTTACTTGGTTGTATCTGCATTCAACGTTGCTTTTGTATGTTTAAGCAGCAACATATCATACACATTTCTTATTCTGCGAACACCAATACCTAATAACCCAAAGCTTATTTTTATTGGGTACGTCAACGGAAATCACTACATCCAGGAACCATCAACTCTCAATATTATGTTTCAGGATTGGTTGTATATTTATATATTTATTTGGATTCATTATTGGATCGTTGATATCATGTAGGTTTATTTGAATGAATGATGTCCATTACCACCTGTAGCCTACAAATGACACTCAAGTCGTTATTTATGTGCAACAGGATAACTACAATAATATAGCGGGAGGATTGTAGAGAATTGATGTAATTTTGAACGTTATTGTACAAACAATAACTACAATAATATAGTGGGAGGATTGTAGAGAATTGATGTAATTTTGAACGTTATTGTACAAACAATATATTATTTTGGTACTATGTTGTTGGTAATATGTTATTTGAATGATAGGTTTAGATTTATGTATTGGATTAATTTGATATTTTTATTTATTTGAATTAATTGTTAGTTGAACGTTTGTGTTTGTGTGAACTAGCTGCTCGTACGTACTTATGTTCGTTCAACATTGACCACCAGATTAAGTAATGTTTTGCCACATTTGGCCGAACATGACTAAAATGTTTGGTCAATGATTGCCGTACATAGACAAAATGTTCGGCAGGTGTTGGTCGTACTTGTGCAAGATGTTTAGCTAGTACCTGCTGAACATATGCAAATTGTTTGGTTGGTACCAGCGAACGTGGACAACATGTTTGGCAAATATCTGCCGAACGGATTGTAAAAAACCTCCTGAAATTTTTCCCTGCCAAATTTCTTTCAATTTAACACAAGCTAACAATGGATAGATTACAAAATAAAATACAATATGTTAAAACAAACTGTCAAACAAATTAAACGAAAATATGTTAAAATAATTTGTCAAACAAATTAAACATTACATAACTTAAACATTATTCAAATTTAATACATGACTAGGGCCTTGAAAGTCCATTAAGGCCAATAACATCAAACACATAAAAACTATCGTTCCAACATCAAACAAGTCAAATTACACAAAGTTAATCACTAACAAATTCAATGTTGCCTAGAACCACGTGTATGAGAAGTTGATGGTCCAGTCTGCTGCTCTGATGGAGCTGATAAAGATGTATACGCCTGATAAATGTTTTGCATAGCCTCATCCAATGTAAGTGAGGGATCCCTGCATGACCATCTTTGAATAAGTGGTTCCACGGATCTAACCATATCCCACGGATCTGGTAAAACAACTTCAGTGGTCCTCCGAACTGCGTGAGACCTTAATTCTACGGGGTGCACAATAGGATGTGAATGCTGGACATACCACTCAGAATAATCAGAAGTTTTTTCGTGTGGTATCCGGGCATGTGTGCCAACTTCCTCATCTGTGAGAACATACATTTGCCAGTGACGGAAATATTTTGCAAATGTCTCCCAAATAGCAGAATTCTTTGAGGTTGTTCTCGAAATAATGGTATGTGAAATAAGAAGTTTCGGAACTCTTTGAATATAACCAAATTGCCTCAGTACCCTGTATGGATAATATGGCTCAATGACGGATCCAATACATATAAATCCACGATACAGAGCAACAGATGACCAAGGAAACTTTTCTCTCACATTAGGTGTATACGGAGTCCAAAAAACCTATGAATGTAAACAAAAAGTTTCAATAATCTATTGAAACTATTAAGAACGTAAACAAAAATGAAATACATCATAAAATCCTTACATTTGTTACCTTTAGTGTGTCAATCTTCTCCCGCTTAGACTTCAAATAGTCAACCGATCTTCCTTCTCCCTTAGGTGATGGCCACATCATTGCAAGCGCATGGATACCATCGTATTCAACGCTATGATCAGGCCTAAAAGTAGGAAATCTCTCATATATCCATGCCTGCAAAATCACATACATTGATAATAAATATTACTAAATGTGTATAAACACACACACACACACACACACACACACACACACACACACACACACATATATATATATATATATATACACACACACACACACACACACACACACACACACATATATATATATATATATATATATATATATATATATATATATATATATATATATATATATATATATATGTATATACACATTTTATTATTATTGAATAAGAAACATATAGGAGTATATACATAATATATTCAAGTAATAGTTACATACCTCCAATAACGTAAGATAGCCAGCAAACTGTCTGCATCCGTGTCTGGATGCTTGCCCTAGTTGTCTGTAGAGAAAAGCCAAGGCTCCGGCTCCCCAACCATACCCACCAACACCCTGCTCATCTTTCAAAAACTCTAAATAACTAGGGCTCACACGACTCCCACTCTTGTCAGAAACAGTGTGCAACCTAATATGTATAACATGTATCCATTCATTGCATACGCACAAGTGGCAGGGTCGTTTGATGTGCCCTCAGTATGAAGCCCGATAAGACACATCACATCATCTAATGTGATGGTCATCTCCCCAAAGGGCAAATGGAAACTATTGGTTTTCGGATGCCACCGTTCCACAAAGGCACTCACTAACACCTTGTATACGTCAGAATATGATAATTTTTTACCCGATGAAAATGGCACTTCTTGATGATACGGCAAACCTCGCGAGATGTTTTTGGTCCCAAAGTCCATTCTTTCATTTTTGTTGTGTGATTGATGCATTTCAATACCCCACGCTCATTACCAATCCATATTCTGGATTCGACATGATTCCCATTTAAATGAAGCAAATTATCCACCATTGGAACCCCAAGAAAAGGAAATGTACCAACTACTACTTGGCCTTCTCTTTCTCCTCCCGCTTCCTCAATACCCTGCTCATTCTCATGATCGGCTTCCTCTTCATTTTGGCTCTGAAAATGTTCAAATGCATTTCCAGATCCTTCACCTCCTTGGTTCGTCCCATGGTGTACTTGGATACGTGATTCATCCATTTCTTTTCTGGCGGACATAGTTGGTCATTTTCCCCTCATCATGTATGACAAAACTACAAAAGCGAATGAGAAAAAAAAATAATATTAATAGTGAAAACATTGAGCAAATTTAATCACTAGTGAGTAAATTTAAAAAAAAAAACATTGATAAAACTATGTTTTGATGCAATTGGATTTGTTCGGCAGACACTGACCGCCAATCAACAGTCTGTGTTCGGCCAATGATGGCCACCAGTTTAACCAAGGTTCAGCCAACGATGACGGCCAGTTTAGCCAAGGTTCGGCTAACGATGGCCACCAGTTTAACCAATGTTCGGCCAACGATGACCGTTGGTTTAACTAATGTACATCAATTGATGGCCGCCAGTTTAATAATTGTTCGGCCAGTGTCTGCCGCTATTAGGTCTATTGTTCGGCCACGACCTGCCGCGATGTTTACAACAATTCGGCCACTGTTGGCCACGAATGGACTATCTGTTCGGCAACGTGTGCCCGATTTTTAACACTATGCACGGTAAATCAGGGTCGACGCCGACACAGCTGTATGCCAAACCATGATTTTGAACACAAAATCTTCAAAAACTTAATTTTTCATGCATTCTTAAAACAAGTTAAATAAAATATAGATATACTTTCAATTTTGAATTTTGAAGAAAAAACATACTGCTCGACATATAGTTGTTTCTTGCTCTAAGATGTTGATTTAACTCATTCCTTGATATTCCTATCAACAATTTAAACATTCTATTACCCAAATTTGACAAGGATTCACTAAAATTGAAGAGAAAAGAGGGCAAATATTACCTAGGGTTCAAGGGCTCTCTCTCCCAAATCTGCCATGTTTGATTATTTTTTCCTTTTTTTTCCTTGTATGTGTGTGCTTGTACGTGTAAGTGGATGGGTGGGTGTGGGTGTGGGTGTATTTTAATTATTTAGAAGGGTGTTTATTGAAGGGTTTAAAAGGGTAGAATAGTAATAACGGTGGTGTAGTTTTAATTTTTATAAGTAAACTTAGTAATGCGGGGGTATTAAGTAAATGTGCGGGGGTGAATAACAATTCTCTTTTAGTGATAGTCCATGAACACTTTGAGCAACACTGTTTCTAAAGAGATTGAAATCTGAAGCTGAAACTGAAACTCTTCTTTCCAACCACCAGGATGGTACTCTATCTTCATTCCATTCAATGACTTCTCATTCTTAAAACTAGATTTCCATAAATACCCTAACCTTTATTTCTCTTAACTCTAAATGGGGAAACTGAAATTTCCTAAAATGTCGATCTATTGTAATTTTTCATACAGGACTCTTTTTCATTGTTGTGTAATTGTAGGCTACTCTAGATGAAGCAATAAGAACAAAAGAAGCTTTAGCAAATGAAACCGGTAGGTTGAAAGCAGATTTGCAACAAGTGAGAATTGTGATCGCTATCTTTTGCAAGTCCAAGAATTAACCATTGAAGTATTGAAATACAAAGAGTTAAGCGGGAGATTAGCTGTGGAGCTGAAAAGCATGACACTAAAGTCGAATGAGGTTGATGTTCATTCTGTTCTCTATCTCCTTCTGTCCCAGCTTTAATGGTGCCATTAAGTACAAGTTCTCTTTTCAGGTAACATGTTGAGCTCAAGATGACCTAGAATTCCCAACCCTTGTTCAATCAGTGGGGCCATAGTTGTTGCTATTATTTGGTTGATTTGGATATGACATGAAGATGGAGACAGGGACAGATGAGAGTACACATGAAAGAGACGATTATGACATGATTTTGGCTTTAACTTTCGGCTTTGGCTTGAGTTTGATGTTTTGTTGTTGTTGACGCTTTTCAATTACTTGGTCTTCGATTTTGTTGTTTTTAGTACACATGAAATACTAATTGCTCTTTAATTTCCTGAATTCGAGAATTTCAATTTTTGATCTTTAATGTGTGGCTTTCAATTTTTTAATCCGATAGTATCACTACAAGAAAACAAACAGATATTGACCGAAATTAGCGACGGAATTAAATCTGTCGATATTAGCGACGAATTATCAACGAAATTGCAACGACCTGGAGTGGAAAACAAAACACGAAATTAGGACGAGAATACTGACGGATTTAGTGACGGAAATGCCGACGGATTCCATTTCGACTCTAATCCGTCGCCAATGTGGCGCCAAAACTTTGCGCACTTTTTTACCGACGGGTTTATGACGGAACACACGGCTAAATTTTTACTTTTTTTAATTTTTAGAATAGCGACGGATTTGGGACGGACAATAGCACATATTTTTTTTTTATATATTTTATATTTTTTTTAATAAAGAAAACTATTTGAGATGTTGGTTAGTAGTGAAATATTTTACAACAAGTTATATAAAAAAAATTAAGAATTTTTAAAGAAATAAAAATATATAATAGAAGAGGGACGGACAATAGCATATATATTTTTTTCATTTTTTTTATATTTTTTTTTGATAAAGAAAACTATTTGAGATATTGGTTAGTAGTGAAATATTTTACAAAAAGTTTTATAAAAAAAGTTAAGAAATTTTAAAGAAATAAAAGTATATAATATAAAAGGGACAGACAATAGCATATATACTTTTTTAATTTTTTTATATATATTTTTTTGGATAAAGAAAACTATTTGAGATGTTGGTTAGTAGTGAAATATTTTACAAAAAATTATATAAAAAAAAAAGATAAGAATTTTCAAAGAAATAAAAGTATATAATAGAAGAGGGACGGACAATAGCATATATACTTTTTTAATTTTTTTTATATTTTTTTTGGATAAAGAAAACTATTTGAGATGTTGGTTAGTAGTGAAATATTTTACAAAAAGTTATATAAAAAAGTTAAGAATTTTTAAAGAAATAAAAGTATATAATAGAAGATGGACGGACAATAGCATATATACTTTTTTAATTTTTTATATTTTTTTTGATAAAGAAAACTATTTGAGATGTTGGTTAATTAGTAGTGAAATATTTTACAAAAATTTATATAAAAAAAAGTTAAGATTTTTTAAAGAAATAAAAGTATACAATAGAAGAGGGACGGACAATAGCATTGAACAGACTAAAAGTGTCGAACTGAGCCCATCGAGTAAAGCCCAATCTTCAAACTACTATTGCCACCACGTCCTTAGTGGATTAGGCCCAAATCATTACTAGGCCCAAGGCCCATCAACATGATCAGTCGACCTAAGCTCATTGTCCGATCTACGAGGTCCAGACCTAGCTTGGTCCGACTATACGATCCATACGACATTCAGGTACGGTCCAGCCCTACCCATCAGTCAGGTCGACCTAGACCCACCAGGCGACCTCGACCTACATAATTACGTTGACCTACAGAGTCCTGGCGTACTTACAATTCTACGCGTAACAAGACTCCCTACAAATCCGGAGTTATTTATGGATAAGATCTCTATCACGAATCTGTTCCTCAAATTAAGGGATTTCATGCAATCCTACCTCAAATACAACTCTCATCAACAACTATAAATACAAGGCAACATCAACCGTTCCAAGGTAATTGCTCTTTGTTATTTTGAATACAATTTGTTCAATATAATATTTGAGCTCTCATACACCGTACTTACTCCCTCGCTCGAGGGTCTTCGCTGGAGACCATTCCGGCTAGTCGTGGGTTCTGTGTTTCAGGTCAAGGAGACAATTGAACAGTCTTGCCACGTGGACGGAGATTGATAAGCCTGATTCTTGCAGCATCAGTTTGGTTCCATTGCCGGGAATCGTGCATACTTGACCTCGAAAGCTTTTTCAACCCACAATCATGGTGACTTCAGACGGTCATGTTTCGGAGGCCTCGCTTGGGCATAATGAAGGAAACACCGGTGGTAATGTTGGTGCCGGAGCGAGAAATCCCAATGCGAACATACCCCCTCCTCCTCCGCCTCGTCATCATGCTAGGGCGACGCGTTCAAATAGTGTTGCTGATGGCAGGGGTTTGCCAGATGGTAGGAGGGAGAAGTGACCTATGGTCGACCAAGGAATACTACCTCCTCCAAAGCGTCCCCAAGCAGGGTGAATGGCTGCAGGCGACAGACCGGGTCCCTCAATCGATCCCCTTAGCAAAACGGAGATGCTTTTGAAGCGAGCTAGAATACTGGCGGAGCTAATAGCCATGGAGGAGGAGACAGAGCAGGCCTACAGAAGGTCAGAAAGAGCAGCTCCCTCCCAAGTTTCTAACAGGCAGCCTGACAGGAGTGTTCGAAAAAATGGAAATGCTATGACGAATGAGGAGCGCTGAATTGTGGAGCGATCTATCCGTACGCACTTGCTTGTCCCCAATGACGACCTGAGAAGTCATCTCAACACAAACAGAGAGCAGGAGGCTGAGTCAAAACTGAGGCGGCAAAGGGAAACCGAGAGGAACAGCCCTAGGTCGCCTGCCAGGACGGAGAGGTCGCAGTCGCACAGAAATGAGAATGGGTGCAGGTCGCTAGTTCGAGATGAAAGGCGCAAGTCGCCGGTTCGAGATGAAAGGTACAGGTCGCCAATTCGAGATGAAAGGCACAGGTCGCCTGTTAATTCAGTCAGATCACCCTCTCACAGGGATCGAAGGGGCACAGAGATAACTCCCCCTAGGAGTGACAAGCACAAAGCCAACTCGAGGAGGGAACCTCACCGGGAGGAAAGGCAAAAATCCAATGACGTCTCTCATGCTAGAGATGACAGGCCAGATGCTAGGGAATGGCTATTGTGGAAGAAAAAGTTTGAGCAATGGGAGGCTGATAAGAAAGAGGATGCTGGAAAGGCATACGAAACGATTTTGCTCTTCGTCCCTTATCCAAGGAGTTGCTCGACTGTCGACCTCCTCCAGGTTTCAGATTGCCCGTCCTGGAAAAGCATTCGGGTGCAACCAATGCTCAAATTCATATACAACATTTGGAGGCTACTTTGTGCTTTTTCTCAAACGAGGAAGATATGATGTGTAAGGCACTTACTAACACTCTCACTGGGGCAGCCCTTACATGGTTCAATGGCTTGGCACCAGGTTGCATCTTGACTTGGTATTATATGAGGAAGAAATTTTTAGATCGCTTCTCGACAGCCGGAGCTCGTAAGATGACTGTCACCGACTTGAATAACCTGGTGCAGGGAAAGAATGAAAGCTCGATGAGCTACTATACCAAATTCAAGGAGATGGTCGACAAGATTGAGGAGGACCTCACTGACAGGGAGGTAATCAATTGTTTCAGGAATGGGATTGCTTCTGCAGATTTGGACTACGAGCTGACAGTTCGGACCGTGACTACCCGACAAGAGCTATTCGAGAAGGCCTAAAATGTAGCCCTGGCTGAGGAGAGAAAAGAAAAGAAAAGTGGTAAGGGCCCCAAGGCTGAGGTCTAATGATAAGAAGGACACAGCCAAGAATGGGGGGAACAACAAAAATGGCAAAAACAGAACTAGGGCGACTGAGAAAGTGCCTGAAGCTTTCACTCCTTTGATAGTGAGTCGAACAGAGATCATGAATATAGTCGAGCTAGGCCCACCTGCCCCTATGAAGCCAGGAAATAAGTTCAGAAGGGATAACAGCAAGTACTGCGACTTTCATAAAGATACGGGTCACACTACTGTGAATGTGGTGCCCAAGATTAGCGGCTCTCTTGTTGTATTTTTTTTATTTTTGGAACCGCTTTCTCGTGTAAGGGGGATCACCGCCTCACATCAGTTTGGAAACGTCCGGTTTAAATTGAAAAATGGAGTCGCCACGCCATTTTGATTTCCTCAAAACTTTGAAAAAAAGGATTTGGGTCCGGAGGTTAAGTTACCCTTTGGGAAGAACGGATCGTCGTTCACCCAAAGAGCCTTGCCGGAGCAAGTCTTCCAAGATCCGCTTTTCATGCTTGCCTTAGTGTTTTCGTGTGTGGGAGGTGTGTTTTCAAAAGAAGGGAATGTACCAAGTGGTCTTCCGGACGTATAAACTATGAGTTGGTTCGCTCGGGATTCCTTGGATTTTTGATGTGTTAGGGACTTTGGTCCCGTTCTCATCTTGGACCTATGATCATCATGATGAGACCTTGGGTCACATGTGATCGGGATAGGGACACCATTTTTATAGTCCAAGGATGAGACTCTTTAGAAAGGAATGACCTTTGCCCATCAATCCTACATCTTGAGACGATTTGAGCTTTTTTGGGACATTTGTGCTCGTCTCAAGTGATGATCGGAGATATGTGGCTAAAGTTCATCCTTTTCTAAAGGAGAATCCGTTTATGGAATCTTTAAGTGGAGGAAATGATGTAAAGATAGGACCTTTACACCATTTTGCTCCAAGATGATGATCCAAGTACCAAAGGGGACTAGGGGAGGGGTATAAAGATTGGATCTTTATACTCATCCTATGCCTTTTTGTGTCTTATGAAGGTCACTAGGCAATCCTAGGAGAGAGATCCAACCATGAGGGACATGGGGGAATGCATTTTAAGCTAAAGATGACATTTTTAATGAAAAGATGACATTTTATATGAAAAGATACTATTTTTGATGCAAAGGATGCTACTTTATATGCAAAGATGATATTTTAAGTGCAAATGATGCTACTTTATATGCAAAGATGGTATTTTAAGTGCAAAGGATGCTACTTTTCACATCACCATGTGAGAGATCCACCCTCGAACAAGTCTTTTTGAGATCTTATTGTTCATCCTTGGGTTGGATCTTCCAAGGATCCTATGTGATAGGGGAATGGGGAATGTATGATTTACATGCCTAAAGATGGGATCTTTAATGACAATATATCAAGTACCAAGCAAGTATATATAGCAATATGTAAAGCAAGGAGAAATATATCACATAATGACAAGTATATTTCAAGATAAAGAGGAGGAGAGGTTACCAATGGTGGTGTCCCTCTATCTCCTTGAAGTTTGCCTAGGGAAGGACCAACTTTGGGAGGATTTTGAAGAGGAGGGAGGTGGTTTTTGGTGCTCTCAGCTCTCTGGAATTTTGTGGTGGTATTTTGGCAGAGTAACACTGCTGAAAATTGTATATCAAAATGGGTAGAGGAGGCCTCTATTTATAGGCACTCTGGCAATGGCTAATGAAGCCGTGCGGCTGTAACCCCAGGGCTAATGAGGCCGTGCGGTCTTATCCAGAGATGACTCAGCTTATTTCTAGAACCATGCAAGGTGGCCTTCTAGAAGGGCTTTTCCAGCGAAGGACTACGTGGAATTTTAATTCCTAGCAAGTCCTTCGCCCCTCTGAAGGTTTGAAAAAGTTCCCAAATTGCCCCTGAACTTTAGGAAAGTCCGAGGAATTGCCGGGAAACTTTTTTCGGAAGGCATGAGCCAAATTTGGGTACTTACAGAAGCCCCTCGGCAACGTCACTTGCAGGGCGAGTGGGGTTGTCGATAAAAAAAGGATCCGATCTGGCGAATGTCGAGACGGATTGGGTGACCAAGGTGGTCGAGTGGCTGAACCTTTGGAAGGCTACCTACGCATCCCGGAGGAATCAAGCCATGATCATAGTTCGGAATATATCCACTGGGGAAAGGGGTGTCATATGTGACAAATTGGCTGAACCTAAAGTAGGCTACCTACGTATCCCGGAGGAATCAAGCCAGGTCGTAGTTCTGGGATAAGATCCGCTAGGGAATGGCGAAGAGAAACTGGTCTCTTGCTGGGGAAATAGAAGGGAAAGTGACCTAGGAGGTCAAGTGAATGATCTTACTGGGATATGCTAGATGAAGGAATTTGACCTATGTGGTCGGATATCTAGACCTCTCTGAGGGGCTACTTCACCACTGAGGAGTGATGAAGGAATAGGGTGTGACCAATGTGGTCGGATGACTGGACCATTCATGAAAGGCTCACACACCACTGAGGAGTGATGAAGAAAAGAGTGACCAATGTGGTCGGATGGCTGGACCTTTTATGAAAGGCTCATGCACCACTAAGGAGTTAGACATGAAAAGGGTGACCAATGTGGTCGGATGGCTGGACCTTTATGAAAGGCTACCTACGTATCCCGGAGGAATTAAGCCTTGGTCGTATTTCAAGTCTCACTAGATAGTTAGGAACAGTGTCTAGGATCCTTGAGGTTTTTGACGATTAATGGAGGAGTCACCTGTTTTGACAATTAATGGAGGTTGTCACCTGATTGACAATTAATGGAGGCTGTTACCTGATTGACAATTAATGGAGGTTGTCACCTGATTGACAATTAATGGAGGTTGTCACCAAATTTGACAATTAATGGAGGTTGTCACCTGATTGACAATTAATGGAGGTTGTCACCTGAGGAAACTAAAGCTTACGTCACTATCGAGTAGATAGAGGTAGCTAAAGTTTGGAAAACTTGAGCGTACTTCACTATTTGTGAGATAGAGGTAATTAGTTTGGAGAACTTGAGCGTACTTCACCATCTGCGAGATAGAGGTAGCTAAAGTTTGGAGAACTTGAGCGTACTTCACCATCTGTGAGATAGAGGTAGCTAAAGTTTGGAGAACTTGAGCGTACTTCACCATCTGTGAGATAGAGGTAGCTAAAGTTTGGAGAACTTGAGCGTACTTCACCATCTGTGAGATAGAGGTAGCTAAAGTTTGAAGAACTTGAGCGTACTTCACTATCTGCGAGATAGAGGTAGCTAAACTTTGGAGAACTTGAGCGTACTTCACTATCTGTGAGATAGAGGTAGCTAAAGTTTGAAGAACTTGAGCGTACTTCAATATTTGTGAGATAGAGGTAGCTAAAGTTTGGAAAACTTGAGCATACTTCACTATCTGTGAGATAGAGGTAGCTAAAGTTTGAGTTTTGACAATTCAGAGGCTGTCACCTAGCGTTTTTTCTGTTATAACGGAAGTAACGAAGGCGACTCGGGAGGAAAGTTTATTCTTCTTTAGAGATAACGGATATCCTTGGGAATCAGCGTTATTCTGGTTAAGAGATAACGGGAATTGTATGCCTAAGTGGAAAGTCTAGGGGCAAAGATGTAATTTCTGCTCAGAGCAAATGAGGCCGCCCGGCATGAGATGAGGACAAAAGAAGCCGTACGGCTTGGAGTTTATTTTTACCATATTATTTAAACTGAATTTGAAACGGGCAAACAGCATTGCTGTTTTGTTCTTCTGCCGAGGAAGAGAAAGAGAGGAAAGAGAGAAAAATTTGAATTTCTTCAATTCTCTTACTTTCTTCACCTAAGATGGATCCGGAAGGGAACCCAATGCCTAGGCAAGCACGGAGGAACATATCCGAAGCCGCTAGGAGGAGGAGGAGGGAGCTCATTCGCACGGAGAGGAAGTATGACTTCAACACGCCTCCATCTGAGCTTTATCCCGGTAGGGGAGAACACAAATCTACGAAACCTCAATCTGTTGGGGTAAGCATTCTTGATTTGCTTTATTTTATCAATTTTTGATTGAATTTTGATTGATTTAGGGTTTGACCCAATTTTTAGGAATTTTTCAAATTTTCCTATGAATTTTGTTGATGATTTTGGAATTTTGATGATTAACCTATGAGGCTAAGAAGATAAATGAACATGCATGTGCAATTTATTTGAAAAATAATGAGAATGACCCATTTTTATAAACAAAGTAAGAAAAATGATGTCTAAAATGTGACGGAGTCCTTGCATGTGCTAGAACTAGGTCAATTTCTGATCATAGATGGGAAAGCAAGATTTTGGATGATGAAAAGGATTCATGCATGCCATTTTGAAAGATTAATGCTTATGTGCAAGGAATTTTTATGAAAATTGGACTTTTGTGCTTAGGAGAGCAATGTGCTTGACATGACGTGCTTCAAATGATGAAGGACACGTTTTCTAGGCAAAAGATGCTAGAAATATCTTATGAATGCTTTTCTTTGAAAATATGTGCACTTTTTGGATATATGCATGCTTTTGAAATAAGATGAAGGACTGACACATTTTTGTTGTATTTTCCTACAGGAGAACAAGTCGAGGGGACCTTCTGAGGTAGCTGTGAAGCTATGGGACATAATGCCAAACTTTGAGAAAGATGGGGTGAACCCCAAGCAGCTGGTAATGGCTACCGGCCTTGATCTGTTTATTGATGCTATTGGTAGAGGTATCCATGTGACCTCCAAGAGTAAGGGGCTAGTCCAGGCCCTCTCAGAGTTCTGGTGGGACACCACCCACAGCTTTCATCTCAGCTGGGGGGAGATTACGATAACTCCAGTCGACTTTACTGCTATTACAGGTTTGTAGTTTACCGGGAGGCCTGTGACTTGGAGAGACCACATCACAGCAGAGGAATTCAGGGCTCTGGTTGGGTTTGAGCTCTGTCCTAAGGGGCTCGGGATGGAGACGAGGAATGTGGAGGTGGCGGTCCAGGAGTGCATGCAGGGGTTTGCCGCTAACGAGGTGACTGCCACCAGCTCGCGAGAGCTTTTCTGTGGTTGATGCTATCAGTCACCATCTTTGCCAACTCTGGGACACTGGCTATGTTATCCCTGCTTGACTCATTGGAGAATCTTGATGAGGTTGGGGCGGTCTCTTGGGGTGGGGCCGGATTGGCGAAGCTTTATTTCTCCTTGGATATGTACAGCCGGAACAAGGCTGCCTCTATGGACTGCTTCTCTTTTGCGCTTGAGGTAGTCTCACTTTCTTTTCTCTATTTTACTTTTCTGTCCTGAGACTTTTATGAGAGAAAATGACCCTTTTGTGTTTTGAACATGCAGGTCTGGTTTTGTGAGTTGATTGGATTCTTTCCCTGGAACCAGCAGAGTGATCTGGAGATCTTCCCGGCCATGATCCGTTGGAGGGGAGATGCTAGAGACAAGTTTACCGGGAAGACCTGGATCACTTTTGACTACAAGATGGTTAGAACGGTCATCAACAGAGATGGGTATGATGGAGTTGACTTCTATCCTTGGGGGAGGTACCCGAAGGTTCTGCTAGGGGATGCCGTGGAGGCGACTAGGCAGAGGAGGTGGCTGACGGGCTTGACATGTAATGTCATTTACTTGGGGGACCATTTTTCTAGGCAGTATGGCCATGTCCCTCCCTTGGATGCCATCACGCCTCACGATCCTCCAGCGCGCATGCTGCAGCCCAGGGACTGGTCAGAGAATGATATTGCTAGGTATCACGCTGGTGTAGCGGCCGAGGAGTATTTTGAATTGGCTACCCCGTATGCCACCTTCGTGGAGTAACGTTTGAGGACGCCACAGAAGCTAGTGAAGTTGGCCGTCACTCAGGGGTACGGGGAAGCTGAGCCTACTGACCCGCCGATGCCTCCTGCTCATCTCTCATATGTGGTCAATGGGGTACCGAGGAGGTTTATGATACCTGTCCCTGATACGAGGGAGCCCCGATATACTCTGCCGCCTGACAGCATTGTGAGTACATTTAGGGTCTCTTCCCTTTTTTGGATTTCTTTGCTTTCTACAATTTTGAACCTTTCTAGAGATATTCTGAGTTTTTCTTCTCTTTTTCTATCAGGTTCCTGCTCGCTCTTACGATGGCTTGGTTCGGCAGAACAGGGGTTGGAAGGATGTGTGCCGGTCCCTTCTGAGGAAGTTGGCATGTGCTTCCAGGGCTGGGGCAAATGTGCAGGTGCCTGTACGCAAAAGAAGGCACATCGGGAGCACAGCATCTACTTCCTCGACCTCAGAGTATGCTACCTCCTCTACTAGTGCCATGCCTCGGGGACAGGGACCCAATACCGGCATCTTGGAGCAGTTGGCAGAGTACAAGCACGTGAATGTCAACCTCTCTGATCTGAGTGGCGCCGAGGACTTGATGAAGGATCCTAGCTTCTACGAGATGAGTAGCGACGAGGAGTCGGAGGCTTAGGATTCCTTAGGGATTGATCTAGGAGGAAGGAAACAAACAATGAACAATTTTATGCACAATTTGTCTATTTTTCATTTTATTTGGGCGCCTATGGGGCGAAAACAATGTATTGGTATTTTAACTGCTTTTCTAATTTATGCTTTATGAATTTGCATATTACTTGAGCCTCAGGGCTGTTTTTTGCTTGAAAATGGGGCTGAAACTGGGCCAAAAATGGTTTGTGATGGCATATAATTGCATGAATGGGATTTGAATATGTTTTTGTACAGGTTTCATTAAGAAAGTGGGGTGAGAACTCCACCTGCTGCTGCAGATTTTTTTCTGCAGAAGGCAAATGAGGCCGTCCGGCCAGGTCTTGAGGCTAAAGAAGCCGTGCGGCTGGAAGTTCTGTCTGAACTGGTTTTTTTCAAAATAAAACCAAGGCTTGGCCCTTTAATTTCTTTTTCACCCTAGACTTGTCCCAACTGATCCCAGAGCATATTTCTGACCAAAATACATCAACTTTGATCACCTTGCAATGGAGAAACTCGTTAGATTGCAAAAGGGGAAAAGAGACCATTTTCTATCCGATCTTCAATCTTGGATGAGGCATAACTTTCAATCCAACAAGAGGCTGTTTGATACCACTTTCAAAATCAAGTCTTTTTGGCATTTGAAGGTTCTCCCGCCCGATTGGGACCTTTTGAGAGCCGCGGCGAGGTTTTTGGACGTCCGGAGACATGTTTATTGCTTTTCTTACAACGAGCTCGTCCCAACCTATGAAGACTTCCGAGAATTAATTGGGGGTCCAGAAATTGAGGCCGTATCGATTCCTTTGATTGGAGACGTGCCAGTGGCAGTAAAGCTGGCATGTTTTCTGCAGATTTCTCTAGGAGAGGCTAAGGGTATGATGGTAGCCCCTGATAGGATTGACCTTTCTGATATCCCGAGCAGGTTTGGGTTTCCAGATACGGCTACGACCACTGTGGCTATGGATGCCTTTATCCTCTGTGTGTTCTCATCTTTGTTCACTACCGAGTCGGTAGGAGTCTTCCATGGTGGCCTTTTGGATATGGTCGGGGATTGCAGGGCTGGGAAGGATATTATCCCACTGGTTTGGGGTGAGACCTTGCATGGCATCGACATGATGGCTAGGGGAGACCATTTCATGAGGTTTGGGAGCCCGGCGGTGCTGACTCTATGGCTGCAGGAGAGACTTGGGGCTTTGCCAGGGGCTTCGCCTACTCAGTGCCCTTGGGTGATTTCCCAGAGGGGTGCACCTAGGCAGCAGGACCAGGGTAGCTGGGAGCTGACTATGGCTAGGTTATCCACTTCGGATATTCACTGGTGGGTACCTCATTGGAGGCTGCAGACCCGGAGGATATTTCAGGAGTCCTATGTGGTGAGGGTTCCGGGGCTTTCTTGGTCATCCTTCTACATACCCTGCCTGGTATCCAGGCAATTCGGGGCCTTACAGGAGCCGTTGGACGATTGGAAGGACATCCGTTCCAGGGATGTGGTGCCTTTGGACATGAGGGATCCAGCCAGCTTCTCATTCTTCTCGACGGCTTGGACATACACTGCTTTCCCACCCAGGGCCATTCTCAAGAGCGGGAAGAGTACCATCTTGACTACGGCCTACTTAGACTGGTACGAGAGAGAGATGGGAGCGACTCAGGTCATTTTGGGAGAGAGACGTCAGGCCTTATTGGGGGCTGACTACGATTTGAGTAGGACTCTAAGGGAAACTGAGGCTAAGGCGAGTCACCATAACTAGTCGGGTGACTTTATCAGGAATATGGAGGCTCGGTATGAGAGGCTTTCTGAAGTCGCTCCCTTGACCGAAGCTCAGAGGGAGGAAGTGCAGACTCGTGCCCGGGTCGAGAGGGCACTTATTGACACGGGCTTGATGGAGGCTCCAATGAGGATACCTGAGGTCGGGATGAGGGAGACCGACATCTTAGAGAAGAAAAGGAAGAACACTCGACGAGGTCGAGGTAAAGGGAAGAAGAACAAAGAAGACTCAGTGAATGACGACTGATAGGTCTTTTCTTAGGATTTCCTTATTGCTATTTGCAAACACAATAGCTTATTAGGCCTTTTATTGTATTTTAGATCTTTGTAGCAGGTTAGCAGAGTCAAGAGTAGACCGTGCTTGAAATCATCAAGGAGTTTTTAACTTATAATTAACAAGAGATATTATCTTAGAAATTTATAAGACACATTTCATTGAAACTTTATTGTCTTATTTATTGTTTAGACCGAACCATTGATGGCTGCCTACGTTCCCCTTTTACAAGAAAGACTAAGGGGCTCAGGTCTTCGTAGTTCATTCTGGTGAACTATCGGGATTTTTGTTCTTTTGTTTTGTTTTTTTTTTTTTTTTTTTTTTTTTTGTTTTTTTTTTTTTTCATGTGTAGCCCTGTCTTTTGCCTAGACCGCCCTTTTTGGGTTTTCAGCCTAGCTGGACATTACTCTTTTTGCACTAAGATTTTTTTTCTCTCTTTTTTTTTCTTTTTTTTCTCTTTTTTTTTATATGTATTATTTTTTCTTCTTTTTTGTTTTTGTTTTAGACATAATACCTGCGGAGCTTATCACCATTGACTGGGTGGACAAAAGGATTGCCGTCTAGGTCCGCAAGCTTCATTTCTCCTCCCGATAGTATCTTCTGCACCACATACGGGCCGATCCAAACGGGTTCCCATTTTCAGAGGGGGTTGTCTCTAGTAGGGGGCTTCACCTTCAACTCTAAGTCACCCTCTTTGATGTCCCTGGCCTTGACTTTCTTGTCGAATGCCCTGGCCATTCGCCTCTGGTAGGCTCGGATGTGCTCCATGGCTTTTAACCTTCTTTCGTCGAGCAGGGCCAGCTCATTGTGCCGGCTGCGCAGCCATTCTACCTCATTGACACTGTTCTACAGGAGGACCCTTAATGACGGGATTTCCAACTCCACGGGCAACACTGCTTCCATCCCGTAGGTTATGGCAAAGGGGGTTTCTCCCGTAGCTGTTTTGACAGACGTTCTGTAGCCCCAGAGTGCCAGATGCAGCTTTTCGGGCCAGTCACGACCACGGGTGGCCATTTTTCGGATAATCCGCTCGAGCGTCTTATTGACAGCTTCCACGGCTCCATTAGTCTGAGGTCTGTATGGGGACGAATTGTGACGAGTGATTCTGAATTCTGACAGCAATCTATCGCAGTCCCCTTCAAAGTGTGACCCGTTATCTGAAATGACCTCATTGGGCACCCCATATCTACACATAATGTTTTCTTTGATGAACTGGGCCACTTTTCTGGAAGTGAGGACCTTGTAGGACTTGGCCTCTACCTACTTGGTGAAGTAGTCGACTGCCACTAACACGAATTCATGCCCATTGCTTCCTGCCGGGGCTATCTTCCCTATCACGTCAATAACCAAGTTGCAAAAGGCCAAGGATTCGTCATGCAATACAGGTCATGAGGCAGAAGATGGTTGAGGTTTGCAAACCTTTGGCACTTGTCGCACGCTCGGACATGCTGGACACAGTGTGTTTCCATGGAGATCCAGTAGTAACCCATTCTGAGGATCACTTGCATCAATGCTCTGGCATTCATATGGGGACCGTAGGGACCATTGTAGACTTCGGTCATTAACTCTCTGGCCCTTTCTTGGGTGACACATAGGAGGAGTGGTCCCTAGTACCGTTTCTTGTACAGGTCGCCCCCTAGGATGACATAATGGGAGGCCAATCGTTTCAGGGCTTGCAAGCTCTTGGCCTTAATGCCTCCCCTTGGTCTACCTTCTTCGTCTCTGAAAGCGGACTCTCCATCTTTGAGGAACTGGTAAATCTGACTGTACTAGGGTTCCTTGACAAGCTTGGGTCCCAAGTTTACTTCACAACAGAAAGCCAGGGCCTCTCTTCTACCCACTCTGAAGGGTTTTATTGCCTTTCCCTTGGGGATCTCTACCAATGAGGCTAGAGTAGCTAAGGCATCTGCAAATTTGTTCTTATCCCTTGGCAGGTAATGGAAGGTCACTTCTCTGAATCACTCAGTCAACTCTTCCATGTAGGCATGATACTTCTGAAGGTTGGGATCCACAGTCTTCCACTTGTTAGAGACCTGGTTGATGATCAGGGTTGAGTCTCCATAAACTTCGAGCTCCTTGACATTTCTTTCTAAGGCAGCCTCTAAACCAGCTATGCAAGCTTCGTACTCAGTGACATTGTTCGTGGCAGGGAAATTCAACTTGAGGGCTATGGGCGTGTGCTCATCCTTCGGATCAACCAGCAGCATTCTATGCCATTTCCTCTTTTGATAGCAGCTCCATCAAAGAATAACTGCCATCGATTCTCAGGCTCAACTACGAAGATCCATTCATCTGGTAATTGGGGTTCAGGCCCACGGTCCTCATTACTAGGGAAGTTTGCCAGATGTACTGACAGTGCTTGACCCTTGATTGCCTTTCTCGTCCCATAGTTGATGTCATACTCAGCTATGAAGAACGACCACTTTGCTAGGTGCATCGAGAGGGAAGGCTTGTCAAAGATGTACTTGATGGGGTCCATTTTCGAGACCAAGTTCACAGAGTGGGCTTGCATGTAATGCTTCAGCTTACCGACTATCCAGACCAGTCCTGCACAAGTCTTTTCACATGCTGAGTAATTGAGCTCACTTCCCTGCAGCTTCCGGCTGACAAAGTAAATGGCATTTTCTACCCGAGTCTTTCTTCTCCTGAGCAAGCATAGCCCCAACTGCCGTATCAGTGACAGTGAGATAGAGTAGAAGAGGTTTCTGTCTATGTGGGGGGGGCATAGCATCGGAGGATGTACTAAGTACGCCTTGATTTGGTCAAAGGCATCTTGGCATTCCTCGGTCCACTCTGTGTCTACATTCTTCTTCATGAGCTTGAAGATGGGTTTGCACATAGTAGTCAACTGGTTGACAAAGCGGCTGATGTACTGTAGTTTGCCCATAAAGCTTTTGACCTCTGTCTGGGTTTGAGGTGGCCTCATGTCCATAATTGCCTTGATCTTTTGGGGATTGACTTCAATGCCTCGCTCCGTGACCATATACCCAAGCACTTTTCCCCTTGCCACTCCAAAGGTGCATTTGGCAGGGTTTAGTCTCATGGAATGCTGTCTCAACCTCTCAAAGAACTTTCGTAGGTCAAAAAAGTGCTGTCCATCCTTGCCTTTGGAGTGGATTATCATGTCATCGACATAGACCTCAATCTCCTTGTGGATCATGTCATGAAAGAGTGCAGTCGCTGCCCTCTGATAAGTAGCCTCGGCATTCTTAAGCCCAAATGGCATAACAGTATAGCAGTACGTTCCCCACGGTGTGGTGAAGGCTGTCTTTTCTTGGTCCTCCTCGGCCATCTTGATCTGGTTGTAGCCAGCAAAGCCATCAACGAAGGATTTGACTTTGTAGTTAGCAGTGGCGTCCACCAGAATGTCTATGTTTGGCAAGGGATAGTCGTCTTTAGGGCTTGCCTTGTTCAGATTCCGAAAATCTACACAGCAGCGCACCTTCCCATTGGCCTTATTCACAGTTACAATGTTGGATAGCCATGTCGGATATTCGATGACTCAGATGAATCCTACCCGCATTAGCTTCTCAATCTCTTCTTTGACCTATAGAGACCACTCTGGCTTGATCTTTCTCAGTTTCTGCTTTACTGGCTTAGCATCTGGTGCTAGAGGAATTCTGTGCTCTACAATCGAACTGTCTAGCCCCGGCATATCCCTGTATGACCATGCAAACACGTCCATGTATTCTCTGAGCAGATTGACCAGTCTGTCCCATTCAACGGAAGAAGCTTCCAATCTGTGTCTCTTTAGGTTCCTCGACAGTAACCAAGTTAACACTTGTCAAAACCTCCTCGGCAACTTGGGCCCGGTTTTCCTCTTTGTCTGTAACCTGCTTAAAGATTTCTTTAATGTATTGTTCGTTTAGTGTGTTTGCATCTTCTTCAAATGATTCATTATTAACTGTTGCTAAGTTTTGAGTTAATTTATCATTTGTTAAGTTGGCAATAAGGGGATACTCAGAAAGATCTGTCATTTCATTCAAAGCGAAAGGAAAGATGACATTGGCTACATATTCATAATCCTCAGGCGTGAGGCCTTTGAATGACTCGGAGGACTGGAATTCAAAGATTCCTGACTCAACTGTATGGATGACAGAGAGTTTGACACGACTGGGCTGAGAGGGACGGGGTACCAATCCAAGCTCTGTAATCATTTGCTGTCGGCTGGCTATCGGCCCTGAGAATGTCTCCCAATTCTTCAATGGCATCTCTGTCTTAGTCACCAAAGTGCGGGGATCAAAAGGCTCTTCACCACAGTCTCCAATTACGGCAACTACCTCGTCATCTGAGCTGATGTCGATCAAATCAGGGATCTGTGCTTCTTCATCAAACAGCTTTTGCAAACCCAACTCACTATCTTCACTACCGGCAGCTTCTATCTGGCTGATCTTCGGAAGAGCTAACTCGAAGGCGGAGAAATCCATTACCCCGGATGGGAAGAGTGCGGACTCTTTGAAACTGTCTGGGTTTCCTTTTAAGGCATACTTGTTCTGAACAGTAGTGGTAGCCCCAGGAATGTCCGGCAAGTTAAGGAACATTCTCCGAACAGGATTTGCTGGTTTTCCCCGAACTTTCTCAAGGTTTTCCAGAAGAGTATTTCTCAAGGAGATCTGACTATCACTTTCATCGAATTGGGTCCCACCCCTTGTGAAGTACTGGGCGAGAGACAAGCTGTAAGGATGGAGATGGACCCCTTCACTTCATTTTTCGGAAACTGTTCCCTTAGCCTTTCTATCATCTCGAGAACTCGGTTTGTATCCCAAGCCGTATCTGGTAGTCTGTTCCTTTACATCAATAACATCATTGCGACCCTGAAGTCTTTTACCCAGTCCAAGCCCCGGAAGATTACCCATTATTCTCATCATTCGCATGACATGAGGTATTTTGTCGGAGGTAGCAGTGAGGTCGGTGCAACACACTTGTGCTTTGGAGGAGGCTACAGAAAATCCAGTCAAAGCAAGCCCTTCATCATCATGTTTAATTTCCAGTATCGGGATACCTCCAGTGCTGGTTCCTTCCACGGTGACACTGTCTCCGTAAATAGTAGTAATAGTCCCATCGCCTGACTGGAATTTGACGCACTGGTGCAAAGTAGAGGCTACCCCATTTATCTGGTGGATCCAAGGTCATCCCAGTAAAGCGGTAAATGAGATGGGAATGTCAATCACTTGGAAGTCAACATCCATGGCCTTCTTCCCAAACCACAACTTGAGAGTAGCAATCCCCAGAACTGATCGTGCAGTGGAGTCATAGGCCTTAATAGTATGACTAGAAGGCTTCAAATCTGTGGGCTTTAAATCCAACAAATCCATCATCTTTGCTGGCAGGACATTCATTGCAAACCCTCTGTCAACTAGTACCCTTGGCAATCGGCGTTCTTCTAACTAGACTGTGATGTAAAGGGGTTCATTATGACTAGCCCCATACTTTGGCAGATCCAAGTCAGTGAAGGTGATGATATTTCCATAGTTGATATTTCCAATCATCTGGATGACCTCATCTGGGGTGACATCTATGGGCACCATGGTCTTGGCCAAGCATTCCTCTAACTTCAGTTTGTGAGGGTATGAGGAGGTTAACAGGGACCACAGGGAGATATTGGCCTGAGTACACTTCAACTGAGTCAGTACCGGATCCTCTTTTTCGGGGTTTGGTTTTCCTGCATCTGGCTTGTAAGGTCTTTTGTCTGTCTTCGGCTCGGAGACGAAATTTCTTTTGTCACCCTTAGGCTGTTCAACACTCATCTGCCCAGACCGAGTCATCACATAGACATTGGACCTCTCAGAGTCATCAGTCCTACAGGAGGATTCCTTCAGCTCCTTCAAAGTTAGAGGCAGACTCTTGCTGGCATATGGCCAACTTTGCTGGTTAATCGAATTAGCTTCCCGAATCTGATCCCAGGTCATCAGCTTTTTAGCCTTTTCTGAATCCTGACTCCCCAATTGGCTTAGCAACTGGCTGATTTCAGTTTCATCTTGCTCACTCAAGGCCTTGACAATTTCATTCAGGCTTTTCAGGGTCAATATGCAACAGGAATTATCGTTTCCAGGGTTTGGAGGTTTGCTAATGGCTTACTCACCTGGACCTAGCAACTTTTTCAACAGAGCGGGGTCACATTCCTCATCACTGTCAAGCATATCCCTTCATTCTCTAGGGGTCAATCTTCTGACGGCATCTTTGACATTGGCCAAGCACTTTCTGAAGTGGGAGATTCCATCATCGAGAAGGATTTCTGCAGGGTCAAACCTCATGGCAGGTTCCTGTTCTTTACTGTCGGGAGGGTTTTTTGGGGTTTTTGGCTTCTGGGCTAACCACTCCTCTACTGTTCCTTCCGGCATTTCGACTATGTCCTCTTAAGTATCACTACAGTAACTCATGTGGGAACTCTCATCTTGACTCTGATGACCAAGGAGGGCAAAAGCAGGTCGGGATACTTGGCGCCATATAAGGGGTATTCTGTACTCTTCCCCTAACTTGGGGATTACCAAGAAAACATCATTGTCGTCGTAAGATAGGAAGGGGACCGGGGTCGCTTCAAACTTTAAGACTCTTTCTAGAGCCTCCATACATTCTTCTTTGGACAAGGTCTCAGGGGTGACCCTTAGCACAGCAATGGAGTCTACTCTTCCCGATGGGGGTTTAGCCTCAATGACGCTTACGTGTTCTAGATCGGCGGGTGGAGCCCACTTTCCTCTTTAAGCCAAATCTTCGATTAAGTTTCTCCATTCACTGACCAGGTCTTTGTAAGGAGTGTTGAATTCTAGGATGTGGAATTCATACCCTGCCTCATTTGAGCTTTCGTCCATTTTCTCTTCCGAGCCCTTGCAAAGGCGACAGACACACTTTGAAGTGATACAGTCCCCCATTCCTGGCCTGTGGTTTTCTACTCCATCTTGTTCTCCGGGTTTCACTTTCGTTGGCTCCAGGTTCATTCCTTCTACTGAACTGTCATCATCACTGTAAATCCATCCATTCCTATTCTCATTTTAAGTGACTCTTATTTGTCACTGTCTGCGGGAGATAGGCAAATTCACGAGCGTTGACGAAGTTGGAAAGGTCGGCGATCTTTGGAATGCAGGATAATGAAATTTGGCTTATGCTGAGGAGGGGGAGTAAATCCCATGGGGTAATGCAGAGGTTGAGGGACCGGGATAGCTGTGGCGTTTGCTCTCTGTTGGTAGGGAACAAAGCTGGGTCTTATCTGAGGAGACGAGGGCGTCGGGACCCTGATGGCCTGGGACATCGGAAAGGAATGAAAAGGGGTAGTCCTTGGTAAAGGATCATATGCGGATGGAGGAGGGCATTAGTTATAGGCTGGGGGAGCTGAGATGGCTGCTTCTGGAGTCTCATCTTCTACCATAACCAGGGAACCGTCGGACTCAACCACTATCTGAACCCCATAATGACGGAGCACATCAATGAGCATGGCTTGCTGTTCCTCATGGACCTTACGACTATTTTTCAAGGCTAAGGCTAGCTCTTCTTCCCTAGTCATCTGGTTACCCAAACCACTACTGTTTTCTGTCAAATCGGCCATTCTGACTCTTTGGACTGATAAAACTGAGGATTCTGGCGAGCTATCTGAGGACCCAGTATTCTCACCCACTTCTTTCTCGCTGCGGGAAAGGGATAGGAGAGGTTTAGAATCGGGGTAGGTGTTTAGGCTGAAGGCTCAAGCAATATGCAAATTAAGAATCTTCCAGTTTACTTAAAACGGTGTCTTTTATTAATTTCTATTTGGTTGGAATAGGGGTTTTTCCCTTCTTTTTCGCAACTACTCTAGATCCTGGATCAGTGGGCTCCGTTACTACGTCTAGAAGCCCCTCGTATTCCACCTGTATTTCGACCTCCCAGGGTGGACAGCCCCGGGCGAGGGTCCTATAGGGAACGCGGATCCCTCCGACCAAGAGAGAAGAATGCTCCTAACGGGTCTATCGGGTCATAGGAACTTTCAACGCACGTGCGATGCGGATTATGGTCAAGGCAATGCCAGGAAAGTCTCGTCTTTCAGCCTTAACGGAATTTCGGCAGAGTTTCGCTTGCGCGATTGACGTTTTGACTTTTGGCAATGTCCAAGAAGATAATAGGCATGGGTCGGGCGGTAAAAGCCGAATGACTCAGTGTCACATTGAACTTCGTTGCGTACGCTGTGCGTGAGTCAAAGTCAAAGTCAATGCCGGGTCAAGATCTTGCCAATTTTTCCTTGTCGGAATTTCGGCAGAGCTCCGCTTGCGCGAAAGATCTTTGGATTTTTGGCACGGACTCGGTCTCGACTCTTACGCATCCCATGCGGGTCAAAGTCAAAGTCAATGCCGGAGTCAAGATTCTGCCAATTTTTCCTTGGCGGAATTTCGGCAGAGTTTCGCTTGCGCGAAGTATCTCGACTTCCGTCATGGGCTAAGGTTTGACCTTTACGGGGGTATGCAACTGGGCTATATGACACGGACTAGACCAAAAACCAACCAAAAGTCACGGTTTTAAAATGTGTGACACGGACTGTGCATTGGTCGACACTGGCTGCCATGGGGAGTTTGGGATGATTCCGTGCGCGCCCGGGAGCATCGTAATACTGTCCGTGACTGCAACTGAACAACCACCCCGGGTTAAAGGGACGTGCGTGCAAAAGTGTACAGGATATATATGGTGCGCGTAGTGTGCGGCCTCCTAAAAATATTCCTTTTTGAGTTAAAACAGAAATTTTCAGAAATGTGTTTTAAAGGAATGATTTTTCGGGACGGGGGAAAATGCAGCAAATAAGCACGTAAAATTTCTGGGAGCCCCAGTCAGTCTTGGAACTGAATAGCCCCAAGCTGCCAAGGTTGCCAGATTAACCTTAAAAGTGTCCTGGTGGAATTGCTAATGAAGCCGCCAGGCCAGAATCTAGGGAGGATTAAGCCGTACGACTGCAACAAGCAACTTTCCAGGTTCCAATTTCTTTGATCTGCAGGCTATTTTCCCGGCCTTTTGGCACCTTTTCAGCTTCTAGCAAGCTCTCTGTTCAGTGTTCAGAATGTGCACAATTCCAAGAACCAAAGATGCATGCAAAGCAATGCAAGGAAAATAAGGCAAGCATGAGAAGCGGATCCGCGGCGGAAGGCTAACCCACTCGGAAAAAGCTTTCCTTTTTTTCGAAAAGAGATACCGGTACGTGGGATTGTTAGACCACAATTTATCCCAAGCCTCGGGTGAGGATGCGATACAGGAAGGTTAATGGTTTCCACCTATATATCGGGTATCATTTTATTTATTTAAAAGAAATGAAAGCTTTCTCCTTTGGTTTAGTCCCCAGCGGAGTCGCCAAACTGTGAATGTGGTGCCCAAGATTAGCGGCTCTCTTTTTTTTTATTTTATTTTTGGAACCGCTTTCTCGTGTAAGAGGGATCACCGCCTCACATCAGTTTGGAAACGTTCGGTTTAAATTTAAAAACGGAGTTGCCATGCCATTTTGATTTCCTCAAAACTTTGAAAAAAAGGAATTGGGTCCGGAGGTTAAGTTACCCTTTGGGAAGAACGGATCGTCGTTCACCCAAAGAGCCTTGCCAGAGCAAGTCTTCCAAGATCCGCTTTTCATGCTTTCCTTAGTGTTTTCGTGTGTGGGATGTGTGTTTTCAAAAAAAGGGAATGTACCAAGTGGTCTTTCGGACGTATAAACCATGAGTTGGTTATCGCTCGGGATTCCTTGGATTTTTGATGTGTTAGGGACTTTGGTCCCGTTCTCATCTTGGACTTATGATCATCATGATGAGACCTTGGGTCACATGTGATCGGGATAGGGACACCGTTTTTATAGTCCAAGGATGAGACTCTTTAGAAAGGAATGACCTTTGCCCATCAATCCTACATCTTGAGACGATTTGAGCTTTTTCGGGACATTTGTGCTCGTCTCAAGTGATGATCGGAGATATGTGGCTAAAGTTCATCCTTTTCTAAAGGAGAATCCGTTTATGGCATCTTTATGTGGAGGAAATGATGTAAAGATAGGACCTTTACACCATTTTACTCCAAGATGATACTCCAAGTATCAAAGGGGAGTAGGGGAAGGGTATAAAGATTGGATCTTTATACTCATCCTATGCCTTTTTGTGCCTTGTGAAGGTCACTAGGCAATCCTAGAAGAGAGATCCAACCATGAGGGACATGGGGGAATGCATTTTAAGCTAAAGATGACATTTTTAATGGAAAGTTGACATTTTATATGAAAAGATACTATTTTTGATGCAAAGGATGCTACTTTACATGCAAAGATGATATTTTAAGTGCAAATGATGCTACTTTATATGCAAAGATGGTATTTTAAGTGCAAATGATGCTACTTTTCACATCACCATGTGAGAGATCCACCCTAGAACAAGCCTTTTTGAGGTCTTATTGTTCATCCTTGGGTTGGATCTTCCATGGATCCTATGTGATAGGGGAATGTATGATTTACATGCCTAAAGATGGGATCTTTAATGACAATATATCAAGTACCAAACAAGTATATATAGCAATATGTAAAGCAAGGAGCAATATATCACATAATGACAAGTATATTTCAAGATAAAGAGGAGGAGAGGTTACCAATGGTGGTGTCCCTCTATCTCCTTGAAGTTTTCCTAGGGAAGGACCAACTTTGGAAGGGTTTTGAAGAGGAGGGATGTGATTTTTGGTGCTCTCAGCTCTCTGGAATTTCGTGGTGGTATTTTGGCAGAGTAACACTGCTGAAAATTGTATATCAAAATGGGTGGAGGAGGCCTCTATTTATAGGCACTCTGGCAATGGCTAATGAAGCCGTGCGGCTGTAACCCCAGGGCAAATGAGGCCGTGCGATCTTATCCAGTGATGACTCGGCTTATTTCTAGAACCATGCAAGGTAGCCTTCTAGAAGGGCTTTTCCAGCAAAGGACTACCTGGAATTTTAATTCCTAGCAAGTCCTTCGCCCCTCGGAAGGTTTGGAAAAGTTCCCAAATCGCCCCTGAACTTTAGAAAAGTCCAGGGAATTGCCGGGAAACTTTTTTCGAAAGGCATGAACCAGATTTGGTTACTTACAACTACGGAAGATTGTATGAGCTTGAAACGCATCATTGAGAGGTGGGTCGATCAGGGAAGGCTCGACATGTACGTGAAAAGGCCTCAGCAAGGTGGTGGTGTAGCGATACGTGAATTTTTCAACATCTCGGAGTAGCCACTTATTATTTATTTAGGAAATTCAATAAGAAAAACCTTTTTGATTATAAAGAGATTTGAGGGTTCGGGGGTTAACTTATGGAATGGGAAGATCGAGGAGCACCCATTCCACCCAATCCGGAGATCGGTCTTGCCAATTGAGTATTACCAACCTTTTCAATAAATAAGAACAAGAAAACCCTAATCAATTTCTTATTTAGGAATGTCAGATTATATGCTTCGAGATCACCTTCATCGATTGGAGGGACTCTAGGCCAATCCTTTTGGTTGGATTACACTACTCTAAAATCCAATAGAGAGGGGTAAAGAAGAAGAGAGTAAAAGTATAGGAATTTACCAAGGTTTCAAGGAGTATTTGATTTAGAACGTGGTTCTACGATGTCTTCTCGATCGAGAAGTGATTTGGGCAGAGTTTCGACTCAATATGAGAGTCAAATCTTGATGCGGATAGAGCTTCGCCTCGATCCTTGATTCAGGCTTTGATGTTTGTTGATCAACAAGGTTGACAAACAAACTTTAGGTGATTTTTAGGGTGATTTTGTAGGAATCTTTCAGGGAGGGAAACCAACAAAATGTGTATATTGTGTGTTTTAGATCGTGGATCGGGGACCTCTGAAATACTGAAAGCCATCAGGTATTTATATGGGTTTAAGAGGTGGATGGATTACTTGGTCACCAAGATTAGGAGACTCAAGGAAGGTTCCAGAACTCAGATATGATTGAAGAACCGGATTAGATGATGTTTATCAAGAAAAGAGTTTGAAACGGAGAAGGAGAGTGATTCTGCATATCCTGTAGAGGGCTTGTCTCGAGCGAGACACGTATGTCCCGTGCGAGACAACTAGTCGGTTGACTATTTCGTCCTCTTCAGTTATTCAGTTAGTCAGTTAGGTCCAAAACTAACGAGGTTAGTTAGAAACTTAACGAAACATGACGAAACGGATATGCTTTCATCAAAACACAAAAGAGAGACGAAGAGTAGTGTAATCATGAATTATTGGTTCAGAATGGGGCATCTACAGAGCCCCTCGGCAACAAGACTTATGGAAGAAGTCATGTCATCGATAGAAAAGACATCATTCTGAACATTGGGATGGTCGTGCCGCACGACTGCCTACGTATCTCTAAGAGAGAATAAGACCAAACGTAGTTCGACTCCAAAACACTAAAAACGCTATTTTAGGTATTTTGAAAAGCATTTTGAAAATCGAAGAGAGATATTTTTTTTTGAAAAGGTAAAATCATACTGAGGAATCAAAGACATGACCCAATTCTGAAGATACCTGTTTGTTGATGAAGTTCTTGAAGTGCGCTGCCCGAGTTTACTGACGTTGCTGTTGTTGCCGAGGTCACGAACTTGGTTGTCATTGCTGCCGTCACAGACTCTTGTTGTGCTTGTCGAGGTCACGGTCTTGAAGTTTGCTGCTGTCACAGACTTTGTTGATGTTGCCGAGGTCACGGACTTGAAGTTTGCTGCCATCACAGACTTTGTTGATGTTGCCAAGGTCACGAACTTGAAGTTTGCTGCCGTCATAGACTTTGTTGATGTTGCCGAGGTCACGGACTTGAAGTTGCTGCCGTCACAGACTTTGTTGATGTTGCCGAGGTGACGGGCTTAAAGTTTGCTGCCGTCACAGACTTTGTTGATGTTGCCGAGGTAACGAACTTGAAGTTGCTGGTTGAGGTGGAGGTTCTGTCGGCCCCTGTAATTCAAGGATATATGCATGATGGTCTCGGATGGACCCGAATGATTCTTACCTTTCTGCACCTGCTAGCACATAAAGATTCCAAGTAGATTTTCCAGATTTTAGTTGTTTAACTAGACTTACGTGGTGGTGCTCACGTATGTTCGTGTAAATGGCCGGTTGGTCATTTTGGTGGTGAGTATATGTATGAGTATATGGTATATGAAAATGTAGGAATATTTGTATGGATTTATATTTGAGATGGGTGAACTGTATGAGAGAACTTTTGTTTGACAAGTTGGGACCAAATCAGATTTTGCAGAATCTATTGCTATTCAGCGAGGCTGAATTTCAATGAGTAACCTTGTGTGATCACATATAGGCCTGTTGAGAATCTTTATTCTAACTTCTCCTTTGAGTCGTGTCTCTAGGAGGTAAACGACTACAAATCTGTGGACTGTTGTAATGGCTCTATGCCCAAGGCCCTTTGGTGTCTCAAGCCCCAAGTTACTTGCTAGTGGTAGATGACTTTGTGAACAGGCTTGTGAGTCTGCTCTCTTGATTTGAAGATGATCGAAGAAGACTCTCCTTGTTGATTTGCTTTGAATAAGATCGAATGATGTCCGATGAAGAAGGTTGAATAATAGTCTCCCTTTGTCCTCGATTTTTTTTTCTTAGTGACGCACCCTGGTTTTTGCCTAGACCGCCCTTTCGGGTTTCCAATCTAGCGGGCATCTCTTTTGCGTCGTTTTTTTCTTTTCTTTTTTTTTTTGAAAGTAGTATGTAACTCGAAGAGAACTCAGAGGAGAGAATCTTATTGAGGAGAGAGAGATGAGATCTCAAGTTAGTTGAGGAGAGACAGACTCTATTCTTTGAAAGGTGATCCAAGCATTAACTCTTTTGAGAAGTGTATTCTCTAATGATGAGAGTAAGAAGCAAAGAGGAAAGCCCCTAATGCATATTTGATTATTTTGAAGAGTTGAAGTAGAGATTGACTGGGGGAGGAAAGGTTAGGAAACCCCAGTTTTGATGCTTGGATTTCAAGAGTGTGTATTAGAGTGGCTAACAGGAAGCCCCTAGACTCAACAAGAAACGCTTCTTGACTATAAGATCTAGAAAAGTTGTTCTACCTTTTAATGAACTGTGCATCATCTAGAAATTTCTAAATAAGTTTGAGAAGAAAGCCAATCATTAGTATGACTTAAGGGTAAACATTTTTCTTGATACTGAAAGTCTTCTTCACTTGTTGTAAGAGGATAATGAGGAATCCTCTTTTCTTTTGTTGGTATCACTTGACTCCTCTTCTTTGTGGGAGAGTCATTCATGCATTTGAAGTTTCACCTTTGTTGTGGGGGTGATGAAAGCTTGAGAGTGTTTTTTTTTTACTCTCAAAGCTTTGAATTGAGTAGCCCCACTCTTCTTGGGAATAGCAGCACCTTTGGCTTTCTTCGTTTGTTGACCTTTGACTTTCAGTAGGGGTAATGTTTAGCCCTTAAGCCTCCTAATGATAACTTGCTTCTTAAGCTCATTTAGAAGTCTCTATTTTTTGCGATGATCTTGGGAAATGGAGGGTCCATTATTTTTCATGAATTAAGTGATACTCATGAGGTAGAATAACCTTAGGAAAAGTGTTTAGGAAATGAAAATTACTTTGATTTATTGAGAAATTTAAGAACAGACTCGATAGTTTAGATGACACAAACTAGAGGAGGTGATAAGTGCTAGAAAGACAGAACGACTCTTCGAGTTCATACTTGAAAATTTAAAACCTAATCTACTTCTATCAAAGGAGAAAGGGAGAGGACAGTTGTAGCCCCAAAGTGGTAAGTGCAGCTTTTCTTCTCGGAGCTTCATCTTCTTCATGGGTTGCGAGGGAGAGGATTGTTGATGACGTTGGGACTTTCTAACTCTCCATTGTCAAAGAGGTCTTGGATAATGTCCTTCAAGTGGTGGCAAGTGTTGGTGTCGTGGCCGGTGAAGTTGTGGTACTTGCAGAATAAGTGATGAGCATGATCAGGACCCACATACTTGGGAGGAACACCTTCTCTTGTTCGAATCTTTACTTCTTTCATGAGGGTGTCAAGGAGACCCTCTTGAGTGATTTCTTCGAGTTTGTCATAGTATCTCACCTTCTTTTTCTTCTTGGGAGGAGGAGTAGTAGGGTATTTGCCGGTGTTGGAATGGTTGAATCTATTAAGGTAGGTATGATCCCAATATTCCTCTTGAGCTTGTAGGTAGGTACGAAGTGCTTTGATTTGTATTCTTTTTGTACTTGTAGACGGGTTTGAAGTGTTTCAACCTCTTCCTTGAAGTAATCGCCTTGGGCTCGTAGGCGAGTTTGAAATTGTCCCTCCATTTGTCGTTGGAAGTGGGTAAATAAGACATGAGTATGCACTTCGACCATTTAATTCACTTCCTCTTCTAGACGTGCCTTTAGAGTATCGATCCCTTGTGTAGCATGAGTGTTAGGAGGAGAATTAATCATTGTGATGGAACTAGTTTTCTTGATTTCGGCTGTGGTGACAGAAGGAGAAGCAGACATTGCGTTGAGCTTTGGCGATGGACCTAGATGTGTAGCAACCGTGTTAAACCATGATCGAGTCCCAAAAAGTCGGCTGAATAGGGTGTATGAAGATTTGAAAGTTTTGGCCAAAACACGAATAGACCGAACACTTGTCTCGCACGGGACAAGCAGTCTCGCGCGAGACAACACCACGGGAATCACATTTTTTCTGATTTTAATCCTAATTGTGGTCGGACGGAAAATCCGTTTTAGGGGTTTCTAACATTCGGAATCCAAACCTAAGGACCTAGGGGTCGGAGTAATCTCAAGTAACATCGAGTTTTGTGCAATAAGTTTGGTGAGAAATTTTTTCTCTTTAGGAGCAAATCCGTAGGGACAATCATAGGGACATTTCCGAAGCGACAATTTATTGATTTCTTTTCCATGGATTATTGCACAAAACAAGATCTTGACAAGGGATTACAAGGACTCCAAGATCAAACCGACCGGTCAAGGAGTGTCTTAAAAAGTCAATCTACATGATATGTGGCGATGCAGGGGTGGAAGGCTAGGCTCCCCGTGATATGACAATCTAGGTGGATTGAATACGCGGAGTGGATGATCCAACTTCAGAGAGACCGGCGACTAGGTGGTTACCGTCATCCGTCCTTAGTGTGGGTCCCAGGTTTAATCAAGGTATGTAGTGCAATGACAGATATAATATGAGTGCGCGTGTGTGAGAGTCAATCTAGGTGATAGAGAAAATAGAATTTTTTTTTTTTGAAAACTAAAAGAAAAACAGATAATGACTGCAACAAGTGGTTGCCTACGTTTCTCCCAAATTAGGAAGACTCAGGCCGTCGTAGTTTCACTTAAAGGAGAGAGAGAGAGAGAAAGAGAATTTAATTAATTAATTACAAAGCCCGAATCAACCGATAACCGATAAAAAATTAAAATAATTGAATCTCACGCAAGTATATAAGTTCAAGTAATTAATAATTACTCTACCCTGCAAAATAAAGTTAGTACAAACAAAATAGAAATCATAATTGATTTTGATTTTTCTGAAATTTTTTTTTGAAAAAAATTTCAGAAAATAGAATTTTTTTTTTTAGAAAATAGAATTAGGAAGACTAAAACAGATAATGACTGCAACAGATAATGATTTTGATTTTGATTTTTCTGAAAATAGAGAAAATAGAATTTTTTTTTTTTGAAAACTAAAAGAAAAACAGATAATGACTGCAACAAGTGGTTGCCTACGTTTCTCCCAAATTAGGAAGACTCAGGCCGTCGTAGTTTCACTTAAAGGAGAGAGAGAGAGAGAAAGAGAATTTAATTAATTAATTACAAAGCCCGAATCAACCGATAACCGATAAAAAATTAAAATAATTGAATCTCACGCAAGTATATAAGTTCAAGTAATTAATAATTACTCTACCCTGCAAAATAAAGTTAGTACAAACAAAATAGAAATCATAATTGATTTTGATTTTTCTGAAATTTTTTTTTGAAAATTTCTATTTTTTTTTGTGTCAACAGTGACCTCCTTATATTATTATTATTTTTTTTGATAACATTGACCTAAGAAAGTCAATGTGCCAAGCAAAAGTCCTATGTCAGCGTCTGACTTTTTCTGATTTGTAAAATTGTCTCGCGCGGGGTACTTTGTCCCGCGCTGGACAAGCATTCGGACAGTTAAAAAATTTTTTGACGAAAACTTTACAGAAAAATCCGAAAAAATTTAGAAAAATCAATTTTTCAAACAAAAAATTGAAAAGATTATTAACACCCAATTGTAACGCAAGTCTAACCCTCTTAATTAATTGTCCCCAGCGGAGTCGCCACTGTAGCGATGCGTGAATTTTTCAACATCTAGGAGTCGCCACTTATTATTTATTTAGGAAATTCAATAAGAAAAACCTTTTTGATTATAAAGAGATTTGAGGGTTCGGGAGTTAATTTATGGAATGGGAAGGTCGAGGAGCACCCATTCCACCCAATCCGGAGATCGGTCTTGCCAATTGAGTATTACCAACCTTTTCAATAAATAAGAACAAGAAATCCAAATCAATTTCTTGATTAGGAATGTCGGATTATATGCTTCGAGATCACCTTCATCGATTGGAGAGACTCTATGCCAATCCTTTTGATGGGATTACACTACTCTAAAAGCCAATAGAGAGGGGTTGAGAAGAAGAGAGTAAAAGTATAGGAATTTACCTAGGTTTTAAGGAGTATTTGATTTAGAACGTGGTTCTTAGATGTCTTCTCGATCGAGAAGTGATTTGGGCAGAGTTTCGACTCAATATGAGAGTCAAATCTTGATGCGGACAAAGCTTCGCCTCGGTCCTTGATTCGGGATTTGATGTTTGTTGATCAACAAGGTTGACAAACAAACTTTAGGTGATTTTTAGGGTGATTTTAGGGTGATTTTGTAGGATTCTTTCAGGGAGAGAAACCAACAAAATGTGTGTATTGTGTGTTTTCGATCGTGGATCGGGGACCTCTGAAATACTGAAAGCCATCAGGTATTTATAGGGGTTTAAGAGGTGGATGGATTACTTGGTCACCAAGATTAGGAGACTCAAGGAAGGTTCCAGAACTCAGATATGATTGGAGAACTGGATTAGATGATGTTTATCAAGAAAAGAGTTTGAAACGGAGAAGGAAAGTAATTCTGCATATCCTGCAGAGGGCTTGTCTCGCGCGAGCCACGTATGTCCCGTACGAGACAACTAGTTGGCTAACTATTTTGTCCTCTTCAGTTATTTCGTTAGTCAGTTAGGTCCAAAACTAACGAGGTTAGTTAGAAACTTAACGAAACATGATGAAACTGATATGCTTTCATCAAAACACAAAAAAGAGACGAAGAGCAGTGTAATCACGAATTATTGGTTCAGAATGGGGTGTCTACAGGTGGTGAGCGAGCTGCTGGTGGACAGCAAGAGCCGAGACAGCCAAGATTGAACTTGGGCATTATTACTGAGCAAGCTAGCAACACAACCCTAAAGCAAAAAATCTTCCAGCTCAACAAGGCTCCTCATGTACCTCCTAGAAGCTACATTAGAGACGAGATGATCAGCTTCTATCCAGATGAGCTGGCAACTAGTGCAGCAGCTAGAGAGCAAGTTCTCGTTATCCCAGGATTAATAGATGGGTGTACGACGAGCAGACTCTTAATAGACACGGGGGCCTGCAAGGATATCCTGTTTTACAAGACGTTCAAGGAGATGGGACTCTCAAAGGAGCAGTTTGAAAGTTATGATGGTAGAGTGGAAGGCTTCACCAACCACAGGGTCGATTCCAAAGGACAGATCAAGTTGGACGTCGACATAGGCCAACATCCTTACAGGGTCGTCTCCAAGGTAAAATTTGTTATCATTGATGTGAATAGTGATTATGCTGCTATTTTGGGTATACCTGGCTAGGTCGCACTTGGAATGGTCGCCTCAATCCCCCATCTACGAGTTAAGTTCCCAATGCTAACTGGGGTCGGCTGTGTACGAAGCACAGCTCGAGAATATCTTGACCATGTCCTACGAACAAGGAAGAAGAGAGAACTGGAAATTGAAATTGCTGAGGGGTACTTGAAGATGTCGAAATCAGTCACCACAACTTCTCGACTATCTACGAGCTGGAAGCAGTAGTGACAAATCCTTCTTATCCCGAGCAAACAATTCAGATTGGAAAGCAATTGTCAACTAAAGAAAGAGCAGAGATCGTTGAGCTACTAAAGGAAAGCAGTGATGTCTTTGCTTGGTGAGTAGAGGATATGAAAGGTATAAAGGAAGAGGTCGCTATTCACAGGTTGGAAGTTAACCCGACAATGAAGTACAAAGCAGAGAAACTGAGAAGCTTCGCTCGTGACAAAGAGGAAGCAATAAAACTTGAGGTACAAAAGCTTTTGAGTGCAGGTATCATTAAGGAAGCTAAAATAACACCTGGCTAGCTAATGTGGTCATGGTGAAGAAATCTAATGGCAAGTGGAGAATGTGCGTCGACTTCACCAACTTGAATTTGGCCTGTCCCAAAGATAGTTACCCCCTTGTGATGTACCCGATTTTTTTTTTGAAATCAAACGGAGTCGCCACGCCATTTTTGTTTTAAGGGCCAAAACTTTGAAAAATGCCCGGAATCAAAAGATTCGAGTTCAGAGGTCACGTTACACGCCGGGAAGGACGTTAGTGTGCACCCGGAATGCCTCGTAAAAACGAGTCTTCCAAACATTCAAAATCCTTTGTTGTGTGTGTGTGTGTGTGTGTGTGTTGCTTTGGCCAAAATAAGTTGAAACTGAGGAAAGTAAAAATTGGGAACTCTTTTTAAGGCTTTAAAATGATCCCATGATTTTTTGGATGATTTTTGGGTTGAGATTTGGAACTCAAAAGATTTTTGGAAGTTGAAAACCATTTCTGCCAGAATGAAAAAGGCAGTGGACACTTGATTTTGAAATGGACTTTAGGGCTTGAAAACTCCAGAATCTGGGAAAAGTCCGAGAATGAAAAATGTTCAAAACACCTTAAATAGGGTTTCTATAAAAGAACTTTTCATTTTGGAGATGATTTGAGGGGTCAAAACCTTCTGGAAATCTCAGATATGAAATCTGGATTTCCAGAAACTGATGAACTGACCTTTAAAAGAAAATTTGAAAAAAAGGAGTTTTACTCATGCAAAAAATAAAGTAAAAATATGTCTGGAAAGATCTGGATGTTGGCTACAAAAAGTATTTTGTAGTAAACACCAAATTCCAAGTTTCTGTATGTCCAAAAAATAGGAAAATGGACTGAGATCTCAGAACAATGCTACTGGACAGCAAGATGTTCTTGAGGGAAAATGTGATTTTTGGGGGATTTGCATCTATGTTCACCCCATTTTCGTCCCTAGACTTGATTCCACTACTTTTTGTTAAGTGGTTATCATATTCAAGTCATCCTTGGGGAATTTTATGGGGTTTAAACATGTCCTTTGCAAAGGGAAAGGGGATATTTTGTAGAGATGAAATTAAAGAGACAAATCAAATAGAGATTTAAAATTTGGACCATTTGAGATGGTCATTCATGAAGATGAACTTCAAGATGACCATCTTAGGTCAAGACTTAAGTTAAATTAGACATAAAGCAAATCAAAATAAGAAGAACAAGATGAACAAGAGGTTAAAAGGGAATTTTAGGGTTTAGAGAAGGAGGGCTTTACCAATGGTGACACCCTATCTTCCTAGGCTTGGAATTTGACTTGAGGAGTATCAAGATTTGGTGTTTGACTTGAGGAGTATCAAGATTTGGTGTTTTGGAGTTGTGTTTGGGGTGGATTCAAGGCTTGAATGTGTTTAGGGTTTGATGATAGAGTTGATCAAAGAGAAAACAAGTAGATAACACTTAAGTCCTCTATGTTTTCTCTCTAATCTTCCTCTTGAGTAGTGTTTTAAGCTTGAGCTTGGTGTGTTTAAGAGTGATATGAGAATGGTTGAAGTGAAATTGGGAAAGGTTCAAGAGAAAATGGTGGCAATCTAAGGATTCCCACTGTTTTCTCTCTATTTTTCGCCAAAATGCAGCTTATGTGTGTAAAATGTGTTCTGTAGACTGAGAGAGGAGGGTTCAATTTATAGGACACTGTGAGTGTCAATCAGATCCGCGCGGAGGGGTTCGGTAGTGTGCACTGTTCATCTGCTACAGTGCTGGCTTTTGGACAGGAGGAATATTTTCAGAAAATTCCAGCAGTTTGTTTTTCAACTTGCCCAATTCGGATTTTTCCAATTTTTTTTGCTTTTTGAGATTCTTTTCTTGGTTTAACTTTAAATGGCAAAGCCCACTTTACCCTTACTTTGTTAGAAAGGTTAGGAATTGTTAGAAATGTTAGTAATGTTAAAACTTTCGTTAATTTTCTAACGAAAATTCTAACAACTCAAATTGGAGCACTTACAAGAGCCCTCGCGACGGCGCTTTAGAAGGAAGCGGGGGTCGTCGATAAGAGTAAGGCTCCATATTTGACAGGAGGATCAAGTGATCGAGTGGCTGAACCTATTTAATAGGCTACCTACGTATCCTTAAGAGGAATCAAGCCAGCCGTAGTTCGGGTCTTTGACCCTGGAATGACTATTTTAGGGAAATCGCCCTAAGGTTTGACTATTTTTGGGAAGTCGCCCTATGGTTTGACTATTTTTGGGAAGTCGCCCTATGAATATTTTTGGGAAGTCGCCCTATGGTTTGACTATTTTTGGGAAGTCGCCCTATGATCTGACTGTTTTTGGGAAGTCTCCCTATGGTTTGACTATTTTTGGGAAGTCACCCTATGGTTTGACTATTTTCGGGAAGTCGCCCTATGATCTGACTTTTTTGGGAAGTCACCCTATGATCTGACTATTTTTGGGAAGTCGCCCTATGATCTGACTATTTTTGGGAAGTCACCCTATGGTTTGACTATTTTCGGGAAGTCGCCCTATGATCTGACTATTTTTGGGAAGTCGCCCTATGGTTTGACTATTTTCGGGAAGTCGCCCTATGATCTGACTATTTTTGGGAAGTCGCCCTATGATCTGACTGTTTTTGGGAAGTCACCCTATGATCTGACTATTTTTTGGAAGTCGCCCTATGATCTGACTATTTTTGGGAAGTCACCCTGGTAATGATTTCGGTTTGATTGCGATTTATCGCTTTCCTCGTGTTGTGTGTGATAGCGTTTTAGGTGCCTCAAACCTTAATGATGGAGTCTTAGGTGCCTCGAACTTTGGTGATGGCGTTTTAGGTGTCTCGAACCTTGGCGATGGCGTCTTAGGTGCCTCGAACCTTGATTTGAAGGGATCGGTCTTACTTTTGCTGTCGAGGATAATGGGAAAAAGAAGCGGGATTCCGTTAACTTCGCTGGGGATTTTGTTAGTTTAGTTCAGGAGTATGAACCTAAATGGGGACCTAGTTTAGGGATATGATTCTAAGTCGAGGTTTAGTTCAGGAGTATGAACCTAAATGGGGACTTAGTTCAGGGGTATGATTCTAAGTCAAGGTTTAGTTCAGGAGTATGAACCTAAATGGGGACTTAGTTCAGGAGTATGATTCTAAGTCGAGGTTTCAGTTCAGGAGTATGAACCTAAATGGGGACCTAGTTCAGGAGTATGATTCTAAGTCGAGGTTTCAGTTCAGGAGTATGAACCTAAATGGGGACCTAGTTCAGGAGTATGATCCTAAGTCGGGGTTTCAGTTCAGGAGTATGAACCTAAATGGGGACTCAGTTCAGGAGTATGATCCTAAGTCGGGGTTTCAGTTCAGGAGTATGAACCTAAATGGGGACTCGTTCAGAGTATGATCCTAAGTCGAGGTTTTGTACCTGAGGGAGACTGTTTGAGGGCGTTCTCGCAGGGGAAGATTAGAGCTTACGATGATCATCGGGGAAAAGGGTGACCGTGTTGGTCAAGTGGCTGGACCTAAGGTAGGCTACCTACGTATCCCGAGTGGGAATCAAGCCTGGACGTAGTTCGAAAACTGCTGGGGATGGTTTGACGGTATTTGGGAGTCACCCGAGGTTTGACTGTTTTTTGGGAAGTCGCCCTAAGATTTGATGATAATGTTCTTTTAGAAAAGTAGTCGACTAAGATATGCCTTCATACCTGTGCTGTGCTTACCTGTAGCTGCCGGAAGGACTGAGGCTTCGGCTGATGTTGATGAAGAGTTGTTGGTTTGCAGTTTCTGCTGACGATTTGCTGTCTTTGGAGGCATTTTGATCTGAAGGAGGAGTTTGGTTGAGTCCGCATCTTGCTGGTGATCGTCAACCTTGTAGAAGTTGTTGAGCTTATCTTCACATTGGGACTTCTTGCTTTTGAGAACTTGGTGTCTCTGACCGCATTGTATTTGAGAACTTGGCGTCCCTGACCGATTTGTATTTGAGAAATTGGCGTCTCTGACCGAACTGTATTTGAGAGCTTGGCGTCTCTGACCGTATTTGCATTTGAGAGCTTGGCGTCTCTGACCGATTTGTATTTGGGAATTTGGCATTCCTGACCGTTTTGTATTTGAGAGCTTGGCGTCTCTGACCGTATTTGCATTTGAGAGCTTGGCGTCTCTGACCGATTTGTATTTGAGAACTTGGCGTCTCTAACCGTATTGTATTTGGGAATTTGGCATTCTTGACCGATTTGCATTTGAGAGCTTGGCGTCTCTGACCGATTTGTATTTTGAGAACTTGGCGTCCCTGACCGAACGGTAGACATTGGAGGTGGTCTTCATTGGGGGCTGTTTTCATCCATTTGTGGACATTGGAGGTCGTCTTTGGTGACGATCATCCTTACCGAAAAGGGGGATTTGATTTCACGTTTGAATTCCTGCATTCGTTAGTGAAGAGGAAGATGCATATATAACATTCACGATGACAGATGCATGCATAGAGCCAAAAATGATTGTGATGATGCATTTACTTGCTTTCGAAGATGTACTTAGCCTAAGCTTTTGGCAGGGAAATTATGATTTATGATCTTCAATCACTTAGGATTTTTCCTATTGATTCAAATTTTGTGCATGCTACATGAGCCCTTGGGAGATTTTTTGGTGGGGATGCATGGTGATGAAAGGGGATGCGTCGGGATGTATGTGTTTGGAGACTGTTTGGGACAGGCTTTGAGCAAGTGGGGGAGGTGAGAGCCCTCGATCGCAGTTTAAACAGCGGTTGTTGATGAGGTTTTGTTGACAGTATCACATGGACCTCAATTTTGATGAGATTGGATTCGGATCCCGGGTTTTGGTTGAAATTTTCCCTCTCATTCTTGGTCATCTGAAGCTGATGCTGACAGGCTCTGGGGCACGTCGATATGAGCGACGCTTCTTTCATTTGGGTGAGCTGTGACTTTGGCCGAAACCTTGTTCGGAGAATGATTTGATGAAATTGCTAATGCCGGGAGAAACCCAGATCTCAAATTCCGATACTACGGGAAGCTGCTATGTACCAAGTTCTGAAGCTGAAAATCTGGTTGTTGATGTGCCTAGACCTTTCTTGTGACTTGATAGAATTCATGTTCAAAAGACCATCTTGACAAAGCCCCCGGATCCCCTTAAAGCGAGGAAAGATCCCCTTTTTGGCAAAGCCTCGGTTTGAAGAACTGAGTAGGCAAAGTCCAGATTTTGGAGAAGTGACTTGGCAAAGCCCCAATCTTATAACCTTGTTGTGATTTTGACATAATTAGCAGAGTCCCATTCTGATTGGTAATGCAAAGCGATCCTGAGAATAATCTGATGAAGATCGAATCTATCTTGTAGTGAAGAAGCCAATGTGGACCCAAAGATGACTATATAAGCCCCAGCTTGAAGAGCTGATACAGGAGAACCTGGGAGAACCGCTTAGCAAAGCCCCAGCGTGAAGAAATTCAGAGTAGTCTTACAGAGGAGGCACCCATCTTTTCAGACCTTAGTCAACCAGTCACTTGGACAAGACTCAGAAATGTTTACGTGCAGGGGCATATCTTTTGAAAGGTGGGAATGTCTCCCGAATTTGTGTATGACACTCTCGCTTTAGGTTTGACTCTTTTGAGAGAGTATAATCATCACAAGGTGTGGAAAAGTGTATGGAAGCCCCTGCTGACAGAAAGACAGTGTTTGGCTCTATTTTCCTATGATGGAGAGAGAGAAGACTTGTCGAGACACTTGAAAACTTGTCTTATTCATGATGATCACAAGGCTGCTTAAAACCCTTTGTTAATGTTCGGGTTATTCAACTCCTAAATCTGATATGAACAAATATTTTGATTAATCACGAGGAGAAAATCAGCTGATATCGAGAATCAAGCTCGGAAGAACGAAAAGTGTATAGGGACGATCCTTGATGAGACCGGATTTTTTTTTTTGAGATTTGTTTGTGATTTCGACCGGACCATTTCTGGTTGCCTACGTTCCCTCCATTATGAAGAGCTCAGGTCGCCGTAGTTCGGGCTTATCCCGAATGAAGAGAGAATGAGTGTGAAAATTCAAGACTTTGAGGTTCTTTTGGGAATTTGGAGATTCGAATAACATATTCCCTTAGAGTGTCCATGAAAGACACGGATGCGAAGCCCCAGTGGGACATCCACGGCAAGTGTTTGTGGAGTAGAAATGAATTATGCTCACATGAATCAAATTCGAATTTGAACAATCTTTGATTGGTAATTTTGAGCCAAAATGGATTAGATTCCAATTTAAGCAAGCAATGAACCATTAATTTGATTTAGATTTTACGATGAAATTGCTATCCGATAGGAATTGCAGCTGGGTTTCCGGGCTTCGATCGGCCATCGGGTGATTTGGAAGTTATGACCTCTTAAAGTGAGAGGTCGGCTGGGCCTTTTGCTGACTGAACCTCTAAAAATGAGAGGTTGGCTTGTAGGGATGTGTTTGGGAAATCTATGGCGGGGAAGATTGATTGCCTCTAAGAATGAGAGGTCAAATTTTGATTTTGGCCAAAGGCGAGGATAATGGTAACGGGGATATCCTCTAAAAGCGAGAGGATGGCTTGGGATTGGTTAAGGAAATGGTGAGAGGGAGTCCAAGCTATCGAGAACTTTTGCGAATCTTCAAAAATTCAGGCTCTTTTCTTATCATTGGAGAGCTTCTCGAGGAGTCGGGGACATTTACTGAATTGTGAGGATCGACAGTCCTTCTTTTTTTTTTTTCTTTTGAAGCTTCTTTTGCTTGAGCTCTTTTTTTTTGACTTGGAAAGCTTCCTGAGGAGTTGAGGATTATCTTTGTCCTTCCTTCATGGCTTGAGATATTTTACGCATCGCCGACTCTCGAAGTTAACTTCTTGGGCTTGCTTGGACTTTTCTCAGTAAGGAGCAAAGGTGATGGCTAAACAGGGTTTCAAAACATGCCGATCTTGAAATGAAAGGATACTATTTGGTGAGGGTAAGGTAATGGCTTTCCTATGGGTGAAAGGCTTCGACCGCAATCCTTACCGGATGACCTAAACGAAATTAAGTCTTCATTGCTTGCTTAAGCTTTAAATGAGAAAAGATTCATGCAAATTCATCGAGCAACGAGAGGATTATGATGAAAGGGATGTGAGCATATGAGATGCAAGATGGGGAGTTGGTAAGCCCCAATTTGGGAAAGATATCAATTGATTTTCTCACTCCGATTAATTTAAATATTAATCATTTCAAAGAGTTAGTGGTTGAGCAGCACAAGTGATCATCTAGGATAAAACCATTTCAATTAAGTGTAACATGGGTGTGCAAGTGATGTCTCGAGTCTAGCAAGAAAAGAAGAAAGACTTATATATATATAAATTTTAAATGATAGTTAAGCTATCTTTCCACAACATTCCAGGAGGACAAAACCGGCAAGTGTCCAAGATGGACTTAGGTGAAAGAAAAATACTAGAACCTACGAAGGTTGACTAAAAGACTATTTTAGAGATAGGTAGCCCCTAGTCCAGCCGCTCTTTGCTGTTGGACCATGCATCTATTCTTCGACGCTGGAGACGTGAGCTATCGCAGGTCTTCCCATCCGGACTTCTTTGTCAGCTTCTTCCTCAATCCAACCATTTTCCTTGCCTTTGATGACTGGTTCATTGACCTCGTAAAGGGGTGAGTCAAATTCCATTATGCCCACAAGTCTTGAATCACCAAACTCGGCCATGTTGACATTCGGGTTGTTGTTTCTAGGGAATGGAGTTGCGATAGTATTGGGCCGCTTCGGCACATCTAACCTCCCTTGTTCAATCAAACTTTGGATTGCCTTTTCGAGGGGACACAATCATCGTCGGTGCCCATGGTGCGATGAAAGGCACAATGCTTGGAGGTATCCAAAGGAGCATTGGGGTTTCTAGGCGATAATTTTCCAAAGGCCGGAGCAAACCTTCTCTTACTAAACCTCACTGAAGATATCACTCAAAGGCATCCCAAAGTTTCTCAAGTCTTGGGCAGGATCTGGATGCATCGGGTTTCTTGGGAACAAAGGAAGTGGCATTGTTACAGATCTGTCCCGCATAGCTAATCACTTCTTTACCTTTTGGTTGGGCGGGAGGCTGTGTTGGAGGTGGAAGAAACCCGATATACGTAGCGGGTGCGGCGGTCGAGCTGCGATTGTAAGCCTTTTCGAACTTAGCCCGGAATTAACCATTGCACGCAAGTCGGCGTAGGGAAGTGAGCGAGGGAAGCTCTCAAATGCGGCTTCAAGCATGGCGAAAGATTTCTAAGCTTGCTCCTCGTCGGAGGGAGGAATGGCCATTTCACTAAGCTTCGGGTTCCACCTTTTATAGAAATCCCCGATATTCTCATCGTGCGCTGCACCGTTGTCTGCAGAGTCAACTCTGTTTGTTTCCCATTCCAAGTTGGCTTTATACTTATCCGTGAAAGTACTTGGTAATCTGTTCCCAAGTAGCCCTAGCTTCAGTGCAAACGGAAAAACCATTTCAAAGCCCACGACTTCAAAGAGAGGCGAAGTAGTCGGCCCATTTGCTGGTTTGTGCATCCCTTAGCTTTCATTGCCAAAGTGTAGGTGTCCAAGTGAGTTTTAGGGCACGCACTTCCATCAAACAGTTCGAGATTGGGCATCACGAACTTGTGAGGCGAGGGTACAATTGAGTCGGGATACGTAGGCCGAAGAGCGGTGTTCCTTTTGACGGTCAATTCGGCGTCTGCGCTTTCATTTCCTTGTGTTGCTCCATAAACCAAGCCAATTGGGGATTCAAAGGTGGAGCGGGAATGCCTGAGCCGATATTTGAGCCGGGAAGAGGACTAGTTGTTGGTGGTGTATTGGTGGAAGGAATACCATATCCCGGAGCATAGGTGAAAACCTGTCCTTGGCCCAAATTACCCTAGGGAGTGTAGGTAGGAGCTTGGGCAAAGGGATAGAACCCAGCGACTTCTTTGTTGGCTTCCAATCGGCGGGGAAGATGGAGGCGGATCTGAGGTAGCCGGATGGCTTGGATTTCCGGAGTGAGGCCCATAAGTAGGCTTAAGTGCGAGGCTGCTTGTCACCTGGTTGTTGAATTGCATGGGTGGTTGTGGCGAGGATGCATAGCAGGAGGATACTTGTGGTCTGGTGATTTTGATGAAACCGGGATGGGGGCTTGGTAACCCATTGAACCCCGAGTGAGAAATGGGTTTGCGGAAGCTGTATGAGGAAGCGAGTGAGCTAGCATCATTCGAGGAGGGGCTCCCGATGTTGCCCCGAACCAAACCGTGGTGGCATTCCAAACCGTTGCTTTGCGAAAGTCCGGATTGATTGGTCCCAAGCGAGGCGGGATCCCAATTTCTTTGTGGCATTCAGGTATCCCCAACCATGGGAAGGCATTTCGTGCGACTTTGTCCCAGCTGAGGCATTGTGAACGGCTCGTCCGTCGAGCTGCGTGGATCCAGTGGTCTGCAGTTGGGGAGCCGGCTGACCCAGAGATCGAGGAGCATGGGCTCTGGTGGTAGTACCGTAGGAGGCCGGTGGTGGCATCCTGGAGTAGTCGGGTTGACCAAGAGTGGGATTGAGGTCTTCCTCTTCTTCCACAGTGAAGGTGCCATCTGGGTTGAGACTGGGGGCCAATCCATGGCTTTTGATAGCCTCCATAAGGTTGTTGTTTGTGCTTCTGTCGCACTCTCATCCATTCGGCTAAGCGATTCCATTGCGGTTACTGTTTGGGGAGTCCCGGGAGGCGGAGTGACGTTGTCCCCATCATTACCGGTGATGCGAGACATTACGAAACCCGGAGTCGGAACAAACGGTGAAGCTGACGATGCGCTTGACTCTTCCCAACTGATCAAACGGTGACCCGGTGCCCGAAACCAAGCTTTGTGCGGAGTTGCGGGGGGAAAGACACGAGGGTTCAGATGTTTGGGAATGAAGGAGGGTAAGTGTTTGGGCTTTGGGCTCATGCAACATGCAGTTATTTGTTCTTGTTTACTTAAAACATGTTTTATTAACCTAATCGGTTGGAAAAGATTGCTCTTCTTTTCGCAAACTACTCGGGATCTGGATCAGTGGGCCCCGTCACTACGTCTATAAGCCCCTCGTATTCCACTGTATTTCGACCTCCCGGGGTGGGACGGCCCGGGCGAGGGTCCTATAGGGCAAGCGGGTCCCACCGACCGAAAGAAAACGATCCTAAAAGTCGGCGGGTAATCGAGTCTTAACGAGCATTCGATGTACATTACGGACAAAGGCGACGTCAAAGTCAAGATCATGTCCGAGAGGCTCGACAAAAAGTCGGCATGATTTGGACTGATAAATGTCCACGATTGATCTTGACTTGTCGTCAATTAGGCCGTAATTAGGCATGGAATAATCATTAATCCTTGATGACTCAGTGTCAATGTTGGGAGTCAGTGTATAATTTGTGCCAGTCAGAGCCGAAGTCAAGGCGCCTGTCAATATCTTGGTCAAAGCCTGCGGCGGAAAACCGGCATGACTTCTACTGATTAGGGTCCCCGAAAGATATTGAGTCGGTATGCCGACAAAGGCTTGAAAGGAAAGGTCTATACACAGACAGGGCATGACACAGACCAAACTAAAAACCAACCGGGTCTCGGACAAAGTGTGTCACGGACAGGTGCATGGTCGACACGAGGCTCCATGGGATGTTTGGGTAGTCCTGTGCTTGCACCGAGAGGCGTAATAAGACCAAACGGGCCGCGGCAAGGATTTCCCCGAGTTAGGGACGTAGTGTGCAGTGTACGGTCACGTGCGCGTAGTGTGCAAGCAGTCTATCTTCTTTTTCTGAGTAAAATAGAAATTTTTTATGTGTCTTAAAAAGAATGATGCATGATTTTTTTTTTTGAAAATTTTCTTTTTTTTTATTTTTTGAATTTTTTTTTTTGAAAGTTTTTTTTTTGAAATTTAATGAACATATAAGCACATAAGCACAAGAATTCCGACAGTTAGGGACATGATTCCGACAGTCAACATTTTGCCTTTTTCCGAGGCGGCCAAAACAACACGAAAATGTGCAAAAATCAACACACACAACAAATGATTTTTAAATGCCGGGACGGAAGCTTGACCCTCAAAAGCTTTTCTTTTTTTTTTTTGAAAACAATGATACCGGTACGTGGGATTGTTAAACCACAATTTATCCCCGACTCGTGTTAGGAGGCGATAACGGGAAGTTTAATGGTTTCCACCAATATACCAAATATCATTTTTTTTGTAAAAGCTTATCTGTCCCCAGCGGAGTCGCCACTGTGATGTACCCGATTTTTTTTTGAAATCAAACGGAGTCGCCACGCCATTTTTGTTTTAAGGGCCAAAACTTTGAAAAATGCCCGGAATCAAGAGATTCGAGTTCAGAGGTCACGTTACACGCCGGGAAGGACGTTAGTGTGCACCCAGAATGCCTCGTAAAAACGAGTCTTCCAAACATTCAAAATCCTTTATTGTGTGTGTGTGTGCGTGTATGTTGCTTTGGCCAAAATAAGTTGAAACTGAGGAAAGTAAAAATTGGGAACTCTTTTTGGAACTCAAAAGATTTTTGGAAGTTGAAAACCATTTCTGCCAGAATGAAAAAGGCAGTGGACACTTGATTTTGGAGATGATTTGAGGGGTCAAAACCTTCTGGAAATCTCAGATATGAAATCTGGATTTCCAGAAACTGATGAACTGACCTTTAAAAGAAAATTTGAAAAAAAGGAGTTTTACACACGCAAAAAATAAAGTAAAAATATGTCTGGAAAGATCTGGATGTTGGCTACAAAAAGTATTTTGTAGTAAACACCAAATTCCAAGTTTCTGTATGTCCAAAAAATAGGAAAATGGACTGAGATCTCAGAACAATGCTACTGGACAGCAAGATGTTCTTGAGGGAAAATGTGATTTTTGGGGGATTTGCATCTATGTTCACCCCATTTTCGTCCCTAGACTTGATTCCACTACTTTTTGTTAAGTGGTTATCATATTCAAGTCATCCTTGGGGAATTTTATAGGGTTTAAACATGTCGTTTGCAAAGGGAAAGGGGATATTTTGTAGAGATGAAATTAAAGAGACAAATCAACTAGAGATTTAAAATTTGGACCATTTGAGATGGTCATTCATGAAGATGAACTTCAAGATGACCATCTTAGGTCAAGACTTAAGTTAAATTAGACATAAAGCAAATCAAAATAAGAAGAACAAGATGAACAAGAGGTTAAAAGGGAATTTTAGGGTTTAGAGAAGGAGGGCTTTACCAATGATGACACCCTATCTTCCTAGGCTTGGAATTTGACTTGAGGAGTATCAAGATTTGGTGTTTGACTTGAGGAGTATCAAGATTTGGTGTTTTGGAGTTGTGCTTGGGGTGGATTCAAGGCTTGAATGTGTTTAGGGTTTGATGATAGAGTTGATCAAAGAGAAAACAAGTAGATAACTCTTAAGTCCTCTATGTTTTCTCCCTAATCTTCCTCTTGAGTAGTGTTTTAAGCTTGAGCTTGGTGTGTTTAAGAGTGATATGAGAATGGTTGAAGTGAAATTGGGAAAGGTTCAAGAGAAAATGGCGGCAATCTAAGGATTCGCACTATTTTCTCTCTATTTTTCGCCAAAATGCAGCTTCTGTGTGTAAAATGTGTTCTGTAGACTGAGAGAGGAGGGTTCAATTTATAGGACACTGTGAGTGTCAATCAGATCCGCGCGGAGGGGTTCGGTAGCGTGCACTGTTCATCTGCTACAGTGCTGGCTTTTGGACAGGAGGAATATTTTCAGAAAATTCCAGCAGTTTGTTTTTCAACTTGCCCAATTCGGATTTTTCCAATTTCTTTTGCTTTTTGAGATTCTTTTCTTGGTTTAACTTTAAATGGCAATGCCCACTTTACCCTTACTTTGTTAGAAAGGTTAGGAATTGTTAGAAATGTTAGTAATGTTAAAACTTTCGTTAATTTTCTAACGAAAATTCTAACAACTCAAATTGGAGCACTTACACCCCTGCCTCGTATTGACAAGCTAGTCGACTCTATAGCTGGGCACAACACTCTGAGCTTCCTCGATGCCTATTCAGGTTATCATCAGATCAAGATGCACGAGGATGATGTTGTGAAGATGGCTTTTAAAGCTGCTGGGGGCATTTATTGCTACAACATGATGTCGTTCGGGTTAAAAAATGCAGGAGCAACCTATCAGAGGATGGTGAACAAAGTCTTTGCTTCACAAATTGGCCGAAACATGGAGGCCTACATCGATAATATGGTCATCAAAACAAAGGCCGGACGTCACGTGGTTGACCTAAAGGAAACGTTTGCCAATTTACGAGCAAATGACTTAAAGCTTAACCCGAGCAAATGTGTATTTGGAGTAGCAGCTGGCAAATTCCTTGGATTTATGGTGTCACAGCGAGGAATTGAAGCAATTCCCTTGAAGATTAATGCTTTGGTCGACATGCAAGAGCCCACAAATATCAAGGAGATACAGTGACTTGATGGAAGGGTGGCAGTCCTAGGTCGCTTTATAGCTAAGTTAGCAGAAATATCTCTCCCCTTCTTCAAATCGTTGAGGGTAATGAAAAATTTTGAGTGGACGGCCGAATGTCATTCGTCGTTCCAACAGCTCAAAGAGTATCTAGCTACTCCTCCTTTATTGAGCAGCCCGACTGTTGGGGAGACTTTGTTCGTGTCTTTATCTGTGGGTGACCAATCAGTTGCAGCTGTTCTGATTCGAGAAGAAGAGGGGCTTCAGAAGCCTGTGTATTATGTTAGCAAGGCTTTATCCGACGTTGAGGGCAGATACTACAATGCAGAGAAGGTTGCATATGCCTTGGTCGTGGCCTCAAGGAAGCTATGAGCTTATTTTTTGGCTCACCCCATTGTAGTGCTCACTAATGCACCACTGAGAAAGATCTTACATAAGCCGGAGAGTTCAGGTCGCCTACTCAACTGGTCAATTGCTCTTACAGAATTCGACATCGAGTATCGACCTCGAAAGGCATTGAAGGCTCAAGCCTTGGTAGACTTCTTGGTTGAGCTGACGTTCACTAAGGAAGATAGCGAGGTACGAGCTCAGAAAGAGAAATCTAAAGGGAAGGAAACAGAGGCCCAGCCCGTCATTAGTCTACCCAAAGATTGCTGGAAGGTGTACTCCGACGGGTCAGCAACAAAGAATGTTAGTGGAGCTGGGATAGTATTGATCGAGCCAAAATCAGGGATGGTGTACGAGGAAGCATTGAGGTTCAAGTTTGAAGCCTCTAATAACCAGGCAGAGTACGAAGCTTTGGTCGCAGTCATCGAGTACGCCAAATGTTTTGAGGCGACCAAGATTGTGGCATATTGTGATTCCCAGCTAATAGTCCACCAGGTCAGAGGAGAGTACGAGGTGATAAACTCTACTTTAATCAAATAATGCAACCTGGTGAAAGAACTGATAAAAGACTTGGAGTTTTGGGAAATTCAGAGGATTGGTCGAGAGGACAACGAATTGGCCGACCTACTCTCGAAGCTGGCTACTTCAGAGGAACCACATGAGGAACCTATCTCCTACCTCGAGCATCTAGCATATGAAAGGGTCCAAATTCAGTGCGTGGACGACACCTGGAGAAATCGGGTTTATGACAAGTGTTGGATCGAGGAAATGAGGGCATACTTGGAGAAGGGCGAGCTCCCTGAGGACGAGAAAGTAGCTCGAGCCATCAAGAAGAAGGCTCCAAGATACGTTATTCAAGGATACATGCTATTCAGGAGATCATACACCAAGCTATTGTTGAGATGCATTCACCCCAAAGAAATCACTCAGTTGATGCACGAGGTTCATAGTGGAGTTTGTGGTGGACACCCGGGGGTGTAAGTAAGCCAATCCAATTCGCTACCCTTTTCGATGCATTTTAATATGATAAAATTGCATTAAGGGGCGTTTTGGTAAATTTTCGGTCTATTTCGAGACTTCCGAAAATATTTCATAAGTTTCTTGCGAAGGAAGTACTTCTTAGTACTTTGCTCATGCTAAAGGACCTGTAGAGAATAAACCTATTTTGGACCTTTTGGGTATTATCCCAGAATGTTCCAGAACCTGGTTTTGGCGCCAAAAGCCGTTGGTGACACCTTGTGTCACGCGACAAATTGAGGCTTGGAAAATGGTTACAGAAGGTCGTGCGACACATTGTGACCATCAACTGCAGCCTATAAATAAGACCCTACCCCTCTCAGAAATGGATCCCAACTTTCACATACTGTTACTCTGCCAAAATTGTAGCGTAACACACACACTGCAAACACCTCTCTCTCTCTTTCTCATCCAAACCCACCTTCAGTTCCCCCAATTCACTTCAATTCACCCCTCACCTCTTAGATCCTTCACCCATCAATCCATTCCAATTCAAGCAACTCCAGAAGCAGCTGTAGAAGGGTTCTATACCAGCCTTGGTATAGGATTCGTGGAATCATCAAGGGTAATCCCTTAATTCCGTCTCTCTCTCTCTCCTATTTTGCTACTTTCATAATTCCATAATTTTATTCTCCTTGGGTTCAGTAATCAGACTCCATCCATCTTGATTATTGAACCCCAATCGCAATCTCTCTGTTTAATATTGTTGCCTTGCATAATTGAGTGTTCATGATTTGATCCTTGTGGGAATTGGTGTTTAAGTCCCAAGGGAGTGTGGATCTCTCCATATCCACACTCCCTGGGTTGAATTGATATTAATTTGATCATTTAGAAGCTAATCTGATTGTATAGTTTGATCTGTGTTGGCTGTTTGTTCTTCTGTATTCAAGCTGTGAGGTATCTGCATACGGACATCCTGTGTCACGTGACACATCGTGCTTGGGAGATCCTGTGTCATGCGACATATTCAGCCATGCATGTCATGTGTCACGCGACACTCTATGTCTGTTTGCAGAAACCATTTTCCAATTGTAATCTGTTTTGATCCGTGTATATGGGATGTGGCCTCCCTAACCAAATGGTTCACAAGTTGTAAGATCTCAGTTCAAATCAATAAAATTCATTTTTACCACATTTGCTTATTATCATTGTTTGCACACACCTTGGATTACTTGGATGTTTGATTAGAAAGACTCATCCACAGACAAGGCGTATTGGGTGAACTCTCGGTTCTTCCCAACACGTAACCTGACCCCCAGACCCATTTCTCTTTCAAAGGTTTTTCAAAGTGTACCTTAAAACATGGCGTGGCGACTCCTATTTTTTCATCATCGAAATCCAAAATTTCGGGCGAGCGTACATTCAGTGGCGACTCTGCTGGGGACTACACTTGTGAAAACCTGTTTTTCAAAATTAAGAGGGTCAAACTTTCATTCAATTAAACATCCAACATAACCCTCTTTGTGTGCATCATTGATAATCTTTTGTGATACATGCATTTTATTGCATTATGAGACTTGTGTGCCTTTGGTGTGTTTCTTTTGGCCATTTTGTTGTGCTCTATTATTGTGCTTTGTCCCTTGCGATGAACAGGCAGGGGCTGATTTCATTTTGCAAGTGCTGGTTCAGTGACTGATCAAGTAGTGCGACATCTCTGTTCCATGCTATCCTGTGTCACGCGACAGGATTGGTCACTGAACAATTTCTCAGATGCTGGTTTGAGGGCATTCCCTTGAATCAAATTTGCGTAGTTGATTGTTGTACCCCTTGTTCCCTGTGAGAGTGTGTGTGTTTTCTCATTTTTCTTTTTCAAAATAAAATAATAATAAAATAATAATAAAAATTTTTGTTTTTCATAAATAAAAGAACATAGTCATCCGCACACTACACCACATAGATTTAGAACCCTCGGGTGCGATTGACGGCATCGCAGATGGCCATGAAATTCGCCTACGCTTGAGCGCCTAAGGGGTAGATTGCGTAAATAAAGGCTTATCCTTTCCCAACCGTATTTTGGATTTAAAATACTGATTTATATTTGAACATAAATAATTTGTTTGTGCGAGTCCATCCCTCTTTTCCTTTCCCTCTCCCGTATTTCCTCAAAGTCTTCTTCCTCCACTACCTTATAAACCCGTATCTATCCCTGCAGCTACGGCGAGTTGGGTCCGCTCTTCTGTTGTGGGAGCTCGTTTGGTCCATGTTGTTGAAGAAGTTCCAACAGTTTCGGGGGTTTCAATCAATTCAGAATCAGACTTGGATGGAAATGGTGATGTGTTTGCTGCTCAATATGCTGGAGGTTCAGTTTCGATGGGTCAACCGGGTTTGAATGACATGTCCGCAGAAGAGTTGAGAATAACTTTGGAAGCTGCTTTGGCAAGGGAACGCGAATCCCGCTTGTTGGCTCAGAACGCCAAGGCTCGAGAGGAGGAAGCCCATACCCGTTTTGTGGAGGCCATGCGAGCTAGAGGAATTGCAGTACTCCGCCGAGAGGATGGTTCTTACGAAGAAATCACTAAAGATAGTAACAACGGGATCGGATCTGCTTCTCCCGTTCAACATGCTCAACCCAACTACCATGCAATGCCTCCTACCGTGAGTTATGATCCTCGCCTGGATCGGATGCCGTCTCCGGAAATGACCGTGAATACCCAAGGAAGGGTTCCTCTCCCAATCTCTCAGACACATAGTCAAGTTGCTCAGCAGGGTTTCAGCAAAAGCGGTGGCCAACCATCGAACTTCTTTGATCTCACTTCCTCACTAACTCCCAATGCCCCAATGCCGCAAGCTCAGTACGGATTCCAGTTCCAAGGAAGCTATTCCCAACCCCAGGTCAGCATGTATCAAGACAATTATCAGTATGGTCAGTCCAATCAGCAGCAAGGTGTCTTCCAAGCTCCACAAAGAAGAATCCGGCCCAGCATCGTCTATCAGGAAACCAGATTTGTCAGGATCAGTTCCCGCAACATCCCCAGAATCAATCTCAGTTCCAGAGCAACTTCTCTCAGCCCGCAGTGTGTTCTCCTCTCACCCAGCATCTGTGTGGTTCCACCCCATATTCAGCTCCCTGTATCAGTACCGGATTTTCTACCCAAGGTCAGTTTGGATATCAATCGGCATAGTTTGGTACACAGAATCCAAGTGTTCAGTTTAATGGTTACGATATGTACGGGAATAGGATTCCCAGTTTAGTCAGTTTATTGGATTGTAACATCAGCATCCCCAGTACTTTCGGTCTTCCCCCGGCTGCCTTGCCTATCAGATCTGCTCCAGAATTTCCTGTGCCGTCTTCGACTGTGGCTCCTGCTATTCCCCAGATTCTGGGTTTGACTCCGGAAGTGACAGCTTTGTTAAGGCAGATGCAACAACAAATTGATAGATTGACTGTGGGGTTCCAGTGGCCTCAAAGTGGTCGACCCGACTCAAGTGACACCTCTTCCCCATAAGTTCAAGATGCCAAAGATGGATTTTGACGGCACGGCCTGCCCAAAGACTCACATAGATACCTACGTCATGACGATGGGGCGATGGGTTGCATGCCCGAGTTTATGGCCTCTCACTTTCATCTGACTCTAAAAGGCCCGGCGCTCACTTGGTTTTTGGCCTTAAAGCAAGAATGCCGCTCCACCTGGAGCCAGATCACCGAGACTTTCTTGGAGAAATATAAAGGAAACCTAGAGTGGCGTACTACCCGGGACGATCTAGTGGGCACCATTCAGAAAAATGATGAGTCGATTACGGAGTTCTATAAGAGGTGGAATGCCAAACTCAACTAGCTATCGGAACCCATCCCCCTGCAAGATCAGAAAGATATTTTCCTGTCATGTGTAAAACCTGTGTTAAGGGAGGCCATTGGAAAGGGATGGTACCCAGATTCAAGGGAAATGGTTGGAATGGGTGCCCGTAGCGAGAACAGGCTGTTTAACCTCACTCCAAGTCCAAATGCCGGCAGTAATAGTGGAAGCGGAGGATTCAGGTATCGAACGACTAACCCAGTTTCTGCAATGGCACCCAAGGGAAGGGAATTGGTCAAGGATAGCAGCGTCAATAACCTGCAAGGAGGAGGTAATAATGAGCATAATGGCGGAAAGTTCTAGCCGAAGCAACAGCGAAGGTTTGATGACTTGGGAATGACCACTGAAGAGGTTTACAATGGATTGCTCAGGACCGGGATGATCAAGCCCTTGGACAACTACAGTCCTCTTAATCCTAATCCCAATCTCGACACAAGAAAATATTGCCGATTCCATCAGTACCCAGGACACACCACCAATGCTTACTTCACACTCAAGAAGATTATCCAAGGCCTTGTTGATGAGAAAAAGATCGAAAAGTCCCCCGTCCCAACATCGTCAGCAACCCTCTGCCCAGCAACAATGTGAACCTAATCGACTTCGGTCAGGACTATTTCGTGAATGTAATAGAGTTTGAAGAGTCTATAAGTGGAAAAGCTAGTCGTAATTGTAATGAAGTCATGACTTATGTAAATCCTTGTTTTAATGAAATGAAAGACAAATTTTGCTACGTCTTATATCTTGATGATTTGTATGATTTAAATAATGTTGTCGATTACGATGAATATGAGGAGCGCTTGGTCATCAACGCTATCTCTTCTGTGGTTCCCAAAGAGTCCCCAATCTCTTTGGAAGAGCTCAGATTAGCAGCTAACTTAGAGGCACCATTGTCCGTGAATGAGATAAGACAAGCGGCATGGCCATACAGCACCCGCCCTGCTCCCCTTACCCTAGCTGAACTCAGAGAAGCTAGCAGAAGCTTCGTGGTTGAAGACGATTGAGAGGTTAACTTGTTGACACGGTCAGGAATGATGTTGCGAGTAGATAGTGCTGATCCACTTGGAAAGGGTAAAGGAATTGTGGTTTCAAACCCCCAGGCCTCTCGGGATCCTTACAGATCAGCTGGAAAGGAAGAAGTCCAGGAGGACCCGATTTTGGCGCAGTTGAAAAGAACCCAGGCTGATATCTCTTTGTGGTCCCTGCTTACATCCTCTTACCCCCACAAGCTAAAGCTAGAAGAGGCTCTATCTAAACCTAAGGTGTCCGTCAATGCAACTCCAGATGAAGCCTGCCAGTTGATCGGAACAGCACAGTATGGGAACATCATCACTTTTACAGATCTTGATTTGCATTCTTACGGTTCAAAGCACAACGAGTCGCTGCACATTACCGTGCCCTTGGAAGGGCGTCGAATTCCCCAAGTGTTGGTGGACAACGGTTCGGCCATGAACGTGCTTCCTGCAAAGATGATGAGCATGTTACACATTGATGCACAGAGTCTTAAGCCCTCCAACCAGACTATAAAAGCCTACGATTCAACTTCCAGAGCGGAATTGGGGATTGTTTCTTTAAATCTGTTATTCGGGGGTAAGGAGATGGCAGTGGAATTCCAGGTCATCGATATTCCTGTCACGTTCTCAGCATTATTGGGCAGGCCATGGATACATGAAATTGGAGCGATAGCCTCCACCCTCCACTAATGTTTGAAGTTTGTGCAAGATGGAGTTTTGACAACCATTTACGGGGATGTCACTATTGGGGAGACCAGCACCAACACCATGCCGGTAATGGAAATCAAACTTGACCAAGAAAGTCTGATGCTCAGTGGTTTCACAATCGAAAATCCGAAAGGGCAAGTCTGCACTATCGATTTAACAACTTCTTCGGACAAAATTCCTCCCATTCTGAAAATGATGAGAGGCATGAGCTACATTCCGGGCCTGGGGTTAGGAAAGTGACAACAAGGGCCGTGTAAGCTTGAGATGCCGGAACCCAAGAGAAACAGGCGAGGCTTGGGATATGTTGTGACTGGGGAGGACAAAGCATATGATAAGGCAGAAGCACTCAAAGAATGGATGACCCTAGCTGCCAGCAAAAGATACAAGAAGCCTGATATGCGCCCTTATAGCTGGTCTCTAAACAAGGACTTTGTCAAGGAGGATGGGGAAATGTTCATTTGCCCGGAACCAAAGCTTAGTCAGATGGAAGAGAGGGTGAAGATGATACGAAAGTTTGCCACAAGCCAAAACCCGATGAAGGAAATGTTCGTCAGCCTGCCCAGGAGACCAGGCGTCACTGCTACATATGAGAACAACTACCACTTTTGGGGGCCCGACTATGTCAATCAGTTTGAGAAGCTTGCTCTAGATGAGCCTGTGATACACAAGATCCGCGGTGCTGACCCTTTGGACATGGATGGTGATTTGGCAAATCTGTTCGAAGATCAGGGGCTGCCAGAGCCTGAGAGTGTCATGCTTACAGAGGAGATACCTGTAGAAAGGGTTGTTGTTACAAAGGATCCTCGGGACTTAATCGACTTTTCTTCAGATGATGATATAGTAGCTATGCTTGAATTTGAGAAAGGACAAGTCGTGGATCCGAACATGTTGGAGATAGTTGCAGAGAGGCCGTTGCAGAATTGGACTTCATTTCAAGGACCGGTCGCCGACAGGGAGACTATGATCAAGAAACTTGGGCTCAAGCCTCATCCCAGTCCCTCTGTGTCTAAGTTTGTCCCCCATGTCTTGAGTCATTCCCCTAAATCCCTTGTAATCGAGTTTGAGTCCTCTGATAGGTCTGACGTCCTCACGATCGAAGACCGTCGTCGTGTTGTAGATACTGTTTTCCCTTTCGCTCTTAATAAAATGGTCGATCTTTCCGAGTATCCCGTGATTGTAAATCTAACGATTGAACGCTTAACCAAAAATGATCATCAAGATTTAAAAATAATTAAGCAAGAATCAATCGAAGATAATGCAGACTTAATAGATGAACAAATTTTAGAAAATAATTCAAAGCAGGTTTGCGAGCGAAAGGAAAGCCGAGCCCAAGCTGCCGATGAGATATTGACCACGGTGAACCTGGGAACAGCTGAGGAACCCAAAGAAACGCAAATTGGTAGCTTCTTCTCCGGAGTTGAGCGAAATGCCCTGATCGAGCTACTCAAAGAGTTTGTGGATGTCTTCGCCTGGTCCTATAAGGATATGCCTGGGTTAGACACATCTATTGTAGAGCACCGGATACCCCTGGATCCAGAGATCAAGCCGATCAAGCAGAAACTGAGGCAGATCAAGCCCGAGTGGTCCTTACAGGTTAAGGAAGAGATTGAGAAACTCCTACGGGTGGGCTTTATCAAGGTAATTGAATATCCGACTTGGCTGGCAAACATCTTGACGGTCACAAAGGCAAATGGAAAGGTACGGGTTTGCGTAGACTTCCGAGACCTCAACAAGGCTAGTCCTAAAGACGACTTCCCTCTGCCAAACATTGACCTGCTTGTGGACGCAACAGTGAACTATGAAGTCAAGTCTTTCATCGACGGCTTTGCGGGTTACAATCAGATTAAAATGGCCAAGGAAGATCAGGACAAGACAACATTTACCACTCCTTGGGGCACTTATTGCTACACAGTGATGCCACTTAGGCTGAAGAATGCTGGGGCTACATACCAGAGGGACGTCACTACTCTGTTCCATGACATGATCCATAAGGAGATTGAAGTGTATGTTGACGATAAGATCATTCATTCAAAGTGGTCAGATGGACAACATTTCATTGATCTAAGGAAGTTTTTCAACAGACTTCGGGAACACTCCATGAGGCTAAATCCAGCCAAGTGCACCTTCGGGGTTATCCGTGGTAAGGTCTTGGGATATATGGTCACAGAGCGCGGCATCGAGGTAGATCCCAGAAAGGTCAAGGCAATTGTCGAAATGAAGCCGCCCAGAACTGTCTCCGAGGTAAAGGGATTCATGGGCCGTCTACAGTACATCAGCCGATTTGTCAACCAGCTGACTTCTATGTGTGAGCCAATATTCAAATTGATGAAGAAGAATCAGGAGGTGATCTGGAACGAAGAATGCCAGTTAGCTTTCAAAAAGATCAAGGCGTATCTATTCAATCCTCCCATCCTTTGTCCGCCTCATGGGAACAAACCTCTACTTCTATACTTGACGGTCACAGATACATCTATTGGGGCCATGCTAGCGCAAGAGAAGAAGGACTCCAAGGTTGAGAATGCCATCTATTTTATCACCCGCAAATTCCAAGGTAGCGAGTTGAATTACTCCACCCTAGAGAAGACGTGTGCAGCTCTGGTTTGGGTGGTCGGAAAATTAAAACACTACATGTTATCCCACACAGTACATCTGGTTTCCAAAATGGACCCGATCAAGTACTTGTTTCAGAGTGACAGAGGCATTATCTCCACCAGACTTGCGAAATGGACCTTCTTTCTAGCTGAGTTTGATATTAAGTATGTGATTCGGAAAGCAATCAAAGGACAGGCTTTGGTGTAAGTGCTCCAATTTGAGCTTGTTAGAATTTTCGTTATAAAATTAACGAAAGTTATAACAATTACTAACATTCCTAACAAAGTGAGGGTAAAATGGGCATTGTTATTTAAGGTTAAACCTTAAAAAGAATCTCAAAAAAGAAAAACAAATGAAGAAAACCAAATATAGCAATGCTGGAAACAAAAAGCCGGTGGTCAATTTGAATTTTGAAAAAGATTATTCTTCTTGTCCAAAGTGAAGCCGCATTTAATGAACAAAGGCACGCTGCCTGATCCTATCCGCGCGGACAAGTATGTAATTTTCAGAGGGCTATAAATTGAGCCCTCCAGTCACAAAAATAAGAAGGAAGAACACAAATGCAACGAACCTCTGGCGAAATATAGAGAGAAAACAGTGAGAATTCTCAAGAATTGTCACCTTTTTCTCTCCAATCTTTCCCAACTCATACTCATACACTCACTCTCATATTAAAGCCCTAAACACTCATACACTCAAGCCAAACACTCAAGAACACAAGGAAGATTGGTAAACCCTCCTCTTCCTAACCCTAAATCTCATCCATGCATGCATCTTCAAACTACAAAATGTAGTTCTTTCATCTTCTTTCTCTAGATCTAAGAAGATCACCATGGAAGACCATCTCCATGGATGATCTTCTACAAAGATCAACATTATTTTCAAAGCTTTTCTTGCTTACTTGCAAAAATGCACTTTCAAAACCCTAAAAAACCATTTTCAAGCACTAAATCTTGATTTCAAAGGGTAAAATCCCCCTCCCCAAGCAAATGAAATGCTTAGTCCTAATGTACCCCAAGGATGGTTTGGTATAGTTGATTCACCACTAAAATGTCTAGTGATCACTAACCAAAACCTAGGGAAATGGGGACAAGCATGGATGCAAAACCCCCCTTAAAATCATATTTTCTTTCTTGAGAAGTTGCTGTCCAGTAGCAATTTTCTCAGACCTCAGTCCATGGTCTTAATTTTTGGACACAGATGAACTTGGAATTTGGTGTTGACTACAAAACACTTTTTGTAGCCAACATCCAGATATTTCCAGACATATTTTTACATTATTTTTTGGGTGAGTAAAACTCCTCTTTTCAATTTTTCTTTCAGAGGCTAGTTCATCAGCTTCTGGGAATCCAGATCTCATATCTGAGGTTTCCAGAAGGTTTTGACCCCTCAAATCTTCTCCAAAATGGAAATTTCTTTCACACAAAGTTTATTCAAGGAGTCTAGAGAAACTTTCATTCTCTGAGTTCATCCAGATTATGAAGTTTTAGGACCCTTGAATCCATTTCAAAATCAGGTGTCTGCTGCCATTTCCTTCTGGCAGAAGTGACTTCTCAACTTCAAAAGGTTTTTTGAGTACCAAATCTCAAACCAAAAATTCTCCAAAAAATCATGGGATCAGTTTAAAGTCTTAAAAAGACATTCCAATTTTTACTTTTTCCAGTTTCAACTTATTTTGGCCAAAACACACACACACACATACACACAAATGATTTTCAGCTTGGAAGACTCGTTTACGAGGCGCGTCGGGTGCACACTAACGTCCTTCCCGACGCGTAACATGACCTCCGAACCTAAATCTCTGATCTCGGGCTTTTTCAAAGTTTTGGCCCTTCAAAATTAAAATGGCGTGGCGACTCCGTTTTTTCCGGTTTTATTTGGTTTTTCAAAGAAACGCAAAAATCGAATTTTCCCGCGAAAAGGCAACACATCGTTACGGTGGCGACTCCGTGGGACTAAGCTTTTTAATAAAAAAAATGGTATTCGGTATATTGGTGGAAACCATTAAATTTCCCGTTATCGCCTCCTAACACGAGTCGGGGATAAATTGTGGTCTAACAATCCCACGTACCGGTATCACCGTTTTCAAAAAAAAAAGCTTTTGAGGGTCAAGCTTCCGTCCGCTTTGAAAATCATTTTTGTGTGTGTGTTGATTTTTGCACGCTTTCATGTTGTTTTGGCCGCCTCGGAGAAAGTCAAAATTTTGATTTGTCGGAATAATGTCCCTAACTGTCGGAATTTTCATGCTTACGTGCTTATGTGCTCAAAAAAAAATTCAAAAAAAAGATTTTCAAAAAAAAAAAAAGAAAATTCTCAAAAAAAAAAAATCATGCATCATATTTTTAAGACACATAAAAAATTTCTATTTTACTCGGGAAAAGAATATAGACTGCTTGCACACTACGCGCACGTGACCGTACACCGCACACTACGTCCTTAACCCGGGAAATCCTTGTCGCGGTCCGTTTGGTCTTATTACGCCTCTCGGATGAGCACGGGACTACCCAAACATCCCATGGAGCCTCGTGTCGACCATGCACTTGTCCGTGACACACTTTGTCCGAGACCCGGTTGGTTTTTAGTCCGGTACGTGTCATGCCCTGTCCGTGTATAGACCTTTCCTTTCAAGCCTTTGTCGGCATACCGACTCAATATCTTTCGGGTCCCTAATCGGTCGCTAATCGGTCGAAGTTACCGGTTTTCCGCCGCGAGACTTTGACCAAGATATTGACCGGCGCCTTGACTTCGGCTCGACCGGCACAAATTATACACGGACTCCCGGCATTGACACGAGTCATCAAGGATTAATGACTATTCCATGCCTAATTACGGCTTAAGCGACGACAAGTCAAGATCAATCGTGGACGCTTATCGGTCAAATCATGCCGACTTTTTGTCGAGCCCTCGGACATGATCTTGACTTTTCGACGTCGGCTTTGTCCGTAATTTACATCGAATGCTCGTTAAGACTCGATTACCCGCCGACTTTTAGGATCGTTTTCTTTCGGTCGGTGGGACCCGCTTGCCCTATAGGACCCTCGCCGGTACATCCGCCCGGGAGGTCGAAATACGGGTGGAATACGAGGGGCTTATAGACGTAGTGACGGGGCCCACCGATCCGGGAATCGAGTAGTTTGCGAAAAAGAAGAGCAATCTTTTCCAACCGATTAGGTTAATAAAACATGTTTTAAGTAAACGTGAACAAATAAGCGCATGTTGCATGAGCCTAAAGCCCAAACACCTACCCTCCTTCCATTCCCGGACATCTGAACCTTCGTGTCCTTTCCCCGCAGACTCCGCACAAAGCTTGGTTTCGGGCACCGGGTCACCGTTTGATCGGTTGGGAAGAGTCAAGCGCGTCATCGGCTTCGCCGTTTGTTCCAACTCGGGTTTCGAGAATGTACGCATCGGCCGGTAATGATGGGGATAACGTTGCTCCGTCCTCCAAAATCCCTCGAGACGGACCCGGTGTGGATCCGAGTTGGTAGAACAAATGAGACTTCGACATGAGGCTCAAATTGATGACCTACGGGGGTAGTCGCAAGTCATGGTTTGACTATCGAGTCTCAATTCCGATGGCACCTTTACCGCAAAGACGGAAGAAGGTTCTCCTCCTCTTCTTAATAGTCCCGGATACATCAAGATGCTACCCCAAGATTCCTATGTTTCCACCGCCGGGACTCCTGCCCGCCGACTTACGAGGGCAAGCGGCCCCCTGCAGCGGATCGGGGACGAAAGAGTTCGGTATACTTGTCGGTTGTCCCCTCTCAAAGTGATGATCCCACAAATATCGGCTGAGTGATGAAAATCGGGAACAACGATTAAAGAAATATGGTCGGCCATCAAATCCCTGGAAGAACGCCGGAAACGGACGGCGAGCTGGATTGAAGAGGCCACACGCCACTTTGGGACCTTAACAATATCCCAGCGGCGGGGCTACCTTGAAGGACAAACATATGCCCGTTCCCGGGACCTCAATATCTCTCATTATCCGGCGGAGTCCAATCACTCGCTACCGAGGCAGCCCGGCGCGAATCCCCCGGACCCGGTTCCACTCAAAGTCATTCCGGACCGCTCAGCACGAGGTCCCAAATCCGCCACCAGCCGTAGAACACATTTGGTGGGATATTTGTGGCTTGTCCCGATTGCCTTGAAAGGGACTATCGGGATTGGATACACGAGGACCGTCCTCCTAAGAAAAAGAAAATTTCCTCCCGGCCAAAAATTGAAGGAGAGATTCGAGGCCGGTGATAACGGTGTGGGAACGCTCGGGGAGCCATGCGGGGGATTTGATTATTATGTACTCTACTCGAGGTCAGTCTTCCCCAAAGCAAAAAGGGATAAAAAGAGCAGAAAACCCTTGCCAACGACGGAATTGAGACTTTCGGATACCGGCAGTGCTGAGACGAGAAGTCCAACCCCCTCGGGGTCGACGAGTTCGGTTGTCCGGCTCAGTATACGCGATGAAGAAAAACCGACGCCGGTCTGGCGCTCCCACTCAATCAACATGTTATTTGGAGATGGCAACCGCCACAAAAGGCATCGGTATAACCCGGGGGCTTCGGCAAAGACTACGCCTCGCAAGAAAAAGGCACGAAGTGACCGGCTTGATGACTCTCCATCCCGAGACAAGGACCCAAATCTATGATCCTCACCTATATGGGAGTATGATCACCTTCTGCGATGAAGATTTGCCAAGAGATGTCTCCCAACACAATGAAGCTTTGTACATCACTATTCGGCTCAACACCATGTCACTCCACAGGGTATTAGTGGACAATGGATCATCGGTAAATGTCCTTCCCCTCGGCATGATGAGGGCCCTCCGCATAAATGAAAGGCGCGTGATCCCATCTACCCGGACGTCAGAAGCCTACGACGGTTCGTCTCGTCCCATTGCAGGGACGGTGACTGCGGAACTGCAGTACGAAACCCAAATGGTGCCCGCGAAGTTCCATGTAATGGATATCCCCTCAGGAGTTCACGGCCCTACTAGGGCGCCCTTGGTTGCATCACATGAAAGCCATAGCCTCCACTCTCCACCAATGCGTCAAATTCATCAGCCGGCGGGGAGACCTTGAAGTCATAAGGGGTGACGGTTTCCTCATAGGGAGCGAAGTGAAACAATAGCCAAGAACGCCCACGAGTCAAACACCGGGGCTACATCCTTCAAGAGGCAAGTCTCGCCGGCATCCTTTGGAATCCGGCCAATGCCAACTATGTCGACACACTCAAGCGAGCGGACTCAGAAGAAGTTCGATTCATCAAATTTCAATTGCTATTTCCAACACTTGGAGCGTCTTTGGAAGGAAATGCTGAACACCGCCGTGATACGAGGCACACTGAGTCCCCCAGGTCCTCAATCACGGATTTGTCGGTATTCTGCAAACCCATTCCTTGGCCTCGCCAGGGCGAGGAGGATTTTCATGATAAAAGTCGGCAAACACCGACGGACTCGGCTCGAATCTATGAACGTCGTGTGGGACGTCCTCCTTGCCGAACTACACTGCCAAGCCTTTCCGCTCGAGTATGGGACATGAGATTTTTCTAGCCGCTCACCGAGACGCAATGCGTCCTTACATGCAGATTGAGCGATCGAGATTATGACGAAACGGAAGTCCCGGAGTGAGGAAGATCCCTACATCCACATGCTCGGTTCTCGGATGCCAAACACGGTTGATTACGGTTCGAGACAAAGAGATGATAGCAACGGCGAAGAGGGAGCACGAGAGACCATGCCTTTCCCAGCGGTGTTTGTGAAGCCACCAACAGCGATGCCGCTAAAGAATTGGGAAACTCTCTCGGGCCCGTCCGCGACCAAAGAGGAAATGATCACCAAGCTTGGATTGGTCCCCGATCCTTTCGTGTCAACCTTTGTAAAGTCCTCCGAGTCTCTCATTGTTGAGTTCGAGTCTCTCGAGTCGTCCGATGGCCTCACGCACGAAGACTACGAGTACGTAGCCAACGTTGTATTCCCCTTCGTCTTCAATGAAATGATGAACCTTTACGAGTATCCCTTAATTGCCACTTTAACTAATGATGAATTAACTAATAATCTAAAAACAGTTAATAACGATTCACTAGATGAAGAGAGCGGACACATTAAATGAACAATATATCAAAGAAATCTTTAAGCGAGGTTGTCAGGAAAGAGGAAAATCGAGCCCAAGTGCCGAAGAGATTTTGACAAGTGTGAATTTGGGAACTACGGAAGAGCCTAAAGAGACGCAGATTGGTAGTTTCTTCGAAGGGACTGAAAGGGTTGCCCCTAATCGAGTTTGCTAAAAGAATTCGTGGATGTGTTCGCATGGTCCTATAAAGATATGCCGGGCCTCGATCCTTCCATAGTTGAGCACCGAATACCGCTCGACCCGGAAGTCAAGCCGGTGCGAAGCTAAGAAGAATTAAGCCCGAATGGTCCTTACAAGTGAAAGAGGAAATAGAAAAGATGCTCGGGCGGGGTTCATCGGGGTCATTGAATACCCAACATGGGCGTCCAACATAGTGACGGTGACCAAGGCCAACGGAAAGATCCGATGCTTTGCGTAGACTTCGAGAGACTTGAACAAAGCCGGTCAAAAGACGATTTCCCCTGCCAAACATCGACATTTTGGTAGATTCCACGGCCAACCACGAAGTCAAATCTTTCGTCGATGGTTTTGCCGGCTACAACCAAATCAAAATGGCAGAAGAAGATCAAGCCAAAACGGCCTTCACAACCCCTTGGGGCACATGCGCTACACGGTCATGCCATTCGGACTAAAGAATGCTTTGGGGCTACGTACCGGAAGGCGGCTACGGCTACTGTTCCATGACATGATCCACAAAGAAATTGAGGTCTATGTGGACGACATGATAATACATTCCGAGAGGATCGAGATGGCCGGCACTTTGTTGATTTGAGAAAATTCTTCGGCCGCCTCCGAGACCACGACATGAGGCGAATCCGGCCAAGTGCACCTTCGGTGTAAGACGAGGCAAGGTACTAGGATATATGGTGACGAGACGGGAATCGAAGTAGATCCCCGAGAAAATCAAGGCGATAGTTGAAATGAAGCCACCACGGACAACTGACAAGTAAAATCCTTCATGGGAAGGCGCAATACATAAGCGCTTTGTAAATCGGCTTACCTCGATCTGCGAGCCAATCTTCAAGTTGATGAAAAAGAATGCCTACACGGGAATGGACCCCAGAATGTCGGCTTGCCTTTGAACAAATTAAGGCATACCTTGTGAATCCCCGATTCTCTGCCCACCACATCGGCAAAAGCCACTCTTGCTATATCTCAGCCGTCACGGATACAGCAATTGGGGCTATGCTAGCTCAAGAGAAAAAAGATTCCAAAGTCGAAACGCCATCTATTTCGTAGCGTAAAGCTCCAAGGAAGCGAACTCAATTACTCTGCTTGCGAGAAGACTTGCGCGAGGTTTGGTGCAGGTAGTGGGAAAATTGAAACACTACATGCGGTCTCACCCGATACATCTTGTTTCAAGGATAGACCCCATCAAATATACTGTTCGACAAGCCTTCCATCTCCATGAGATTGGCAAAATGGTCGTTCTTTTTGGCCGAATATGACATCGCTTATGTTTCAAGGAAATCCATAAAAGGACGCATAATGGCGGAACATACGGCCGATTTCCCAAGTGATGAGTCCCAAGGAGCTGAACCTCAATTTCCCGATGATGGAATCTTCGCTCTAGAAGGAGAAAATCGCTGGCAACTCTTCTTCGACGGGGCGTCAAACAAAAGAGGGAACGGGATAGGAATGCTTACGAGTCGATCCTGCGACGAACACACCCCATGCGGTAAGGCTGAACTTCGAAGTCACCAACAATGACTGCTGAATATGAAGCTTGCATAGGCGGGTTGGAAGCCGCCCTTGAAAGAAATATCAAGGAATTGGAGGTGTACGGTGACTCACGCCCTCATCATCAATCAGTCTCTAACAAATGGAAGACCGTGGATCCGGGTTTGCGAAGTATCATGCTTACATGGAAGAGTTAGTAACTCAATTCAAAGAAATCGGCTTTCATTACCGCCAAGAGACCGAAACGGGTTCGCGGATGCTGGCTACACTAGCCTCTCTTGTCGAAATACACTGAAGGAAAGTACGTTAAACCATTCGAGTCGGGAGAAGAGAAAACCCCGCCTATTGCTTCGAAATTGAAGCGGAAGCCGAACCGATCAATGATCCACTGGTACACTCGGATTTACCAAGCAGGATGGCGAGGCCTCTTTCAAAAACGAAGATGGGGAATATAAAGAAGGAATCAAAGCAAAAAGTCTCTCGGCCACAGGCGGCTCGCCTCCCATTATGTTCTTTTGGGAAATATGTTATACAAGAAGCGTTATCAAGGCCCCCTCTGCGATGTATCGGCAAACAAGAGGCTACCGAACTCATGAAAAGAAATACATGGTGGTACTGCGGCCCTCACATGAATGCTCGAGCTCGATGCAAATCATGCGAGAATGGGGTATTTTTGGATCACCATGGAAGCCGACGCATCCGGTTTGTCAAAAGGCTGCGACAAATGTCGCGATACTCAAATCTTAATCACTTGCCTCCTCACGAGTTATCTTGCATGACAACCCCTTGGCCTTTCGTCACTTGGGGAATTGATGTCATAGGCAAAAATCACACCATCGGGCGATACTTGACCACGAGTTCGTCACTGGTAGCCGTGGATTATTTCACCAAGTGGGTTGAAGCCAAGTCCTACAAAATCCTCAATTCAAAGAAAGTCGCCCTCTTCATCAAAGAAAACATCATGTGCCGATACGGGTTGCCGGCCGAAATCATTTCGAGATAATGGATCCCACTTCGAAGGGGAATGTGACGGAAAATTCTTTGGCGGAATTCCGAATAACCCGTCACAAGTCATCACCCTACGGGCCCCAAACCAACGGAGCCGTCGAAGCGGCAAACAAGACTCTGGAAAATATCATCCGGAAAATGGCTGTCCAAGGCGAGATTGGCCCGAGAAGTTACACTTGGCACTCTGGGGCTCTGAGAGACATCGGTCGAACGGCAGCGGGAAACACCTTTTGCCCTCACATACGGAATGGAAGCCGTACTCCCAATCGAGCTGGAAATCCCTCGCTCCGTATACTTTGGGAAAGCCGGAATCAACGGAGGTCGAATGGCTCTAGAGTCGCCATGACGAATTGGCCTTACTAGACGAACGCCAGTGAAGGCCATGGAACACATCCGGGCCTACCAAGGAAGAATGGCCAGAGCCTTCGACAAGAAAGTAAAGCATCGGGAGATCCGAGAAGGTGATCTCGTTCTAAAAGAAAAGCCCCGATCCGTATCAACCCTCTCGGCAAATGGGAGCCTGTATGGGTCGGGCCATATGTCGTCCGTAAGATCTTCTCCGAGGAGCTCATGCAACTTGCGGACCTCGACGGGAATCCCTTTGTACACCCGGTGAATGGTGACAAGGCTGCGCAGATACTACGCGTAAAAAAAAAAAAACAAAAAAAAAAAAAAAAAACAAAAAAAAAAACAAAAACAAAAAAAAGAGTGCTAAAGAGTAATACCCAACTAGGTTAGAAACCCGAAAAGGGCAGCCTAGGTAAAAAACAGGGTTGCACCAAAAAAAAAAAAAAAACAAAAAAAAAACAACAAAAAAAAGAGTGCTAAAAGAGTAATACCCAACTAGGTTAGAAACCCGAAAAGGGCGGCCTAGGTAAAAAACAGGGTTGCACCAAAAAAAAAACCAAAAAAAAAAAGAAAAAGAGAGTTCACCAGGTTGAACTACGAAGACCTGAGCTCCTCAAAATGAGGGGAACGTAGGCAGCCGGAAACGGTTCGGTCTAAAGCACAAATAAAAGCCATACTTTGGCATCGATACAATTGGTCAGACCATGAAAGCGTCTCGAAAAACTCTAAAACATTCATTACAAGTTAAAAGCTCTTTGATGAGTCTAAGCCCGATTCATTCCTACAACTGGCAACCTGCTAAAAGAAAACTAAGATACATAATCAAACTAATGTGTCTGTCATGGCAAGAAAGGGATACTTGGAAACCTCGAGTCACTCCAAGCCACTCGTGGCCTCTCCCTTCTTCTTCCCCCTCCGAGTCTTTCTCTTCGAGCCGGAAAAATGTCGGTATTCCTCCTACCAAGCTCTGGTATAGGAACAGGGTCTATCAAACCGGCCTCTGTCAGGGCCTTAGTAGCCCTAGCGTCATCCCTCATCTCCTGTAACCTAGCTGGTAACATAGGAGCCCTCCTCTCCTGTCTCTTGACGTAAGCCTCGTAATCGGTCACGCGTCTCCGCTCTGTCATGAGGATTGGCCCTCGCCTCGGCCCTCCTCCTCTCGAAGCTTGATCAGGTCCTCCGCACCTACAATGGCCTCACGCCGCCTCAAAATAGCCACACAGAGTCTCTCCCGGATGCCCCTCGTACCAATCCAGGTACCAAGTGGTCAAGAACACCGGTCTCGGACGCCTGAGAATAACCCGAGAAGGAAAGGCGTCATACCTCCATACTCGGGAAAGAAATGGAAACACCGAGGGATCATCCATGGAAACAGGAGCCACCACCCTGGTGGCTACATCATCAAAGCCCTCCAACCATCTGATATCTTCAGTCTGGCGACCCGCCATCCAACGCTCCCACGAGCCCTGATCATCAAAATCTACATCAACACCTCTCTGGCAAAAGTCCAAGGCACGATCATATCGAGAGGTTTCCCGAAGAACCCCCAAACGCTCCATCGGCCACGGGGTCAAGAGAAACGGGCTGCCCCGTGCATGTACCGCCGTCCAGGTAGCTAATCTGTCGAGAGCATGAAAAGTCTCCCCAAGAATCAAAGGAACGACATCTACGCCGGGCGACAATGAACGACAACATCCGGCGAGAGACCGATGGCAAATCCCAAAGGAATAGACCATGAACAAAGTGCCAAACATGCAAAGTGCAAAGGCATCCCAATAGGCATCATCCACCAAGCCTAGGCCCCTAAATCTGTCGGGAAGACCGGAAATATCAAAATGATCGGGACCGCGGATCATACCTTGCGCTTCCTCAGGGAAAGATGAAGGAGGACGCACACCTGTCAACAAAAGAAGCTCCTCAGGGCAAAGGGAACCGCTATCTCCTCCACCTCCAGGACCTCCAAGCAAGGCCCGAAATTCTTCCACGGTCGGAACAATCTCGTTGAAGGAAAGGCAAAAGACATGCCTTCTAGTATCCCAAAACGAAGAAGAAGCTCTTAAGAGGTCATAATCTGGAACCAATTCTTTGAGAGACCACAAGCATCGTACCTTATACCGTTCTTCAAAGAAAGACCTTCTCTCATGCATAATTTCTGACCAATCCTTGAACTTGTTGAAAAATGACATTTGGGATTCTTTGGATAACTTTGAGGGAGCTTTTCTAAGGTTTTCCATGGTTTTTCTCTCTTCCTCCCCGAAAATGGCTGTTTGAATTTGGAGGTTGAAGAAGATATTTGAATTTGAAATAAAGCAAGACCGGTTTAAAGCAAAATCAAAGGACAATGTCGAACGCGAGTCCCCTCCGCGCGGACATGATTTTCATCGAGAAAAAAATGCACAGTCCTAAGGTGCTACACCAAAAGAGGAATATTCTGTCCCGGTTGCTCGAAACCAGTGCAAAAAAAAAAACCTCCCCAAACCAGTCCAAACACTAACACCCTTGCAAAAAAAAAAAAACAAGGCTCATGCAACACTGCATTCATATTGCATTGCATTCATAAAATAAAATCCTAAATTATTACATTCCAAAAAAAAAAAAAGAGAGTGTGCATAAAAAAAAAAAAAACAAACAAACATAAATAAAATCCTAAATTATTACATCCAAAAAAAATGTGCATAATCTGTACAAATCTAAATCTCAAAAAAAAAAAATCAATCGGAGTCTCCAGCACCCGATGTCTCCCCCCGGCCCCTCTTGCGACTCGGGCCCGCCTCCTCAGGAGCCCTGAAAATCTCGGGCTCAGAATCGTCCTCGTCTCCGAGAGAGGCTCATCGGGGACCAACCGGCACGCTCTGATAGGGCAAGCCGAGATCTGCGAAAAAGTCGTACCCGAAGGTGAAGGCGTCAGACTCCTGCACGTACGAAGACGACCCGCCATGCTGCCAAACGTGTCCCTGCCCGTGTGGATCCCCTAGAATGACGTGATCCGAAGGCAGTACTGCGCGATGATCAAGAAGAGGAGACAAAGGAGTCTCTGAGGAAGTCTCCGAGCGAATAGGGGAAGCCTCCCGTCTGACAGGCGCCGGCCGTGGTCGCCTCGCTCTAGCCTGAGGAGCCCCGCAAGCGACCATCCTCCTGATGAACCTCTTGGCTCCGATCACTTGCTTCGTCAGTGTCTCGACGACCACCTCCAAGCTGCACAAAAGCAAAAGCGTCAAAAAAAAGAAGTGATGCTAGAGATGATGAAACAAAAGAAAGAAAAGAAGGGGAAAAGGTGAAGCCATACCTTCATACCCGGACGAGGCCGGAAAGCTCGTGGAAGCCGCTCGGGCTGAGGGATCTGCACCCTCAATCGGACCCCATCCTGGATGTAAGAAAAATCCGTCCGAGGGTACCGCGGGATCCCAAGCCCCTCTCTATCCAAAACACGAGGCATCCTCGGCCTCCTCAAGACGAATGTCACATACGGCTCGATCGCCACGAAGTCCGAGAAGTCTTGGCCTGCTCGGTAATCATCCCAGTCACGGACCGATCGCTCGGAGTGCATCATATCGGCGGGAGGCTCCACCGGTGTCCTCAAAGGCGAGTTCACGCCATGCTTTGGCGCGTCACCCTCTCTCCCGAGATAATATGCATCGCAGTCGACCTCTCAAAATCCTCCTGCCCAGTCCGGATCTCGGCGCCCTTCACTGCGCCACCTCAAAGCGATCCTGGGGAAGAATATCATCCCCTCATCCGTCTCGGCCTCCGTCAAAGGAAGGCAATCCGCGTACTGAGAGTGCGTACGCCCCCTGGAGCTTATCTTTTCCCGGGCATGCTTGGACCAAGGCGCATGGCCTGATACGCCCGACGTACGCCTCGGTGCCTCCACACCGTGACGTGGAAAAACTCCAACGCCCATACTGCGAAGGTAAAAATCCAATCAATCCAGGTGCAAATAAAAGTGTGTGCTCAAAGGAAGAGAGGGAAAGCAAAAGAGAGCTTATACCTCCGTGAGCAAACTCGAAGCGATGCAAGGAGCTCACGGCCTTCATTTCGTATCTATCAAGAGCGAAGTACAGCTCGGCCCGGCCGGCCTCCCCCGGGAAATATCTCCAACCGTCTCCATGTCCTCCAAGGACCTCGGCAAGGCAAAGACTGCCGTCCCCTCAGCATGTCCACAGAGCGTGCTCGAGAAAGCAAACCACAAGAAGGCCCTGTCAATCTGCTCGGCGCTAAACCTATCCTCCCCAGCCTCATAGCTCGCTATGGTCTCCACGATCTTGCCGTAGACCACGGCATACTCCATCCCCATCCCCTTTTTGGGAATAGGGGAAAATCCCAGAAGAGCCTGCAGATCGGCATCGCTGTAGCCATCCCGCCACTCAATGCTGCGTCCATTAAAGGACAGGCCCGTGATCGCAGCATAGTCGGAGGGCGTAACCGTAGCCTCGCCCCAGAAGAAGTGGAAGGTGTGGGTCGCATCCCACCAATGCTGCGCTAGAGCGAACATCAAGCCCTTGCTCTTAGGGAACTTGACCAGTCCCCTCAAGCACTCGACGAACTCCCAGAGCCCCGTCTCGACAACAATCTGTCTCGGACTCGGCAAAGCTCCTCGGCCCGCATTCGGAAGCCGGTCCCACAAGTCAATCACAGACTCCACCGATCCTCGAGTCTTCATCTTGTTCAGCTGCTCCGTCACAAAACGGTGTCCGCCCTGTAAAAAAAAAAGAGAGAAAATGTCAAAAAAAAAAAATTTTGCATTTGCATACATAAAAAAAAAAAAGAAGAAAAAAGAAATTTCGACAGCATAACAGCATACAATGAGCATAACCCCATTTTTTCTCGCATAAAAGAAAACAATTTTCAGCAAGTCCCAATGCATTCATCAAAAAAAAAAAAGAGAGATGCATTCCTACGGAAGTAAAAACTCCGTCCCATTTTCAAAAAAAAATGCATACATGCATATCATCCATCTTACATGCAACGGGAGGAAAAATCCGTCCCACTTTTCAAAAAAATATATATACATCCCATATTGGCAAAATGCCCATTCTTTCCAAACAAAATGCATGCATTGCATCATCATTCATCAATATCAAAATTCAATTTCAAAAAAAAAATCATCATCATTCATCAATATCAAAATTCAAATTCAAAAAAAAAAAAGGAAATCATCATCATCATCAACATGCAATATTCAATTTCAAAAAAAAAATCACAATTCTTCGAATTTTCACATGTAATTTTCGAATTGAAAAAAAAATGTGGCAAAAATGCCAATTCTTTTTCCAAGCAAAATGCACATTTTGGGTTACTCATATACTCATTACAACATGCAAAGCATCAAAATCAAGATTCAAAGCCAAGAACATCAATCATTCGAATTTTCAAAAAAAAAAATTCAAAAATCACCCAAAATTTTCAAACAAGAAATCAACAAAGGGATCAAAGGGTTTCAAAGTATACCGTTCGGAGATGCGGATCCGAAGCCCAATGTTGCCAAGCATCGGGGTAATGCTCCTCCTCAACCGATTGCGAAAGATTGTAATGCCTCCTCATCCGGACGAGCTCCAATCGTCTCTCCGCCACCGGGCCACGTCCTTGACCTTGAAAAGCGCCTTCCCCGTGTTCCATTGCTCGAAAATCGAAGAAAATCGGAAGATTTCGAAGCTTAAATGGCCAAAAATGGCGGATTTTGCAGTTTTTCTCTCTCTGCTCTCGACAATTTCAAAAAATTGGACTGAGGAAGAAGAAGGGCGTTGGCCCTAATTAATACCCCTGACTTTCCATCCCTATCCGCGCGGATAGGATTGCAAGGGTCAAAATGACCCTTTTGCCCCTTAAAATTTCAGGACTCTGCAATTCAGTCCCCAACTTGACAAAGTTAACCAAAGTTAACCAAAGTCAGCCCCTTGTCAAGAAAATTACCCCCGGCAGTCAAACGTAAGACCGAGTGCCCCGAGAAAGATGACGAATCTCGTATCTTTCATCAAAAATCTCCCCCGGCAGTCAAACGTAAGACCGAGTGCCCCGAGAAAGATAACGAGATCCCGTATCTTTCATCAAAATCTCCCCCGGCAGTCAAACGTAAGACCGAGTGCCCCGAGAAAGATAACGGATCCCGTATCTTTCATCAAAATCTTTCTCGGCAGTCAAACGTAAGACCGAGTGCCCCGAGAAAGATAACGGATCCCGTATCTTTCATCAAAATCTTTCTCGGCAGTCAAACGTAAGACCGAGTGCCCCGAGAAAGATAACGGATCCCGTATCTTTCATCAAAATCTTCCCCGGCAGTCAAACGTAAGACCGAGTGCTCCCGAGAAAGATAACGAGATCCCGTATCTTTCATCAAAATTACCCTGAGCCAAACGTAAGATCGATCTCTCGAGAAAGATAACGAGATCCCGTATCTTTCATCAAAATCTTCCCTGAGCCAAACGTAAGACCGATTTCCCGAATACGTCCGATTTTCCCCAAGAAAGGCTAACGAAATCCCCAGCAAAGTTAACGGAATCCCAAAAGCCAACGGAATTTCGAATAGTACTCGAACTACGAAAGGGCTTGATTCCCACTAGGGATACGTAGGTAGCCTATCATTAGGTCCAGCCCCTCGACCAAAACGGTCACCCTATCCTTCGGCAGCAGACAAAGTCCACCGAAAGGCCATTTCAAATTAAGGTCCGAGGCGCCTAAAAAGCCATCATCAAGGTTCGAGGCACCTAAAACGCCATCATCAAGGTCCGAGGCACCTAAAAAGCCATCTCCAAGGTTCGAGGCACCTAAAACGCCATCTCCAAGGTTTGAGGCACCTAAGACGCTATCACTAGAAAGCGATAAATCGCAATCATCCCCAGCCGAGACCGAAAATGGTCATTCCTATCCCCAGCAGAGCGGATACCCATCAGACCGAAAATGGTCATCTCTTATCCCCAGCAGAGTTTCTCTCCAGCAACCGACTGCAGAACTCGCTCATCAGGTTCGAGGCACCTAAAACGCCATCATCTCCAGGGTCAAAGACCCGAACTACGACTGGCTTGATTCCCACTCGGGATACGTAGGTAGCCTATCGCTAGGTTCAGCCACCCGATCACTCGATCATCCTGCCAAATATGGAGCCTTATTCTTATCGACGACCCCGCTTCCTTCGAAAGCGCCGTCGCCGAGGGGCTACTGTAAGTGCTCCAATTTGAGCTTGTTAGAATTTTCGTTAGAAAATTAACGAAAGTTATAACATTTCTAACAATTCCTAACTATCCTAACATTTCTAACAAAGTGAGGGTAAAATGGGCATTGTTATTTAAGGTTAAACCTTAAAAAGAATCTCAAAAGGCAAAACAAAAGAAGAAAACCATAAATAGAAATGGCTGGAAACACAAAAACTGGCTGTTAATTTGAATTTTGAAAAAGATTATTCTTCTTGTCCAAAGCTGAAGCTGCATTTAATGAACAGTGCACGCTGCCTGGACTTGTCCGCGCGGATGGGATTGTCATCTCAGGAGGGCTATAAATTGAGCCCTCCAGTCACAAAAATAGGGAGGAAGAACACAATTGCACCGAACCTCTGGCGAAATATAGAGAGAAAACAGTGAGAATTCTTCAAGAATTGTCACCTTTTTCTCTCCAATCTTTCCCAACTCATACTCATCCACTCACTCTCATATTCAAGCCCTAAACACTCATACACTCAAGCCAAACACTCAAGAACACAAGGAAGATTGGTAAACCCTCCTCTTCCTAACCCTAAATCTCATCCATGCATGCATCTTCAAACTACAAAATGTAGTTCTTTCATCTTCTTTCTTTAGATCTAAGAAGATCACCATGGAAGACCATCTCCATGGATGATCTTCTACAAAGATCAACATTATTTTCAAAGCTTTTCTTGCTTACTTGCAAAAATGCACTTTCAAAACCCTAAAAAACCATTTTCAAGCACTAAATCTTGATTTCAAAGGGTAAAATCCCCCTCCCCAAGCAAATGAAATGCTTAGTCCTAATGTACCCCAAGGATGGTTTGGTATAGTTGATTCACCACTAAAATGTCTAGTGATCACTAACCAAAACCTAGGGAAATGGGGACAAGCATGGATGCAAAACCCCCCTTAAAATCATATTTTCTTCCTTGAGAAGTTGCTGTCCAGTAGCAATTTTCTCAGACCTCAGTCCATGGTCTTAATTTTTGGACATAGATGAACTTGGAATTTGGTGTTGACTACAAAATACTTTTTGTAGCCAACATCCAGAGCTTTCCAGACATATTTTTATCTTATTTTTTGGGTGAGTAAAACTCCTCTTTTCAAATTTTCTTTCAGAGGCTAGTTCATCAGCTTCTGGGAATCCAGATCTCATATCTGAGGTTTCCAGAAAGTTTTGACCCCTCAAATCTTCTCCAAAATGGAAAATTCCTTCGCACAAACTTTATTTAAGGTGTCTAGAACAACTTTCATTCTCTGAGTTTATCCAGATTATGAAGTTTTAAGACCCTTGAATCCCTTTTAAAATCAAAGGTCCACTGCCTTTTTCATTCTGGCAGAAATGGCTCTCAACTTCAAAAGGTCTTTTGAGTACCAAATCTCAATCCAAAAATCTTCCAAAAAATCATGGGATCAGTTTAAAGTCTTAAAAAGATATCCCAATTTTTACTTTTCTGAGTTTCAACTTATTTTGGCCAAAACACACACACACACACACACACAAATGATTTTCAGCTTGGAAGACTCGTTTTTACGAGGCGCGTCGGGTGCACACTAACGTCCTTCCCGACGCGTAACATGACCTCCGAACCTAAATCTCTGATCTCGGGCTTTTTTCAAAGTTTTGGCCCTCAAAATTAAAATGGCGTGGCGACTCCGTTTTTTCCGGTTTTATTTGGTTTTTCAAAGAAACGCAAAAATCGAACTTTTCCCGCGAAAAAGGCAACATTCATCACAGAACCTCCTTGCTAGCCCAGGTAATTCCCCCTTTTGCCCTTACAATCTTTGCCGTTGGCTGTCCAAAAGCCATTTCCTGCAGAATTCATGCAATTCGGTCCCTAACAAACAAAATCAAATCCCGGACATCAGCGTAAGCCCGAACACCCTTTTCCCCAGCAAACAAATCCCGGGGATCATCGAAAGTCCGACACAAAACAAAAACAAACTCAAGGTACAAACGCCTTTGAAAAACAAACTTAAGGTACAAACGCCTTCGAAAAACAAAGTTAAGGTAAAATGCCTTCAAAAAACAAACCTAAGGTACAAACGCCTTCGAAAAATAAGCTTAAGGTACAAACTCCTTCGAAAAACAAACCTAAGGTACAAACGCCTTCAAAAAACAAACTTAAGGTAGAAACGCCTTTGAAAAACAAACCTAAGGTACAAATGCCTTCGAAAAACAAACCTAAGGTACAAACACCTTCGAAAAACAAACTTAAGGTACAAACGCCTTCGAAAAAAAAACTTATGATACAAACGCCTTCGAAAAACAAACCTTAGGTACAAACGCCTTCGTCTCACTTAAGGTACAAACGCCTTCCGAAATCTCAACTTTAGGTACAAACGCCTCCATACCTCGACCCTCTTACGGCCCTTAAACCGTATTCACACACGAACTACGATCAGGCTTGATTCCCACTCTGGATACGTAGGAATCCTACCAAAGGGTCCAGCCATCCGATCGACACGGTCATTTTCTCTCTCCCGACAAGCGATCCAGATCGCGATTCTTATTTTTTGATGACCCCACTTCCTTCATAAGTGACATCGCGAGGGCTTCTGTAAGTACCCCAATCCGCACCGCTCTCTATCCGAGCATATGGGAAACACCGAGGATTCACTCATTCGTGATCCCGAAGACCCGCAAACTTCTAAAAGGTCCAAACTGACCAAGAAAATAAAAAGAGGACCTTTCAGGCATAAAAGGGGATTCAAGGACGCTGCAAGAATGACAAAAGAGTCAAAAATCTATCAAATCACAACCATTTCTGTACTGACACATATGTAAAAGCATGGTATGTCCGTACGGACAACCTTGTTAACACGCCAAAAATTCCCCAAATCCAGGAAAGGACTGATTAATGGGATGTCCGTACGAACACATATGTGATTATGCTATGTCCGTACGGACACATTTGCACATTTTCAGTCCCTATAAATACCAACCTCCCCCAGCTCATTTCACACACCCAATCTTCTTCCCAGCCTTCCCCCTTCAATCTAGAGCAGTTTCCAGCCCATTCCGAGGCATCCCGAGGCCTCCCGAGCCATCCAGAGGCACACCGAGGCAATCCTAGACCATCCCGACCCATCCCGATCGACCTCCCAACGTCCCATAAACCCTATTCATCCCTAATCAACCTACACCCACTCACCAAACACCAAACACCCAACAAACGACACAAAATGGTCAAAATTAGTGAGCCTAGCGAGTGTGAATGAGAGCTAACTAAGGGAGGTTCTGCCCGAGTGATTGCAGAATTTCTTTCCTCTTTAGACCCCTCGAGTGTGATACGAGAGTTAATTAGGAGATATTTTGCCATAAGTAAGGGCAAAACTTCTCTCCTCTTTAAACACCCACAACCAAACACATTCCTCCTATAAACCCTAGGAAGATATAACGTAACCAACATTGGTGAGATCTCCTTTCGCACTTTAAATAATGCTTTAAATTTCAAGTCTTTAAATACGTTATTGCTTTATTTATATCGATTACAATGTAGTCTTTATTTACTATATACGTAGATCCAAACCATCCAAACGATCCCACAAGACCTTCCATTTCACTCTGGAGGTCTGACTGTGATAGCGGTTTGTTAATATTCCCTGCACTATCTTTCCATTATTTACTTTCAATGCATTTTATTTAAATCCCCATACACACACAAAAATTTCAAACAAAAAGGGTACAAAAAGACTCATGAAAATGAGGCAACTTGAATGAGCACAAAAATCTCTTCCGGAGGCGTAACCTGACCTCCGAACTAAAAAATTTCATCACACAGCAAACGAAAAAGCTTTTTTCAATGTTTTGGACATAATCAAAATGGCGTGGCGACTTGATAAGTGACTATTATATAGTCATTTATCCCATTATTTATTAATCATTTCCTTAGTTTTTAGTATCATTTAGTTTGCATTTAGGTTATTTTAGCTTCTTTTATCATATATCTTCGATTTTATGCTTTTGGTAGATTTTATACTCTTAGACAGGTTTTAGAGTCAAATTATGATCAAATTGGAGCCTTGGAAATAATCAAGTATCAAAGCCATGGAGGGACGACATCGAAATAAGCATAAAGGCCAAAATTCAGTCGGAGCGGCCGTGCAGCCAAAGGTGGAGCGGCCGTGCAACAATGTCCAGTTCAAAATAATTTTTGGCGCCAAGATCGCACGGCCGTGCAGTTCCCTTGACTCGGCCGTGCAGTCGCTGTACCTGTTCCAAAAAGGCACCTTTTGAAGGCACCACTTTGAAGAGTCCCAACCTTTAGCATATATGTCTATATAAAGAAGCATTTGTACTCAGTTTTAGATATCCAGAAAATCCGAAAATAGTGATAAATATATCTAGAAAGGATCACATTATACTTAGAATATATAGCAAAATACTTTAGCAATTTATACATGATATTCAAGGTGTATCAATGATTCGTGACAAGTCTTGTGTACTCTTGAAGATTATGAATGAAGATTATTTTCAGCCATTATTTTTCTCATTATGAATAAGTATCTCTTTTCCCTATTTCTATTTCTTACTTACTTCTTTTATTATTCCAATGGTTTAGAGTAATCCTCCATTTCTCGAAGTTGGAAACTCAATTATTTATATTCATGCCTCTTCTACATGTCATTTCAATTCTCTTCTTATTAAACTTAAATACTTGCAATTAGGGAGACGTTCTTGATTGTATAGCCTTAGTTAATCGAGAGAAGTACCTAGCGGAGAATCTTGATTAGCGGATCTCTAAGAATTGAACTAGGTCGATAAATTACACACAGTGATTTAAAGACCTAGGGATGATCCTTTAGTGGAAAATACGTGAGATAATAGACTTAAATGGTATTTTTGATTTATTCGGTACCCTCGAGAGGTGAGTCGGATTTCCCGCGTGACGAACGGGATTACACTAAGCCGAACCCTCGAGAGAAAGGTCGGTGAGTCTTAAAATACATGTGCTAGTTAGCACAACCTAGCGTATCATCCTTGACTTGGCACTTTTATCTTAAAACAATTTCTTCATATTATTCTTGAATTACTTGCAATTATAAAAATGTTTATTTTTGTGGAACCCCAGTCAATTGAGAGAAGTACCTAGCGGAGAATTTCAATTAACGGAACCATATGAAGGAACTAGGTTTCATTGATCACGAGAGTAGTTCAATGGCCTAGGGGTGTTCTTTGAATGGAAAGTACGTTGACTCTCGTTCTTAATGGATTCTTACTAATTATGGTCAGCTAGAGATAAGCCGGAATGCTCGTTTGTGACAGGGCGGGGGCAAACATAAACGGATTTCTCAAACAGTTAGGACATAATTAGTGAAGGATACAAACGCTACTGTCTTAACCCGAAGTAGCGAAGGCCGAACGTACCATCCTTGTTATTTTGATAAAAGCCTTTATCTAAAAGCATAATTATCTGTTTTCAATCCCGTGAATACCATCATTATATGCTAGAGTAGTTTATATATCTTCCTAGTATTTTATCTTACAAAATCAATATCTCCCCCAATCATCTATATATTTATATAAAGACAAATATCATCCCAAAGTAAACCCTGTCTCTGTGGGATCGACTCGTACTTGCACCCCCTATATTACAATAGCCCGTGCGCTTGCGGAATTAAATAAACCGTTAGGTTTCGACCGAACACGACTCCTACACACATTTTCCAAAGCTAAAAGGTCATCCGCATTCAGATCGGGTAATTTCACTAAGGGGGAGATTGTTAGTGTAATCATTGGTGTTTTCTCCAGTGTTGCTACACCAATGTTGTTACTATTATTGCCTCATGTGTTGCCATTGTGTAGACAGTTTAAAATATGGATAGTTACTACATATTATTCATAAATTACAAAGTGATAACTAATTATTATATATTTGTTATAAGTTTGTTTGGTTTTGGGTTGAACAGGTCAAAGACAAGGCTCTAGGCGTGACTAACAAGGGAGAATAGAAAGTTAGACAAAATATTTATTTATGTGTAATTGTGGAGACCAAGTAAATATTGTTAGGAGATTACCTACTTAGGGGGAGCTAAAGATAAGGTGTACAAGGCTAAAACAGCTTAGCGGTACAAGTGGTGAAGACTAGGATGACTTAGTCTTCAACAAACAAGGAAAGTGGAGCTAAAAAGGTAGATTTTATCTCATGGCTGATTTTCTGGTTAGTTTAAGTAGGCTCCAAGTTCTAGGAGCCTATAAATAGTGCAAGAATTCGACATCTTCATTTATCCAATTCAAGTTGAGATTTGCACAAAGTTAGAACACAACTCTTCAAGTGTAGTTCCTTGTGTTGGCAACACTCTGTCCAACACCAGTAAGTTATCATGTATAACTTTCATTCCTAGAGTGTTTCTGAGTGTTAGATAGATTGTTCTTTTAAAGAGTGTGTTCTAGAATAGTTGTTCCACTATACTATTGATTAAAAATCATTAGGGAACTTTTCGACCTTGTAACGAAAGTATATTTATATTGATAGGTCTTGGCATCCGGGCACCCTCAAATTATATATTTATATATATATATATATAACTTGAGAAAAATTTATTCTCTTGTGTTCATTTTTATTATTTTCGTTGCTTTAAAAATCTCAATTATTTTCTTTTTGGATTGGTGTGAGCTGTGTCGTTATTTGTATTATCAATACTATTGACAACACTTGTGAGTTTTTCTCACTTGTCTAAGCGATTGTATATTTCACTAGATTCTATTCATACCTTCTACAAAACCTTAAATGGCTACATTCATTTGCAGCTAAATGGAATTTTGGATGAGGTCAAAGTAAATATAGATGAGAATACCTCTAAGGTAGCTGAACTCAAGGAAGAGACTGAAGCCAATTCTAGAGCGGTTGGAGCCAACAATGCTAGGATGATCAGTGTATTGAATGATTTAAGGGGAGTGCAAGCTGCTCAATGGAGAACCCATGAAGAAGTTAGAAGACTCAGAAGAACCTTAAAAGCTGAAAATTCTGCCTTCAACTTTTCAGGAGCCCCTATTGTAGATGAGGTTGTGAATGGACCTCCTGCTCAAAATTATGTTGATTTAGATGTTCAGCAGGTTGTTCCACTCCAACCTCCCTAGTAAAACCACACTGTAATTTGCTTCCTTTATTTTTTTTTGTTACTGTTCTGTTATTTTCATTCCTACCTGTAACTGTAAATTTCAAACATTTTTTAAGGTAGTAATGAAAGAATGAATCATTGTTGATCTCAAAACCTTATTCATTCAAACCGATTGTTTGTAGAACAATGAATGAATTGTCTTAAACCTCATGCCCATATAATTAAACTTAAACTCATATGTTGTACTTGATGTTTAAACATTCAGTTTAAATCGCGTACTTAAACTAAAACTCATTTTTCTTATGTATGCACTAAATGCATTTCTATACTTTCAATTTGTAAGTTTTAAATATTTCAATAGTATAAAATCTATAACTTAGGCTAGTTTGTGAATTGACTTGGGAAATGATTTACCATGTTAATTATTTTGGACATGTTTTTACCAATTAAAATGTTTGTCTTTGCTATATTAGGTAATGTTATCAATCAAATACGGGGAACTTGTTGGGTATTAATAATTTAACCCTACTTGATTTAGCTTTAATTGATTGATACCATAACTTTATCTATATTTTCTGGAAATTAGCCCCATGTGTAATGAAGCTTAGACTTTAATTTTTAGTACAAGTCCAATTTATATAATATGTTTATTTAGGCTTGAAAACTGATAAAATTGCATTGGACATAAGGTTTCAAGTCAATAGGTTTTGAAGTCATGCAAACCGTAGTGCTAATGCAAACCTTATGTGTGAAATCACATAAAGCAAACCACATGTGGAAACCTCAACATAAAATCCCACTCAGCAGACCGCGTCTCCCAAACCTCATCTAATAATTGAAGACTTGAAGTTTTTGACCGCCTTTTACTAAATGATCCTCGTCAGCAGCAACGTTGAGTTAACTGCAAGTTAAATCAATATGTCTAACATTGAATTAGAGTTTAAAAGAATTTTGAAAAGGTGACATATGTCATTCATCCCATAATATTAGGTGAGATCTGTACAACCTTATCAACAACTTCTGAACAAAAGGATAAAAGTGGACACGTGTACATACTACACCATTGCTTTACTTGCTACATCTGTTCTAAACGGCTAATTTTTGGTGCAAGGGTATAAATACCCTCAATATTCATCATTTGAATTGCTTGAGAATATTCATTAAAGAGAGTAATTTGAATATTTGAAGATATTTTCCAGATTTTCATAATTTTTTGAATCTTTATCTTCAACCTTTATACCTTCAATAACAAATTTTCAATCCTATAAATTCAAGCCTTTGTAACACTTCAGATTTATTGTGCTCTAAATCATACAGATTCAAATAGACTTGAATCTTGATAATCACACACACACACCTCACTTTATTAATCAAATAGATTAAATTATTTTGACGCAACACGGAAGCACGATAGATTCGTGATTTGAGCACTAATCACAAGAATTCTTCAAGCGAAGAACCCTAAAACATAATAACTGAAATCCATCAGAAATTAACTGGAATCCACCAGAAAATAAAGAGAAAACTCTTCAAAATTTATTAATCAAAAGCTGATTTTCGGATTACACCACTAGGCCTATTTTATAGTGCCCATAAAACTTGAAAAACAATCCTAAACCTTCTAAAATTACTCCTAACCTATATGGTAACTAAATAGGACTCAAAAACTAGTAAATCTCCTCAAAATCTACTCTAAAATCATCTCTAATCAACCTATTAAAATTAATGACGAAAATAAGAAATAAAATATAAACTAAAAAAAATTAAGTCCTAAGATAGTAATTAAAATAAAAAAATAATTGATATATTTGACTTCATCAAATATCCTTCCTTGGTGTAGATTCCTTCCTCGGTTCCTCCTATATCAGTCACCCATTCTTCAAAAGAGCTCGACCCCGAGTTCTCATGCGATGTTTGGCAAGATCCACCCCAGAAGAACAAATATTTTGAATAAATCAATACTCTTCTCATCCTCGGAAAGAAAATTAATACTTTTCCGTCTCAATGAAACGAATATTTAGAATAAATTTGTTTCCTAAGCCCGAACCAACGTAATTTTTGTTCTTCCAAAAATAAAAATATAATAGCAATGTCAGCACTCATCTGTCGATCGTCCTTCTCAACCTCCCCATGATCAACAATAAAAATTTCAGCGTAATTAAGTTCTTCCGTCTCATCAATAACACCCACAACATAATCAAAAATTGATGGTGTAGACCAAGTAATACCACCCACATCTTCATTCAGGGATTCAACATTCTTAACCTCAATCTTTTCTTCAGATTCAGACAAGGGAACGGTTGGAACGACGGATTTGTCAACTTCTGAAACTTCTTTCACATCAGGCTCCTTCGTCTCTTCAATTGCAGGCGCTTTATTTGTCCTATGCTTAAGGATTTCTTCTGGTTCAGTAATCACTTCGGCTTTCTTCACCTCCTCGCTTGCAGGCAACTCACATGGTTTATCTTCGACTATTTTTACTTCGTCAGTGAATTTTGGTTCTTCAATTTCCTTGTCCGCAGTTTTCTCTTCTGGCTCAGCCAATGGGGCTGCAGAAATCGGCAAATCCACAACTTTTTCCTTGACTTGCTGAATGGCTTCCTCTCCCTTGAAATCTTCGTTCAACGCGGCAATAGCGGTGGTTATTGCTTTCCTAGGGCGTCGAACCTGTTCAATCTCCCTGTCTCTTCCACCCCTACGATTTCGATTAGCACGAACGTTGTGACCTTGTTGAGCAGACATCAACGCATCCATCCATGTTGTCAACGCAAACATAAGCGGTGGTTAGCCTCTCAAATTACGCTCTTGTTACTTGATCCCCATAACGAATCGGTGATGAAAGACAGGTTAAGCCTGCTCTGATACCAACTGACGCAGCACGGAAGCATGATAGATTCGTGATTAGCGCACTAATCACAAGAATTCTTCAAGCGAAGAACCCTAAAACACAATAACTGGAATCCACCAGAAATTAACTGGAATCCACCAGAAAATAAAGAGAAAACTCTTCAAAATTTATTAATCAAAAGCTGATTTTCGGATTACACCACTAGGCCTATTTTATAGTGCCCATAAAACTTGAAAAACAATTCTAAACCTTCTAAAATTACTCCTAACCTATATGGTAACTAAATAGGACTCAAAAACTAGTAAATCTCCTCAAAATCTATTCTAAAATCATCTCTAATCAACCTATTAAAATTAATGACGAAAATAAGAAATAAAATATAAACTAAAACAAATTAAGTCCTAAGATAGTAATTAAAATAAAAAAATAATTGATATATTTGACTTCGTCAAATATCCTTCCTTGGTGCAGATTCACTAAAAGAAACATAATCATTAAGGTCGGCCCGTCACCGTCCCTAAAAGCCAATTTGCCGTCCCTAAGGGTATTTAGGTCGGCCTTAAGGACGGGACTTTGGAATCCGGAATAACAGGCGACTCTAAAACTCTGGGACCCCCGTCACTGTCTCTAAAAAGGTATTAAAGACGACATGCTTTGGTCCTTAAAATTAATTTAGCGGGAATATTTTGGAGCCAATTTTTTATTTGGGACGGGTTAATAGGGTCGGCCTTAATTTAGCGCCAAATTATTTTTTTCCCGGGAAATTATTAGGGACATGCGTCGCCGACCCTAATGTAATTTTGCGCCAAAATATAATTTTGGAGGGAAAGATTTAAGGTCGATTTTCAACGACCCAAACAAGCTTGTATCCCAAAATATAAATCTTAATCATCAATATGAACTACTCCATTTGTCTCAAAATGAATTGAATGTTCATTCTTTTTTCAAATTTACTCATTATCAAAAGCAAATTTGAAATATTTTTGAACATTTATCTTGGGACGGAGGGACTAACACAATAACCATAATCAATTCAACGAGGTACTTATAATGAGAACTAAACAAATAATCCAAAGTTAATCAGCTACATCATTCAAATATAGGTCATTGCCAAAAAAAAAAAAAAACTAAATCATGTAGAACTACTCAAATTTCCATTAAAAAAACTCTAATCTAAATAATTAAGTCTCTAACTAGTTCAAATAATCCAGATTGCATACTATTGAAAAAATTGCTTCCGCTAGAAGTTTATTCCCTGATAACATTCTTGCAATAAAATCCACGTGTCCTTGCTATTGAATGAAACCTGGAAAAAAAAAAAGTGCAACACAAAGTGTAGAAATTAGCTTTACACATTTCAATTACATTCACGGCATTGGCCAGATGAGTTTGCCAGCAAAATGCCTTGCAATATTTAATTAAAATCTGCCAACAAAAGAACAACACATGAAGGAAGATGCATGCTCATATAATTCACATAGGTTCAAGGTATGGTGTTGAACTAATGGCCAAACATTAAAATAATGAAAAGCACAAAGTACAAATACTCGTTCACTCAATGATACACAGGGGCGGATCTAGGCGGGGCAGGCGGGGGCACTCGCCCCCACCGACGGCGAAAATGCAGTGAAAATTTTTTTTTTTGCCCCCCCCCCCCCATATTTTTTGTTATATATGTATATATATAATTAACTTCAAGATTAACACCAGTGAGTGGTGCAGTTTAGTGGTAGAAGGGGTGAAGTTAAAGTCTTTAGTGTTTCCTTTTAAATCCATGTTCGAACCCTGCTACCTACATTTTCAATTAATTTTATTTGTCCTCCATCTTTGCTATTCTCTCTCTCTCCATTTCTTTCTCTTAACAGTTTTGTTTTTCTCTTTCTCCTAATTTCCTCACATTTTTTCAATCTTAATTAATTAGTTAGGCTTTTCCCATTTTTTTTGTTTTTGATCTCACTTCCTATTATCCCAAGTTTAATTAGCAAATTTGAATTTCTTTTTTGTACGAGTAATATATTTTAATAAATTGTTTGCGTTAAATACTTCAACATTATTTCAATCGTTCCTTGAATTACTTACTTTTATCATTTTTGTTAACTAAAATACATTGTATTTTATGGATCCGACCCATTTTTTACTTGTCCGATCCAAAAAAAATTTTTCGGGGGCGCTGCCCCCGAACCCCCGTGTAATCTTGCCCCCCCCTCGAACAATTCCTGGCTCCGCCCCTGATGATACATATAGATCTGCTTATATGGCCAAACATTAAACAACAAAAAAGGCCGGGATCTGAATATAACTAGAAAAAGAAGTTTAAGTTTCATAGAAAAAACTGGATAAATTGATTTTTCACTACTCTAGTATTATTTCGGACATTTACAAAACAAATTAAAAAAAAACAAAAAAAATTAGGACCGCTATTAACAAAAAAAAATCATTAAAAATAAGTAGAGAGAGAAAGTACCTTGACGATTGCGAACGGAATCAACAACGATTGCAGAGAGAACGGCGAATGAAATCGAAAGGACGATTGCAGAGAACGGCTGATGAAATCGAACGGAACTAACAACGATTCCGGAGAACGGCGGATGAAATAGAAAACGATGGCGGATGAAAACGATTCGCAAGAATGGAACCAATTTGCAAGAACGGCGGATGAAAACGATGGCGGAGGAAAACGATTAGAGGGGTGTAGAGGGAAGGTGTGGGAGAGGCGTAGTGGGCGAAGAGCAGGGAGGGTTTTGGGGGGTTTCCTTTTTTTTTTTTTTTTTTTTTTTTAATTTCATTTATTTGCTAAGTTAAAGACCCAATTTGGCCGTCACATTAATTTCATCCGTGTACAGCTGACTTATTAAATGAATAATAGGGACTAGAGAGTTCTCCCGACTCAAAAAATTCAGTCCCTAATAATGATTTTTTTTGTAGTGATTCCTTCCTCGATTCCTCCTACATCATATTTGATATACATCTATTATAGTTTAGGATTTGATTCATTGTTTATATTTTAGATTTGAGTTTGATTATTGTAATATTGTAATCTCTCTTATCATCTAATACAAAATCTATTAGTTAGAAAATACAAGACTAAACATCTTGTTATTGGATTTAGATTATTTACGATTGAACCACATCAAATCTTGTGTTCTTCAATTTCTGTATTTTCTTTACTGTTAATCATTTAAACTAATTTGTCTTATCTGTTTGATATTAATAGGTTTACCAGATTTGTGAATTGTGTTTAAAGTTTATCACTGTCAAACCTCACTCTGTTAATAAGAAATTTCGCTGTAAATTTTACAAAACTCACTTGCGGTTTTGATACACTGCAAGAGTGGTTTTGTAAGCAAGATATTTGTTTTTTAAAAAGAGTCGAAAAATTTGTAACATCTATCTACCCTCCTCCCTAGCTGTTTTTCACCATTGTTGCCTCCTTTGCTACTAACGGTATTCAATGTAGAAAACAAAAATACAGACGGTTCATCTATTAAATGAAGATGTAGTAACCGTAAAGATTTCATAAGATATTCATTACTTACATTTATATGTATAATTCTTGTATTTATGTTTCATTTAACGTTACTAAAATTCAAATGGACCATTCTTAAAGTTTTTTTTTTTTCCTTCCCTTCCCTTCCTCATTGAAACCCTTCCCTCTCCTCTCTACAAAGGTTAGCCTCTTTTTAGTTTAATTTGATTTTTTTTCGTTAATCATATATCTAATTAATTCAGCAATCCGTTTTTATCTCAGTTTTAATCAAATCTTTCTTCATTATATCAACGTGCGATAGGTTCTTATTAAATTTTCCAATCTTGGTATGTTTCCTTAACCCCTATTATAATTTTTTTTTTCTTTTTTGATTTGGTCTAATTCTGAAGTTAGGAATGATGATTGTTAATGGGTATGTATTGGCTATTTTTCTAATTCATTGTTTATTATTGGCTTTAATTTGTTAATGGATATTATATATCTGCAATTGTCCATCATTTCAATGGAATAGTATAACCATGTGTAATATTCTTGAATATATGTGCATGTAGCCTACATCGAAAATAAAACTGAATTCGACGTAAAAAAATGTAATCATAAAAAAATACAATTTGGTGGCCATTTAGCCCAAGCTTAGGGTCAGTGTTTTGGAAGCCCTGTGTATTTTATCAGACAGTTTGGTAGCCATTTAGCCCAAGCTTAGGGTCAGTGTTTTGGGAGCCCTGTGTATTTTATAAGACAATTTGGTAGCCATTTAGCCCAAGCTTAGGGTCAGTGGTCTGGTGGCTCGGAGCCCTATGAAACGCAAAATTGTAATTTGTTGAATCCGTCTGCTCATCGTTATATTTCTACCACCCGAAGTTCTCCAGAACCACCGTCCTAATTTTCTGAGGCAATTTAGACAAATGATTCAACATAAGATAATATGTAAGAGACTAGAGTTGATATGCACCTTGAATACGGAGTACTAAATTGAAGTATTTAATCTTGAGTGTCACAACAGCATAATCATTTATGTATTTTGGTAACCCAGTTCGCCAACACATGTCTACATCTGGGGTGACGCTAAGTCAGGATATTACTATAATCAATGTATGATGGTTATTACAACTTTTCACATACAATCACTAAAATCTAAGCATGGCTACTCTCCATTAACAACCCTCTCCTATATATCTACTCTCATCTATCAAGAACACACATCAGTCATGGATATGGTTGTAGCAGTGCCTCTCATGGCATCTCCTAGACCCCCTTGCCCTTTTATTTACACTATTTGTGGCTCTGTCATGTGTATCATATCTCTCTCCGTCAAGCACCACAAATTATGATCGAAAGTAGGTTTGTATAAGTGTACATGAAGCCCAAAATCTTGACTGCTAATAAGAATACATTACCGAATAAAGAAAACAAATTTGGGCTGAAAACCGCCTTGCACGACCGTGTGCCTATTTTTGCACGACTGTGTGAGCAGTGTGCCGAAATCACTGTTTTCTAATTTTGGTCTTGCACGACCGTGCTCACTTCCATGCATGGGCGTGCAACTCTCCTTTTCCAGTTTTGTTCCCTTTTTCTTATCCTTTAACATTCCTATCTTGACTCAAATTCCTCCTTTGTTTAAAGTCATTCTCCACCTCCGTCTCCATGTTGATTTAGACTTTATAACCCAAAAATTTTAAGCTAATTCAAGCTCTTACCACTACTACATTTCTGATCTAATGTAACGCCAATTTTCGTTGCATTAGGGCCCAAAAATCGTTACATTAGGCTTAATGTAACGCCAAATGGCCGTTGCATTCTCTTGCGTTGCATTAGGTCTAATGCAACGACATAGCAAGCTAATGTAACGCCAGAGCTTTGGCGTTGCATCAGGTAAATACCTAATGCAACGCCAATTTTAAAACCATATGAACAGCTAATGCAACGCCAAAAAGAACCTAATGCAACGCCAATTTAAAAAGTGGTTGAATACCTAATGTAACGCCAAAAATTAAATGAGTCCCTAAAATTTATTACATAATTTCACAATTTTATTAATTTTTTTAATTTTCTTTTTTCAATATATATATATATATATATATATATATATATATATATATATATATATATATATATATATATATATATATATATATATATATATATATATATATAAAATATATATATATTTATTCTCAAACAATCCCTTAACTTTTTTTTTTCTCAAATTAGTCCCTTAATGTTTTTTATTCTCAAATTAGTCCCTTAACTTTTTTTATATTCAAATCAATTCTTACATTTTTCAAAAGTAATACTTTGCTCCACCACCGTCCACCACCGTCCACCACCGTCCACAACCATCCACCACCATCCACCACCGTCCACAACCGTCCACAACCATCCAAATCATCCACAAATCAAACAAAAATTTGTACAAATCGAAATAAAACACAAAATACAATAACAAATCGAAAGGAAACCCATGAAATATGTTTGGGCTCATCGGAATCCATGGAATTAGTTTGGGTTCGTCGGAATCCATGTAGATCTGGTTGAGCTTCGCCGGAGATGATGAAAGGGAGAGAAGAAGACGGCGTTGGAGGAGAGAGAGAAGAAGACGGCGTTGGGGAGAGAGAGAGAAGAAGACGTTGGAGGGGAACGGCGGATCCACCGTTGCCATCGCCGGAGAAGATGAAGGGTAGTGGGTAGATGCTTTTGTTCGTCGGAATCCATGGAATATGGCGACGGCGACGATGAAGGGGAAGTTGGAAAAAGGTTGGGAGACGGGTAGGAGGGGGCACCGTTGATGGAGAGAAGAAGACGGAGAGATTGGCAGAGTGAAGAACAGTTTCTTGGTTTTGGTTTTGATAAAATGAGATAAATGAGAGAGAGAGAAAAACAATTTCTTGGTTTTGATAAAATGAAAATAAAGAAAGAGAAATGAGGAGAGAAAGAGGGATTTATTGGTTTTGTTAGAATAGTTGTGGACCGTTGGATTGAATGTGTGAATGGTTGGATTTGATTTAGCCATGATCCGGGTGATTATATAAGATCCAATAAAACAATGCCACATGGCATTTTTTTATTGGATCTCAAATAACCACGCGGATCATGACTAAACCAAATCCAACCATTCACACTTTCAATCCAACGGTCCACAATTCTTCTAAATGTTTTTATATTATCAAAATATTAATAATAATTATTATTAATAATAATTATTAATAATAATAATTATTAATAATTATTATTATTAATAATAATAATAATTATAAATAATTATTATTATATAATTATTAATAATTCTTAATAATTATTATTAATAATAAAAATAATTATTAATTATAATTATTAATAATAATAATTATTAATAATAATTATTAATAATAATAATTATTAATAATGATTATTAATAATAATAATTATTAATAATGATTAACAATTATTAATAATAATAATGATAATTATTAATAATAATTATTAATAATAATTATTGATAATAATAATTATATAATAATAATAATTATTAATAATAATTAATAATAATTATTATTATTAAAAATTATTAATATATAGTTATATAATAATAATAATTATTAATAATTATTATTATTAATAATAATTATACCATATATACATGCCACTATACCTTATACCCTATACCATATGACCTATGCCATATACCTTATACCACACATACTATAGGGTATACCTATACCCTATAGGGTATACCACTATACTGAAGTATACCTATAGGGTATACCTATACCATATGTCCTATGCCCTATATCCTATGTGGTACGCCCTATACCCTATATCCTATGTGGTATGCCCTATACCCTATGGGTATACCCGATACCCTATACCATATGCCCTATACACGCCCTATATCCTATGGGGTATACCCTATACCCTATAGGGTATACCCTATACCATATGCCCTATACCTTATACCATATACGCCTATAGTATGCCTATACTATACCCTATGTAGGGTATACCCTATACCCTATGTGGTATACTATACCTATACCCTATAGTATACCACATACCTGTATATCATGGGTATACCACTATATCCTATAGGGTATGCCCTATACCCTATAGGGTATACCCTATACCCTATACCATATGCCCTATACCCTATGCCCTATATTCTATAGGGTATACCCTATACCCTATATGGTATACCCTATACCATATGCCCTATACCTTATACCATATACGATATAGGGTATACCCTATACCCTATAGGGTATACCCTATACCCTATACCCTATATGGTATACCCTATGCCGTATACCCTATAGGGTATACCCTATACCCTATACCATATGCCCTATACCCTATGCCCTATATCCTATAGGGTATACCACTACCCTATACCGTATGCCTATACCACATACCATATATCTGTATATAGGGTATACCCTATACCCTATACCCTATAGGGTATACCCTATACCCTATAGGATATACCCTATACCGTATACCCTATAGGGTATACCCTATACCAAATGCCCTATGCCTTATAGGGTATACCCTATACCCTATAGGGTATACCCTATACGCTATAGGGTATACCCTATACCCTATAGGGTCTACCCTATACCCTATACCCTATAGGGTATACCCTATACCATATGCCCTATACCTTATACCATATACGCTATAGGGTATACCCTATACCCTATACCCTATAGGGTATACCCTATACCCTATATCCTATAGGGTATGCCCTATACCCTATAGGGTATACCCTATACCCTATACCATATGCCCTATACCCTATGCCCTATATTCTATAGGGTATACCCTATACCCTATATGGTATACCCTATACCATATGCCCTATACCTTATACCATATACGATATAGGGTATACCCTATACCCTATACCCTATAGGGTATACCCTATACCCTATACCCTATAGGGTATACCCTATGCCGTATACCCTATAGGGTATACCCTATACCCTATACCCTATAGGGTATACCCTATACCCTATAGGGTATACCCTATACCCTATACCATATGCCACTATACTACATGCCTATATCCTATGTGGTATACCTATACCCTATACCATATGCCCTATACCACATACCATATACGCTATAGGGTATACCATACCCTATACCTATATAGGGTATACCTATACCGTATATACTATGGGGTATACTTATAGAGTATACCACTATAGGTATACCTATACCATATGCCCTATGCCTTATAGGGTATACCTATACCACATAGGGTATACTATCTGTTATAGGGTATACCACTATACCCTATAGGGTCTACCCTATACCCTATACCCTATAGGGTATACCCTATACGCTATAGGGTATACCCTATACCCTATATGGTATACCCTATACCCTATACCCTATAGGGTATACCCTATACCGTATACCCTATAGGGTATAGGGTATACCCTATAGGTTATAGGGTATAGTGTATAGGGTATAGTGTATAGGGCATAGGGTATAGGGTATAGGATATGGGGTATAGTGTATAGTGTATAGTGTATAGGGTATAGTGTATAGGGTATAGGGTATAGGGTATAGGTTATAGGGTATAGGATATAGGATATAGGGTATAGGGGTATATGGTATAGGGTATAGTGTATAGGGTATAGGGTATAGGGTATAGGGTATAAGGTATAGGATACAGGTTATAGGGTATAGTGTATAGGGCATAGGGTATAGGGTATATTGTATAGGGTATAATGTATAAGGTATAGGGTATATGGTATAGGGTATAGGGTATAGGATATAGGATATAGGTTATAGGGTATAATGTAGGGTATAGGGTATAGGTTATAGGATTTTGGCGTTGCATTAGTAATTTAGGCGTTACATTAGGATTTTGGCGTTGCATTAGTAATTTAGGCGTTACATTAGGATTTTGGCGTTGCATTAGACTCGTTACATTAGCTCTGGCGTTGCATTAGATGCGTTACATTAGCTCTGGCGTTGCATTAGGTGCGTTACATTAGCTCTGGCGTTGCATTAGCCGTTACATTAGCTCTGGCGTTGCATTAGGTGCGTTACATTAGCTCTGGCGTTGCATTAGATGCGTTACATTAGCTCTTGGCGTTACATTAGATGCGTTACATGCGTTACATTAGGTCAGAAATGTAGTAGTGTACCGACAAAGTGCAAATAATCCAACAGTTTTAGGTCATTTGTCATAGTATATGAGCATTTTATCTATCATTAATAAAAGAAAACCCAATTAGAAAAAAAAAAAAAAAAAAGAACTTTGACGGAAATATAATATTCCTGAATATATTTGCATGTAGATGAAATTGAAAATTTTTTTTGAATTCGACGTAAAAGAATGTAATTAGTTGAATCCATCTGCTCATGAGCATCGTCCATATATTTCTGCCACCGGAAGGTCCCCAAAACCACCCTCCTAATTATTTGAGGCAGTTTAAACAAAGGGTTAAGAGACTAGACTTGATATGCACCGCGCGAGTACAAAGTTGAAGTATTTAATTTTGCTAAGCGTCAGGACAGCATAATCATTTCTGTATTTGGATTGTTTAGATAGTTAGTAACGGAGAGATTGGGGAGAGTTTTGAGCTAATTCAAGCTCTTACTAATTGTGAGTGCAAATATCGCCAATAAAACTGATGAATTTCATGTCCTATATTCTTTTACTAAATTGGGATTTGCAACTAATCTGTGCATGTGAACTAAACCCCCTTTAAGGGAATTTTCAGAGAATTGAGGGACTGATTTGTAAATTGACTTAAAAAAGGCTTGCCTTGAGGTGGGCAAGCCTAAAAAAAAAAAAAAGAGTTGGTCTCAATAGGAGTTTATTTACGGCTTGATATATTTGATATTCTACTGAAAAAACCTTTTTTTTTTTTATCTGCGTTATGTTCTAAAGATGTCATCAGCGAGCATTTCTTCTTCTACCCTATTCACATCCGCATGCCCAACCAAATCCCCAGTACAAATCAAGATTCCATGGCCGTCTTTGACTTCCACAAAGACTTTCTCTAAACAATTTGGCTTTAAATCGTCTTCCTCACTAAGAGCAAAGCCATTGGCAGCAGTACACAAAGTAAAGCTTATAGGCCCCAACGGTGAAGAAAATGAATATGAAGCCCCTGACGACACTTACATCCTTGATTCAGCTGAAAATTCAGGGCTGGAGCTGCCCTACGCTTGCAGGGTTGGTGCTTGTTGTGCCTGTGTTGGGTTGATCGTGTCAGGGTCTGTCGACCAATCAGATGGATCGCTTTTAGACGAGGAGCAATTGGAGAAAGGATATGTACTTACCTGTGTTGCATATCCAAAATCTGACGTTGTGATTCACACACACAAGGAAGGTGAACTCGTTTGAGTCTATGCAGGTTTCTTGCTTTCTTGTTATTTTGTATGTGTACATGTTTTCAGCTCAACATCCCCAGGCACTGTTGGACGGGGTTTATGAAAAGTTTTGTTCTCTATTATGACAATTTCCGGGGATCTTAATCCATTTTATTGCTTCCTTGGGAAACTAGCTTATACTTTCTGTAACTAGAATACCTTTAATGAAGGGCAAAAATGTAATTCGTCGGGATCGGAACGAACAACAACGATTAGAAAAGGGAGAGGACTGCTGTTCGGTTTACCGGACAGCCCCGGATCCATAGGAATAGGCATAATCAAAGTTGAACAGACATTTTATATCATCAAGGCAAAGATAATTTTGAACCCCAAGAGTAGAACATAAACCAAGATAGACATACATATTTGAAAAAAAGACAATCTTGATAGTCATCAGGACAGCCAAAACAGCTTTCAGAGACCGACTGAATAGAACACTGATGATTATAGATCACTTGAAAAAAAAATATCAGGTAGTAATCTTTGTTCTGGATTCATAAACATAATCCGCATTCTTCCTTCCAATAGCCGGTTTGGGGGCCACATTCCCCCTCTCATTCCGACCAGGCACCATCTTCGAGCAAAACTTATCCACAATATTGCCGGAGGAGCATGAACATAGAATGGAACAAGACTCGGAAGAAAGCTGCTAGCTTTTCTTTATTAATTCTTAATCATCAAAACTGCCTTTAACAATGTAATAAAAGAGTTTAAATACTTCTCCAAACCCTAAAACGAATTGTCCAAGAAAGTACTGTTGGGACCGCGATCATCCCCACCACTCCACATTAGTATAATATTGTCCGCTTTGGGCCCAGCCCGCACGGATTTGCTCTTGGGTCAACTCCCAAAAGGCCTCATACTAATGAAGAGGGTGGACATATTTTTATACTAGACAACTCTTCTTTCAATTGCCGATGTGGGACTTGGGTTGATACCCCAACAATCCTCCCCTCAAACCAAGGACCAGCTCTAGCGAATCTTGTACCGCCGCTATTCACCACTTGCAGGACACGCCGCCTGATTTATCACCAATATCAGGAAGACTTTTGACACAAGGCACACACAGTGCTCCATTCGCGAGGTCACACCACTAGAGGAAATTCCACATATCTTCCACACACGGTCCACTGCGTCACGCCCATCCACTAACCACGGCTCTGATACCAGTTGTTGGGACCGCGACCATCCCCACCACTCCACATTAGTTTGATAATGTCCACTTTGGGCCCAGCCCGCATGGATTTGCTCTTGGGTCAACTCCCAAAAGGCCTCATACTAATGAAGTGGGTGGACACCTTTTTATACTAGACAACTCTTCTTTCAATTGCCGATGTGGGACTTGGGTTGATACCCCAACAAGTACCAAAATACCCTAATTAAAATAAATCAAAACATCAGCAACAGCAACAGCAATGGAACAGAATAAGGAAACGTTGATGCTCGACAGTAAGGCGGGCGCCTGGCCGAGGCTCATGCGGCCGCCTGGTTGGCAGTGGCTTGCTTTCCTTCGGCCCTTGGTGAAGCGGGCGCCTGGCCTTGAGTGATGCGGCTGCATGGAAGGCCGAGGCTGTCTGCTGCGTTAGACCCAAGTGAGGCGAGCGCCTGGAGTAGAATGAGGCGGCCGCCTGGCCCTCTATTGCTGGAACACCATGTTGATTTGCATCATCCTCCCCTTCTTGAGAAAGACTCGACCACGAGTCGTCATCATCCTCACCTTCGCCATGGTATGCGGACAGATCAGAAACGTTGAAAGTAGCCGAAACATTGTAATCACCGGGTAAGTCAATCTTGTAAGCATTGTCATTAATCCGCTCTACCACTCGAAACGGTCCATCCGCCCTCGGTTGTAGTTTGCGAAAGCGTCCCGCTGGGAATATTTCTTTACGTAAGTGAATCCAAACCAATTCACCCACCTGGAACACTACTCTCTTGCGATGCTTGTCAACTCGCTACTTGTACTTGCTGTTTTGCTCAACGATACGGAGACGAACCTATTCATGAAGTTCTTTAATCTGTTTGGCACGTTCATCAGCATCCGAACTGTATTGACTCGAAATGGGGATGGGTATCAGGTCAAGGGGACTGATGGGGTTACGTCCGTAAACAATCTAAAATGGGCTTTTACCCGTGGTGCGGTTCTGGGAATGATTGTAAGCGAATTCAGCTTATGCTAACGTTAACTCCCATTGGCGTGGGCTGTCCCCAACCAAGCTTCGTAACAGATTTCCCAAACTTCGGTTAACAATTTCAGTTTGTCCGTCCGTCTGTGGGTGATACGAACTACTGAATTGTAAACGAGAACCCAACTTCCTCCACAACGTTCGCCAAAAATGACTGATGAACTTGAAATCCCGATCAGACGTAAGTGATTTAGGAACACCATGCAATTTGAAAATCTCCTTAAAGTATAAATACGCTACCTGTGTAGCATCAAAAGTCTTGCTGCATGCTACGAAATGTGTCATTTTAGAGAAACGATCAACAACAACCATAACGGAATCCTTTTGGCATTGAGTTCTTGGCAAACCCAAAACAATGTCTAGACTGATATCTTCCCATGGTGTGGAAGGAACTGGTAATGGCGTGTAAAGACCCGCATTATTTTTGCGAGTTTTGGCCACAGGGCAAATGCGGCATCTCTCCACGAATCTAGCAACATCTTGCCCCAACTTTGGCCAAAAACACCGATCTGCCACGAGTGCAACTGTTTTATCTTTCCCAAAGTGTCCAGCAAGTCCCCCTTCATGGCTCTCTGAGATAATGAAGTCACGCAACGAACATAAGGGAATGCAAAGTTTGTTACCCTTAAACAAGTAACCATCATGGATAACAAACTAAAGGAAGCTACCCATGGAACATTTTTCCCACTAAGGATCATCTCGATACAAATCACGAAAAGTGTCGAATCTAACCACCTCACAACGCATAGTAGTAAGCAGCAGGTGGCGACAGCTTAACACATCAGCGACCCGATTCTGAACTCCCGCCTTGTGCTTGATAACAAACGTGAAGATCTTAATAAACTCCACCCATTTGGCATGACGTAGGTTGAGTTTATGCTATCCTTGAATGTACTTAAGTGCCTCATGATCAAAAAATAATACAAATTCTTTCAACATGAGATAATGTTGCCAATGTTCCAAGGTACGAACAATAGCATAAAACTCCTTATCATATGTCGAGTACTTCCTCCGTGTATCATTCAACTTTTCACTAAAGAAGGCTATGGGTCTCTGATTTTGGCTGAGAACACCCCCAACACCAACATTAGATGCATCGTAATGTGCCTCAAAAACACCATCAAAGTCTGGTAGTGTCAAAACAGGAGCAGTTGTGACCATGGACTTCAAAAGCTTGAAAGCACTCTCGACCTCTTTTGTCCACACAAATCCACTACCCTTCAAACATTCAATAATTGGAGAAATAATGGTGCTAAAGTTTCGAATGAAGCGACGATAGAAAGAAGCCAAACCATGAAAGCGCCAAATATCATGAACATTCGATGGTGTTGGTGTGAATGTGGTGCCCAAGATCGCGGCTCTTTTTATTTTTTTATTTGGATTTTTAAACCACTTTCTCGTGTAAGGGGATCACCGCCTCACATCGGTTTGAAAACATCCGGATTAAATTGAAAAATGGAGTCGCCACGCCATTTTGATTTCCTCAAAACTTTGAAAAAAAGGATTTGGGTCCGGAGGTTTAGTTACCCATTGGGAAGAACGGATCGTCGTTCACCCAAAGAGCCTTGCCGAAGCAAGTATTCCAAGATCCGATTTTCATGATTGCCTTTGTGTTTTCGTGTGTGGAATGTGTTTTTTGAAAAAAGGGAATGTTCCAAGTTATCTTCCGGACGTATAAACCATGAGTTGGTTATCGCTCGTGATTCCTTGGATTTTTGATGTGTTAGGGACTTTGATCCCGTTCTCATCTTGGACTTATAATCATCATGATTAGACCTTGGGTCACATGAGATCAAGATAGGGACACCTTTTTTATAGTCCAAGGATGAGACTCTTTAGAAAGGAAGGACCTTTGCCCATCAATCCTACATCTTGAGACGATTTGAGCTTTGTCGGGACATTTATGCTCGTTTCAAGTGATGATCGGAGATGTGGGGCTCAAGTTCATCCTTTTCTAAAGGAGAATCCGTCTATGGCATCTTTAAGTGGAGGAAATGATGTAAAGTTAGGATCTTTACACCATTATACTCCATAGGATACTCCAAGTACCAAAGGGGACTAGGGGAGGGGTATAAAGATTGGATCTTTATACTCATCCTATGCCTTTTTGTGCCTTATAAAGGTCACTAGGCAATCCTTGGAGAGAGATCCAACCATGAGGGACATGGGGAATGCATTTTAAACTAAAGATGACATTTTTATGCTAACATATGTAATGAACATGATGCAAGCTAAGACTAGGAATGAAAAGGAAGGACCTTTATGGCTTCCTATCTCCTTTATGAACCTTTTAGGTGGACAATCCTTGGAAGCAAGGTCTACGGGAAGGGGGGATAACATTCATGCATAAAGATGACATTTTTATGGAAAAAGATGACATTTTTATGGAAAAAGATGACATTTTTATATGCAAAGGATGCTATTTTCACATCACCATGTGAGAGATCCACCCTAGAACAAGCCATTTGAGGTCTTATTGTTCATCGTTGGGTTGGATATTCCATGGATCCCATGTGATAAAGGGAATGGGGGTATATATGATTTACATGACTAAAGATGTGATCTTTAATGACAATATATCAAATACCAAGCAAATAAATGACAATATATAAAGCAAGGAGCAATATAGTAAATAATGACAAGTATATTTCAATAAAAAGGGGAGGAGAGGTTACCAATGGTGGTGTTCCTCTATCTTCTTGAAGTTTTCCTAGGGAAGGACCAACTTTTGAAGGGTTTTGAAGAAGGGGGAGGTGATTTTGGTTGCTCTCAGCTCTCTGGAAATTCGTGTAGGTATTTTGGCAGAGTAACAATGCTAAAAACTGTATATCAAAATGGGTAGAGGAGGCCTCTATTTATAGGCGATCACAGTGATGGCTAATGAAGCCGTGCGGCTGTAACCACAAGGCTAATGAGGCCGTGCGGTCTTATCCCTTAATGACTCAGCTTATTTCTAGAACCATGCAAGGTGGCATTCTAGAAGGTGTTTTCTAGCGATGTACTACATGGAATTTTAATTTCTAGCAAGTCCTTCACCCCTTGGAAGGTTTTGGAAAGTTCCCAAATTGCCCCCGAACTTTAGGAAAGTTCGGGAAATTGCCGGAAAACTTAACCGGAAGGCATGAGCCAGATTTGGGTACTTACAGAAGCCCTTCAGCAACGTTACTTGCAGGTCAAGTGGGGTTGTCGATGAAAAAGGATCCAATCTGGCGAACTGCCGAGACGGATTGGGTGACCAAGGTGGTCGAGTAGCTGAACCTTTAGAAGGCTACCTATGTATCCTGAATAGGAATCAAGCCAGGTCGTAGTTCGGGAAAGATCTGCTGGGGAAAGGGGTGTCATATGTGACGAATTGGCTGAACCTAAAGTAGGCTACCTACATATCCCGGAGGAATCAAGCCAGGTCGTAGTTCAGAAAAGATCTGCTGGGGAATTGGGAAAAGAGAAACTGGTCCCTTGCTTAGGTAAATGGAAGGAAAGTGACCTAGGAGGTCAAGTGACTGATCCTACTGGGGATATGCTAGATGAAGGGAGTGACCGATGTGGTCGAATATCTAGACCTCTATGAGGGGCTACTTTACCAATGAGGAGTGATGAAGGAATAGGGTGTGACCAATGTGGTTGAATGACAGGACCTTTATGAAAGGCTCACGCACCACTGAGGAGTGATGAATGAAAAGGGTGACCACTGCGGTCGGATGACTGGACCTTTATGAAAGGCTCACGCACCACTGAGGAGTGATGAATGAAAGGGGTAACCACTGCGGTCGGATGGCTGGACCTTTTTGAAAGGCTACCTACGTATCTCGGAGGAATCAAGCCTTCGTCGTAGTTCAAGTCTTACTAGATAGTTAGGAATAGTGTCTAGGATCCTTGAGGTTTTGACGATTAATGGAGGAGTCACCTAATTGACAATTAATGGAGGTTGTCACCTGATTGACAATTAATGGAGGTTGTTACCTGAATTGAACTAAAGCTTACGTCGCTATCAAGGAGATAGAGGTAGCTGAAGTTGGAAAACTTGAGCGTACTTCACTATCTATGGGATAGAGGTAGCTAAAGTTTGGAAAACTGAAGCGTACTTCACTATCGAGGAGATAGAGGTAGCTAAAGTTGGAAAACTTGAGCGTACTTCACTATCTATGAGATAGAGGTAGCTAAAGTTTGGAAGACTTGAGCGTACTTCACTATCTGTGAGATAGAGGTAGCCAAAGTTTGGAAAACTGAAGCGTACTTCACTATCGAGGAGATAGAGGTAGCTAAAGTTGGAAGAACTTGAGCGTACTTCACCATCTATGAGATAGAGGTAGCTAAAGTTTGGAAAATTGAAGCGTACTTCACTATCGAGGAGATAGAGGTAGCTAAAAAGTTTGAAAACTTGAGCGTACTTCACTATCTATGAGATAGAGGTAGCTACAGTTTGGAAGACTTGAGCGTACTTCACCATTTGTGAGATAGAGGTAGCCAAAGTTTGGAAAACTGAAGCGTACTTCACTATCAAGGAGATAGAGGTAGCTAAAGTTGGAAGAACTTGAGCGTACTTCACTATCGAGGAGATAGAGGTAGCTAAAGTTTGGAGAACTTGAGCGTACTTTACTATCTATGAGATAGAGGTAGCTAAAGTTTGGAAAACAGATGCGTACTTCACTATCGAGGAGATAGAGGTAGCTAAAGTTGGAAGCACTTGAGCGTACTTCACTATGGAGGAGATAGAGGTAGCTAAAGTTTGGAGAACTTGAGCGTACTTCACCATCTGTGGGATAGAGGTAGCTAAAGTTTGGAAAACTGAAGCGTACTTCACTATCGAGGAGATAGAGGTAGCTAAAGTTGGAAAACTTGAGCGTACTTCACTATCTGTGAGATAGAGGTAGCTAAAGTTTGGAAGACTTGAGCGTACTTCACTATCTGTGAGATAGAGGTAGCCAAAGTTTGGAAAACTGAAGCGTACTTCACTATCAAGGAGATAGAGGTAGCTAAAGAGTTGGAAAAATTGAGCGTACTTCACTATCTATGAGATAGAGGTAGCTAAAGTTTGGAAGACTTGAGCGTACTTCACTATCTGTGAGATAGAGGTAGCCAAAGTTTGGAAAACTGAAGTGTACTTCACTATCGAGGAGATAGAGGTAGCTAAAGTTGGAAGAACTTGAGCGTACTTCACTATCGAGGAGATAGAGGTAGCTAAAGTTTGGAGAACTTGAGCGTACTTCACTATCTATGAGATAGAGGTAGCTTAAGTTTGAAGAACTTGAGCGTACTTCACCATCTATGAGATAGAGGTAGCTTAAGTTTGGAGTTTTGACAATTCAGAGGATGTCACCTAACGTTTATTCCGTTATAACGGAAGTAACAGAGGCGACTCGGGAGAAAAGTCTATTCTTCGTGGAGATAACGAATATCCTTTGGAAACGGCGTTATTCTGGTTAAGAGATAACGGGGATTGTGTGCCTAAGTGGAAAGTCCAGGGGCATAAGTGTAATTTCTGCTCAGAGCAAATGAGGCCGCCCGGCATGAGATGAGGGCAAAAGAGGCCGTCCGGCTAGAAAATTATTTTCACCAAATTTATTTAAACTGAATTGGAACGGGCATTGGGCACCATTGCCGCCCGCTTGCTGCCGAGGAAGAGAGAGAGAGGTGAGAGAGAATTTTCAGAAATCCTTCAATTCCTTTGCTTCTTTCACCCAAGATGGATCCGGAAAGGAACCCAGTACCTAGGCAAGCACGGAGGAACATATCGAAAGCCGCTAGGAGGAGGAGGAGGGAGCTCGTTCGAACGGAGAGGAAGTATGACTTCAACACGCCTCCATCTGAGCTTTATCCCGGTAGGGGAGAACAAAAATCTACGAAACCTCAATCTGTTGGGGTAAGCATTTTTGATTTGCTTGATTTTATCAATTTTTGATTGAATTTTGATTGATTTAGGGCTTGACCCGATTTTTAGGAATTTTTCAAAATTTCCTAGGATTTTTGTTGATGATTTTGAGAATTTGATGATTAACCTATGAGACTAAGGGGATAAATGAACATGCATGTGAAATTTATTTGAAAAATAATGAGAATGACTCACTTTTTGAAAATAAAGTAAGAAAAATAATGTCTAAAATATGACGGAGTCCTTGCATGTGCTAGAACTAGGTCAATTCTTGATCATGGGTGGGAAAACGGGATTTTGGACGATGAAAAGGATTCATGCATGCAAGTTTAATGCTTATGTGCAAAGAATTTTGTGAAAATTGAAATTTTTGTTCTTAAGAGAGCAATGTGTTTGACATGGAGTGTTTCAAATAATGAAAGACACGCTTTCTAGGCAAAGGATGCTAGAAATATATTATGAATGCTTTTCTTTTGAAATTATGTGCACTTTTGAATATATGCAAGCTTTTGAAATGAGATGAAGGACTGACACATTTTTTTGTTGTGTTTTCTTACAGGAGAACCAGTCGAGGTGACCTTCTGAGGTTGCTGTGAAGCTATGGGATAGGATGCCCAACTTTGAGAAAGATGGGGTGAACCCTAAGCAGCTTGTGATGGCTACTGGCCTTGATTTGATTATCGATGCTATTGGTAGAGGCATTCATGTGACCTCTAAGAGTAAGGGGCTAGTCCAGGCCCTCTCGGAGTTCTGGTGGGACACCACCCACAGCTTTCACCTCAGCTGGGGGAGATCACGGTGACGCCAGCCGACTTCACTGCTATTACAGGCTTGCAGTTCACTGGGAGTCCTATGACTTGGAGAGATCACATTAATGCGGAGGAGTTTAGAGCTTTGGTTGGGTTTGACCTCCGTCCTAAGGGGCTCGGGATGGAGACGAGGAATGTGGAGGTGGCGGTCCTGGAGTGCATGCAGGGATTTGTCGCCAATGAGGTGACTGCCCACCAGCTCGCGAGAGCTTTCTTGTGGTTGATGCTGTCAGTCACTATTTTTGCCAATTCTGGGACGTTGGCTATGCTGTGCCTGCTTGACTCTTTGGAGAATCTTGATGAGGTTGGGGCGGTCTCTTGGGGTGAGGCCGGATTGGCGAATATTTATTTCTCTCTTGATATGTACAGCCGGAACAAGGCTGCTTTGATGGACTGCTTCTCTTTTGCGCTTGAGGTAGTCTCACTTTCTTTTCTCTCTTTTACTTTTCTGTCTTGAGACTTTTATGAGAGAAAATGACCCTTTTGTTTTGAACATGTAGGTCTGGTTTTATGAGGTGATCGGGTTCTTTCCCCGGAACCAGCAGAGTGATCCGGAGATCTTCCTGGCCATGATTTGCTGGAGGGGAGAGGCTAGAGACAAATTTACCGGGAAGACCCGGATCACTTTTGACTACAAGATGGTGAGACTGGTCATCAACGGGGATGGACATGATGGAGTTGACTTTTATCCTTGGGGGAGGTACCCGCAGGTTTTGCTAGGGGATGCCTTGGAGGCAACTAGGCAGAGGAGATGGTTGACGGGCCTGACATGTGATGTCATTTATTTAGGGGACCGCTTCTCTAGGCAGCATGGCCATGTCCCTCCTTTGGACGCCATCACACCTCACGATCCTCCACCACGTATGCTGTAGTCCAGGGACTAGTCTGAGGATGAGATTGCGAGGTATCAGGCTGGCGTGGCGGCCGAGGAGTATTTTGACTTGGCTGCCCCGTATGCCACCTTCGTGGAGCAGCGGTTGAGGACGCCGCAGAAGCTAGTGAAGGTGGCTGTTACTCAGGGATACGGGGAAGCTAAGCCGACTGACCCGCCTATGCCTCCTGTTCATCTCTCCTATGTGGTGAACGGGGTACCGAGGATGTTCCTGATACCTGTTCCTGACACGAGGGAGCCCCGATATACTCTGCCGCCTGACAGCACTATAAGTATCTCTAGGGTCTCTTCCTTTTTGGATTTCTTTGCTTTTTGCGATTTTGAACCTTTCTTGAGATTTTCTAAGTTTTTCTTCTCTTTTCTTTCAGGTTCCTGCTCGTTCCTACGATGGCTTGGTACAGCAGAACAGGGGTTGGTAGGACGTGTGCCGGTCCCTTCTGAGGAAGTTGGCTTGTGCTTCCAGGGCTGGGACGAACGTGCAGGAGACCGTGCGCAAAATAAGGCATGTTGGGAGCATTGCCTCTGCCTCGTCGGCCTCAGAGTATGCGACCTCCTCTACCTGTGCCATGCCTCGGGGAATGGGGCCCAACACCAGCATCCTGGAGCAGCTAGCAGAATACGAGCATGTGAATGTCAACCTATCGGTCGTGAGTGACGCCGAGGACTTGATGAAGGATCCTAGCTTCTACGAGCTAAGCAGCGACGATGAGGAGTCGGAGGCTTAGGATTCCTTAAACTGATCTAGGAGAGAGAAACAGGCAATGAACACTTTTTATGCACATTTTATTGGTTTTTCGTTTTATTTGGGTGCCGATGGGGCGAAAACAATGTATTGATATTTTATTTGCTTTTCTAATTTATGCTTTATGAATTTGCATATTACTTGAGCCTCGAGGCTGCTTTTTTGCTTGAAAATGGGGCTAAAATTGGGCCAAAATGGTTTGTGATGATATATAATTGCATGGGTAATGTTTGGACATGTTTTTATACAGGTTTTATTGAGAAAGTGGGGTGAGAACTCCACTTGGGCAGCAGCAAGAGCTGCTGCAGATTTTTTTTTCTGCAGCAAGCAAAAGAAGCCGTCCGGCTAGGTCTTGAGGCAAATGAAGCCGTGCGGCCAGAAGTCTTGTCTGAACTGGTTTTTTCAAAATAAAACCAAGGCTTGGCCTTTTCATTTCATTTTCACCCTAGACTTGTCCCAACTGACCCCAGAGCATATTTTTGACCAAAAGACATCTACTTTGATCACTTGCCATGGAGAAACCTGTCAGATTGCAAAAGGGGAAAAGAGCAGTTTTCTGTCCGATCTTCAATCTTGGATGAGACGCAACTTCCAATCCAATAAGGTGCTGTTCGATAACACCTTCAAGATCAAATCTTTGTGGCATTTGAAGGATTTCCCGCCCTATTGGGACCTTTTGAGAGTCGCTGTGAGGTTTTGGGACGTCCGGAGACATGTTTACTGCTTTTCTTATAATGAGCTTATCCCAACCTTTGAGGACTTTCGGGCATTAATTGGAGGTCCGAAAATTGGGGCCGTTTCGATTCCTCTGACCGGAAACGTGCCGGTGACGGTAAAGCTGGCATCTTTTTTGCAAATCTCTTTGGAAGAGGCCGAGGGGATGATGGTAGCCCCTGATAGGATTGACCTTTCTGATATCCCAGGCAGGTTTGGATTTCCGGAAATGGCTACGACCCCAGTGGCTATGGATGCCTTTATCCTTTGCGTGTTCTCGTCTCTGTTCACTGCTGAGTCGGTAGGGGTCTGTCATGGCGGCCTTTTGGACATGGTTAGAGACTGCAGGGCTGGGAAGGATATTATCCCACTGGTTTTAGGTGAGACCTTGCATGGTATCGACAGGATGGCTAGGGGAGACCATTTCATGAGGTCTGGGAGCCCGGCTGTACTGACTTTGTTATTGCAGGAGAGGCTTGGGGCTTTGCCAGGGGCTTCGCCTACTCAGTGCCCTTGGGTGATTTCTCCGAGGGGGGCACCTAGGCAACAGGACCAGGGTAGCTGGGAGCTGATGATGGCTAGGTTATCCACTTCGGATATTCACTGGTGGGTACCTCATTGGAGGTTGCAGACCCGGAGGACGTTTCAGGAGTCCTATATAGTGAGGGTTCCAGGACTTTCTTGGTCATCTTTCTACATACCCTGCTTAGTATCTAGGCAGTTCGGGACATTACAGGAGCCGTTGAGCGATTGGGAGGACATCCATACCATGGAGGTAGTGCCTTTCGACATGAGGGACCCAGCTAGCTTCTCGTTTTTCTCGAGAGCATGGACATATATTGCTTTCCCACCCAGGGCCATTCTCAAGAGCAAGATGAGTACCATCTTGACCACGGCCTACTTGGACTGGTACGAGAGGGAGATGGGAGCGACTCAGGTCATTTTGGGAGAGAGACGTCAGGCTTTATTGGGGGCTGACTGTGACTCGAGTAGGACTCTGAGGGAGGCTGAAGCCAAGGCTAGTCGCCATAACCAATCGGGTGACTTTATCAGGGATATGGAGGCTCGATATGAGAGGCTTTCGGAAGTCGCTCCCTTGACTGAGGCTCAGAGGGAGGAAGTACGGACTCGTGCCCGGATTGAGAAGGCACTTATTGATACGGGTTTGATGGAGGCTCCAGTGAGGATACCTGAAGTTGGGATGAGGGGGACCGATATCATAGATAAGAAAAGGAAGAACACTCGACGAGGTCGAGGTAAAGGTAAGAAGACCAAAGAAGACTCAATGAATGACAACTGATAGGTCTTTTCTTAGGATTCCCTTATTGCCATTTGCAAACACAGTAGTTTATTAGGCATTTTATTGTATTTTAGATCTTTGTAGCAGGTTAGCAGAGTAAAGAGTAGACCGTGCTTGAACTCATCAAGGAGTTTTTTAATTTGTAATTAACAAGAGATATTATCTTAGAAATTATTCAAGACATGTTTCATGGAAACTTTACTTGTCTTATTTATTGTTTAGACCGAACCATTGCTGGCTGCCTACGTTCCCCTTTTACAAGAAAGACTAAGGGGTTCGGGTCTTCGTAGTTCATTCTGGTGAACTATCGGGATTTTTGCTTTTTTGTCTTCTTTTTTTTTTTTTTTTATGTGCAACCCTGTTTTTTGCCTAGACCGCCCTTTTTGAGTTTTCAGCCTAGCTGGCCATTACTCTTTTTGGACTAGGAATTTTTTTTTTTTTTATATGTGCAACCCTGTCCCAAATTATTTTGGGACTAAGGCTTTGTTGTTGTTGTTGTTGTTGTTGTTGATGTGCAACCCTGTCTTTTGCCTAGACCACCCTTTTTGGGTTTTTAGCCTAGCTGAACATTACACTTTTGGCACTAGGTATATATATATTTTTGTTTTTATTTTTTTATTTTTTTTCTTTTTTTTATTATATTTTTTTTTCTCTTTTTTTTTAGACATAATACCTGCGGAGCTTATCACCGTTGACTGGGTGGACAAAAGGATTGCCGTCCAGGTCCGCAAGCTTCATTGCTCCTCCCGATAGTATCTTCTGCACCACATCGGTCCGATCCAAACGGGTTCCCACTTTCCCAGGGGGTTGTCTCTGGTGGGGGGGCTTCACTTTCAGCACTAGATCACCCTCTTTGATATCCCTGGCTTTGACTTTTTTGTCGAATGCCCTGGCCATTAGCCTTTGGTAGGCTCGGGTGTGCTCCATGGCTTTTAGCCTTCTTTCATCGAGCATGGCCAGTTCATCGTGCCAGCTACGTAGCCACTCTACTTCATTGACATTGTTTTCCAGGAGGACCCTTAGTGACGGGATTTCCAACTCCATTAGTAATATTGCTTCCATCCCGTAAGTTAGGGCAAAGGGAGTTTCTCCCGTAGCCGTTCGACAGGGCGTTACGCTAGCCCCGAGTGCCAAGTGCGGCTTCTCGGAGTCGATCACGACCACGGGTGGCAATTTTTCGAATAATCCGCTCGAGCGTCTTATTGGCGGCTTCTACGGCTCCATTGGTCTGAGGTCTGTATGGGGACGACTTGTGGCGAGTGATTCTGAATTCTGACAGCAATCTATCGCAGTCCCCTTCGAAGTGCGACCCGTTATCAGAAATGACCCCATTGGGCACCCCATATCTACATAATGTTTTCTTTGATGAACTGGGCCACTTTTCTGGAAGTGAGGACCTTGTAGGACTTTGCCTCTACCCACTTTGTGAAGTAGTCGACTGCCACTAACACAAATTCATGCCCATTGCTTCCTGTCGGAGCTATCTTCCCTATCACGTCATGTAGTACAAGTCATGAGGCGGAAGATGGTTGAGGTTGGCAAATCGTTGGCATTTGCGCACGCTCGGACATGCTGGACACAGTCTGTTTCCATGGAAATCCAGTAGTAACCCATTCTGAGGATCACTTGCATCAATGCGCTGGCATTCATATGAGGACCGCATGGACCATTGTGGACTTCGGTCATTAACTCTCTGGCCCTTTCTTGGGTGACACACAGGAGGAGTGGTCCCTGGTACCGTTTCTTGTACAGGTCGCCCCCTAGAATGACATAATGGGAGGCCAACCGTTTCAGGACTTGCAAGCTCTTGGCCTTGATGCCTTCCCTTGGTCTACCTTCTTCGTCTCTGAAAGCGAACTCTCCATCATTGAGGAACCGGTAAATCTGACTGTAACAGGGTTCCTTGACAGGCTCGGGCCCCAAGTCTATTTCACAACAGAAAGCTGGGGCTTCTCTTCTACCCACTCTGAATGGTTTTATGGCCTTTCCCTCGGGTATCTCTACCAATGAGGCTAGAGTAGCTAAGGCATCTGCGAATCTGTTCTTATCCCTTGGTAGGTAATAGAAGGTCACTTCTCTGAACTGCTCAGTCAACTCTTCCATGTAGGCATGATACCTCTGAAGGTTAGGATCCACAGTCTCCACTTATTAGAGACCTGGTTAATGATCAGGGCTGAGTCTCCATAAACCTCGAGCTCCTTGACATTCCTTTCTAAGGCAGCCTCTAGACCAGCAATGCAAGCTTCATACTCGGCAACATTGTTCGTGGCAGGGAAGTTCAACTTGATGGCTATTGGTGTGTGCTCATCTTTCGGATCGACCAGTAGCATTCCTACGCCGTTTCCTCTCTTGTTAGCAGCTCCATCAAAGAAAAGCTGCCATCGATTCTCAGGCTCAACTACGAAGATCCCTTCTTCTAGGAATTGGGGTTCAGGCCCGCGGTCCTCATTACTAGGGAAGTTGGCCAGATGGTCTTACAACGCTTGACCCTTGATGGCCTTTCTCTTCACATAGTTGATGTCATACTCAGCTAAGAAGAACGACCACTTTGCTAGGCACATTGAGAGGGAAGGCTTGTTGAAGATGTACTTGATGGGGTCCATTTTCGAGACCAAGTTCACAGAGTGGGCTTGCATGTAATGCTTCAGCTTGCCGACTACCCAGACCAGTCCTGCACAAGTCTTTTTGCTGCTGAGTAAATGAGCTCACTTCCCTGCAGCTTCCGGTTGACAAAGTAAATGGCATTTTCTACCCGAGAGTCCTTCTCCTGAGCAAGCATAGCCCCAACTGTCGTATCAGTGACAGTGAGATAGAGTAGAAGAGGTTTCTGTCTATGTGGGGGGCATATCACCGGAGTATGTACTAAGTATGCCTTGATTTGGTCAAAGGCATCTTGGCATTCCTCGGTCCATTATGTGTCTGCATTCTTCTTCATGAGCTTGAAGATGGGCTTGCACATGGTGATGCACTGGTTGAGAAAACGGCTGATGTACTGTAATTTACCCATAAAGCTTTTGACCTGTGTCTGGGTTCGTGAGGGCCTCATGTCCATGATGGCCTTGATCTTTCGGAGGTCGACTTCAATACCTCGCTCCGTGACCATGTACCCAAGCACTTTTCCCCTTGTCACTCCAAAGGTGCATTTGGCAGGGTTCAGTCTCATGGAATGCTGTCTCAGCATCTCAAAGAACTTTCGCAGGTCAACAAAGTGCTGTCCATCCTCGCCTTTGGAGTGGATTATCATGTCATCGACATAGACCTCAATCTCCTTATGGATCATGTCGTGAAAGAATGCGGTCGCTGCCCTCTGATAAGTAGCCCCGGAATTCTTAAGCCCAAAAGGCATCACTATATAGCAGTACGTTCCCCACGGTGTGGTGAAGGCTATCTTTTCCTGGTCCTCCTCGGCCATCTTGATCTGGTTGTAGCCAGCAAAGCCATCAACGAAGGATTTGACTTTGTAGTTAGCAGTGGCGTCCACCAGAATGTCTATGTTTGGCAAGGGATAATCGTCTTTAGGGCTGGCTTTGTTCAGATCTCAAAAATCTACACAGCAGCGCACCTTCCCATTGGCCTTAGTCACTGTTACTATGTTGGATAGCCATGTCGGATATTCGATGACTCTGATGAATCCTACCCGCAGTAGCTTCTCAATCTCTTCTTTGACCCGTAGAGACCACTCTGTCTTGATCTTTCTCAATATCTGCTTTACTGGCTTAGCATCTGGTGCTAGAGGGATCCTGTGCTCCACAATTGAACTGTCTAGCCCCGGCATATCCATGTATGACCATGCAAACACGTCCATGTATTCTCTGAGCAGATTGTCCATTCTGTCCCGTTCAACCCCCTGGAAGAAGTACCCAATCTGTGTCTCTTTAGGTTCCTCGACAGTACCCAAGTTAACACTTGTCAAAACCTCCTCGACAGCTTGGGCCCGGTTTTCCTCTTTGTCTGTAACCTGCTTAAAGAATTCTTTAATGTATTGTTCATTTTGTGTGTTTGCATCTTGTTCAAATGATTCATTATTAACTATTCTTAAGTTTTTAGTTAAGTTATCATTTGTTAAGTTGGCAATAAGGGGATACTAAAAAAGATCTGTCATTTCATTCAAAGCGAAAGGAAAGATGACATTGGCTACATATTCATAATCCTCAGGCGTGAGGCCTTCAGATGAGTCGGAGGACTGGAATTCAAAGATTCCTGACTCACATGACTCTTGACCCTAACGACTCTGAACCCTACACTACTTATTGACTCGAAGTATTTGACACGAGTTGGACTGGGGTTTCACTCTTTCCTGCTGTTGCCCTGGGGAGTAGCAGTCTTGTCAGCGTTCCTCAGAAAGGTGGAAACTTTGAACTGATCGAAAACTTCTCGAAAATCATTCGTAGGCCGGTACCTTGGAAAGATGGTGTAGGGATTCAGAGAAGCCTGATGCAATTTCTCGGCGAGCTCGTCTGTAACAACCGGACTCATTGACTGGAGGGTCTGGCTCATCTTGTCAATACACTGCTGATAAGTCATCTTCTATTTACCAATCTTTGATATTACAACCTTGTCGGTGTAGCCAACAGGAGGGTTGGCCTGGATAATGCTAATAAAGTCTTCTTCAGGAGATACTTTGATTCTACCTTGATTAACCATGTATTCTATGGGAGTCTTATATTCTGCTTCCAAATCTGCTAGCTTTTCGTTGAACTTCACAATGGCAACAAACTCAGAGTTCTCCGCTTCAAGAGGATCAATGATGACGGGAGTGTCGGGCAGTGTGAATGTGGGGGCCCAAATATTTTTTGTGTGTTTTATTTGGATTCACTTGAGTTTGGAAACATCCGGTTTAATTTGAAAAAACGGAGTCGCCACGCCATTTTGATTTCCTCAAAACTTTGAAAAAAAGGAATTAGGGTCCGGAGGTTAAGTTATCCCTTGGGAAGAACGTTTGGCGTTCACCCAAGGTGCCTTGCCGAAGCAAGTCTCCCAAGATTCCATTTTTCGTGCTTGCTTGCGTGCTTTCTTGTGTGCATGTGTTGAAAAGAGGGTGGGGGATGTTCCAAGTTGTCTTCCGGACGTATAAACCATTTAGTTGGTTATCGCTCGGGATTTCTTGGATTTTTTATGTGTTCGGGACTTTGATCTCGTCCTCATCTTGGACTTGTGATCATCACTATTTGACCTTGGGTCATGTGTGATCAAGAGAAGGACTCTCCCTTATGGTCCAAGAGTGAGGTTCTTTAGAAAGGAATATTCTTAGCCCATCAATCCTACATCTTGAGACGATTGAGCTTGTGTAGGGACTATTATGCTCGTCTCAAGTGATAATCGGAGATATAGGGTTCAAGGCTTATTCATTTCTAAAGGAATTATGGCACCTTTAATGGAAGAAACGACGTAAAGATGGGATCTTTACATCGGTCCGTTCCAAGGGATGCACCAAATACCAAAGGGGACTAGGGGAAGGGTATAAAGATTGGATCTTTATGCTCTTCCTATGCTTTTCGTGCCTTAGGAAGGTCACTAAGCAATCCTAGGAAAGAGAGATCCAATCATGAGGGACATGAAGGATGCATTCTAAAAAATGACATTTTTAATAAAAAAGATGACATTTTGGGTGCAAAGGATGCTATTTGGATGTAAAGAAATGATCTTTAATGCAAAGGATGCAACTTTATGTATAAAAATGACATTTCAAGTGCAAAGGATGCAACTTTAATGCAAAGATAACATGTTTAATGCAAATGATGCAACTTTATATGAAAAAATGTTATTTTGAGAGCAAAGGATGCTACTTTTCACATCACCATGTGAGAGATCCACCCTAGAACAAGCCTTTTTTGAGGTCTTATTTGTTCATCCCTGGGTGGGATCCTCCATGGATCCTATGTGATAGGGGGATAGGGGTAAGATGATCTACATGCTTAAAGAAAGGATCTTTAATGACAATAGCAAATACCAAACAAGTATATAAGGATATGGAGAGCAATGAACAATATATCACATAAATATAAGGTATATTTCAAGAAAAAGGGGATGAGAGGTTACCAATGGTGGTGTTCCTCTATCTCCTTGAATTTTGCCTAGGGAAGAAACCAACTTTGGAGGGCTTTAAGGAGGAGGGAGGTGGGTTTTGGCACTCTCAACTCTCTGTATTTTCGAGGTGATATTTTGACAGAATAACAATGCTCCAAAAACTCCTTTTAAAATGAATAGAGGAGGTCTCTATTTATAGGCAGTCTGGCAAAAGCTAATGAAGCCGTGCGGCCTTGAGTTCTTGCCTAATGCAGCCGTGCGGCATTATCCCTTATGACTCAGCACATTTCTAGAATCATGCAAGGTGGCCTTCTAGAAGGGTATTTCCACCGAAGGAATACGTGGAATTTTAATTCCTAGTAAGTCCTTCGCCCTTCGGAAGGTTCGGAAAAGTTCCCGAATTGCCCCTGAACTTTAGGAAAGTCCGGGGAATTGTCGGGAAACTTAACCGGAAGGCATGAGCCATATTTGGGTACTTACAGAAGCCCCTCGGCAACGTCACTTGCAGGGCGAGTGGGGTTGTCGATAGAAAAGAATTCGATCTGGCGAATGCCGAGACGGATTGGGTGACTAAGGTGGTCGAGCGGCTGAACCTTTGGAAGGCTACCTACGTATCCCAAGTGGGAATCAAGCCATAATCGTAGTTCGGAAAAGATCCGCTGGGGAAAGGGGTGTCATATGTGACGAATTGGCTGAACCTAAAGTAGGCTACCTACGTATCCCGGAGAAATCAAGCCAGGCCGTAGTTCAGAATAAGATTTGCTGGGGAATAGCGAAGAGAAACTGGTCTCTTGCTGGAGAGATAGAAGGGAAAGTGACCTGGGAGGTCAAGTGACCGATCCTACATGGGGATATGCTAGATGAAGGAAGTGACCAATGTGGTCGAACATTTAGACCTTTATGAGGGGCTACTTCACCACTGAGGAGTGATGAATGACAAGGGGCGACCAATTGTGATGATGTGTATCCGAAAATTTTCCCATTTTTTGTGTTTGAAAAAATCAACGAAAACGGAGTCGCCACGCCATTTTAATTTTGAGGGCCAAAACTTTGAAAAAAGCCCGAGATCAGAGATTTAGGTTCGGAGGTCATGTTACGCGTCGGGAAGGACGTTAGTGTGCACCCGACGCGCCTCGTAAAACGAGTCTTCCAAGCTGAAAATCATTTGTGTGTGTGTGTGTGTGTTTTGGCCAAAATAAGTTGAAACTCAGAAAAGTAAAAATTGGGATATCTTTTTGAGACTTTAAACTGATCCCATGATTTTTTGGAAGATTTTTGGATTGAGATTTGGTACTCAAAAGACCTTTTGAAGTTGAGAGCCATTTCTGCCAGAATGAAAAAGGCAGTGGACCTTTGATTTTGAAAGGGATTCAAGGGTCTTAAAACTTCATAATCTGGATAAACTCAGAGAATGAAAGTTGTTCTAGACACCTTAAATAAAGTTTGTGCGAAGGAATTTTCCATTTTGGAGAAGATTTAAGGGGTAAAAACCTTCTGGAAACCTCAGATATGAGATCTGGATTCCCAGAAGCTGATGAACTAGCCTCTGAAAGAAAATTTGAAAAGAGGAGTTTTACTCACCCAAAAAATAAAGTAAAAATATTTCTGGAAAGCTCTGGATGTTGGCTACAAAAAGTATTTTGTAGTCAACTCCAAATTCCAAGTTCATCTGTGTCCAAAAATTAAGACCATGGACTGAGGTCTGGGAAAATTGCTACTGGACAGCAACTTCTCAAGAAAGAAAATATGATTTTAAGGGGGGTTTTGCATCCATGCTTGTCCCCATTTCCCTAGGTTTTGGTTAGTGATCACTAGACATTTTAGTGGTGAATCAACTATACCAAACCATCCTTGGGGTACATTAGGACTAAGCATTTCATTTGCTTGGGAAGGGGAATTTTATCCTTTGAAATCAAGATTTTATGCTTGAAAATGGTTTTTAGGGTTTTGAAAATGTGTTTTCTTTGCAAGAAAGTAAGAAAGCTTAAAAATAATGTTGATCTTTGTAGAAGATCATCCATGGAGATGGTCTTCCATGGTGATCTTCTTAGATCTAAAGCAAGAAGATGAAGGAACTACATTTTGTAGTTTGAAGATGCATGCATGGATGAGATTTAGGGTTAGGAAGAGGAGGGTTTACCAATCTTCCTTGTGTTCTTGAGTGTTTGGCTTGAGTGTATGAGTGTTTAGGGCTTTAATATGAGAGTGAGTGGATGAGTATGAGTTGGGAAAGATTGGAGAGAAAATGGTGACAATTCTTGAAGAATTCTCACTGTTTTCTCTCTATATTTCGCCAGAGGTTCGGTGCAAAATGTGTTCTTCCTCCTTATTTTTGTGACTGGAGGGCTCAATTTATAGCCCTCTGAAAATAGCAAAGATGTCCGCGCGGATGGATCCAGTCAGCGTGCACTGTTCATTAAATGCAGCTCCAGCTTTGGACAAGAAGAATATTTCTTTTCAAAATTCAAATTAACAGCCAGTTTTTGTGTTTCCAGCCATTGCCATTTTTGGTTTTCTTCTTTTGTTTTTCTTTTTAAGATTCTTTTTAAGGTTTAACCTTAAATAACAATGCCCATTTTACCCTCACTTTGTTAGAAATGTTAGGATAGTTAGGAATTGTTAGAAATGTTATAACTTTCGTTAATTTTCTAACGAAAATTCTAACAAGCTCAAATTGGAGCACTTACAGTAGCCCCTCGGCGACGGCGCTTTCGAAGGAAGCGGGGTCGTCGATAAGAGTAAGGCTCCATATTTGGCGGGATGATCGAGTGATCGGGTGGCTGAACCTAGCGATAGGCTACCTACGTATCCCGAATGGGAATCAAGCCGATCGTAGTTCGGGTCTTTGACCACGGAGATGATGGCGTTTTAGGTGCCTCGAGCGATGAGCGAGTTCTACGGTCGTTTCTTTGGAAAGAAACTTCCGTGGGGATAAGAGATGACCATTTTCGGTCTGATGGCTATCCGCTCTGCTGGGGATAGGAATGACCATTTTCGGTCTCTGCTGGGGATGACTGCGATTTATCGCTTTCCTAGTGATAGCGTCTTAGGTGCCTCAAACCTTGAAGATGGCGTTTTAGGTGCCTCGAACCTTGAAGATGGCGTTTTAGGTGCCTCGGACCTTGGAGATGGCTTTTTAGGTGCCTCGGACCTTGAAGATGGCTTTTTAGGTGCCTCGGACCTTGATGATGATGGCTTTTTAGGTGCCTCGGGCATTAATTTGAAATGGCCTTTCGGTGGACTTCGTCTGCTACCGAAGGAGAGGGTGACCGTTTTGGTCGAGCGGCTGGACCTAATGATAGGCTACCTACGTATCCCTAGTGGGAATCAAGCCCTTTCGTAGTTCGAGAACTACTCGAGATTCCGTTGGCTTTTGGGATTCCGTTAACTTTGCTGGGGATTTCGTTAGCCTTTGCTGGGGAAAATCAGACGTATTCGTCTGGGGAAAATCAGACGTATTCGTCTGGGGAATTGGTCTTACGTTTGACTGCCGTTGGATGATTTTGATGAAAGATACGAGATCTCGTTATCTTTCTCGAGGAGATCGGTCTTACGTTTGACTGCCGTTGGATGATTTTGATGAAAGATACGAGATCTCGTTATCTTTCTCGAGGAGATCGGTCTTACGTTTGACTGCCGGGGAAGATTTTGATGAAAGATACGGGATCCGTTATCTTTCTCGGGGCACTCGGTCTTACGTTTGACTGCCGGGAATGATTTTGATGAAAGATACGGGATCTCGTTATCTTTCTCGGGGCACTCGGTCTTACGTTTGGCTAGGGGTAATTTTGATGAAAGATACGGGATCTCGTTATCTTTCTCGGGGCACTCGGTCTTACGTTTGGCTGTAGGGGTAATTTTGATGAAAGATACGGGATCTCGTTATCTTTCTCGGGGCACTCGGTCTTACGTTTGACTGCCGGGGGTAATTTTGATGAAAGATACGGGATCTCGTTATCTTTCTCGGGGCACTCGGTCTTACGTTTGACTGCCGGGGAATATTTTGATGAAAGATACGGGATCTCGTTATCTTTCTCGGGGCACTCGGTCTTACGTTTGACTGCCGGGGATAATTTTGATGAAAGATACGAGATTTCGTTATCTTTCTCGGGGCACTCGGTCTTACGTTTGACTGCCGGGGAATATTTTGATGAAAGATACGGGATCTCGTTATCTTTCTCGGGGCACTCGGTCTTACGTTTGACTGCCGGGAATGATTTTCTTGACAAGGGGCTGACTTTGGTTAACTTTGGTTAACTCTGTCAAGTTGGGGACTGAATTGCAGAGTCCTGGAATTTTAAGGGGCAAAAGGGTCATTTTGACCCTTACAATCCTGTCCGCGCGGAGAGGAATGGAAAGTCAGGGGTATTAATTAGGGCCAACGCCCTTCCTCTTCCCCATTCTGTTTTTACAGAAAATTACGAGAGAGAGAGAAAATTCTGCAAATCCGCCATTTTTGGCCAAAAAGCTTCAAAAATCTTCCGATTTCTTCGATTTTTTGAGCAATGGAACACGGGGAAGGCGCTTTTCAAGGCCAAGGACGTGGCCCGGTAGCGGAGAGGCGATTGGAGCTCGTCCGAATGAGGAGGCATTACAATCTTTCGCAATCGGTTGCGGAGGAGCATTACCCCGATGCTTGGCAACATTGGGCTTCGGATTCGAATCTCCGAACGGTATACTTTGAAACCCTTTGATCCCTTTGTTGATTTCTTGTTTGAAATTTGAATTTTGGGTGATTTTTGAAATTTTTCTTTTTGAAATTGAATATTGCATGTTCATTGTCTTTGAATCTTGATGATTATGTGAGTAACCCAAAATGTGCACTTTGCTTGGGAAAAAGAATTGGCATTTTTGCCACATTTTTTTTTCAATTCGAAAATTACATGTGAAAATTCGAAGAATTGTGATTTTTTTTTTTTTTGAAATTGAATATTGCATGTTGATGATGATGATGATTTTTTTTTTTGAAATTGAATTTTGATATTGATGAATGATGACGCAATGCATGCATTTTGTTTGGAAAGAATGGGCATTTTGCCAATATGAGATGTATGTATGTTTAGGATTTTTTTTTTGAAAAGTGGGACGGATTTTTCCTCCCGTTGCATGTAAGATGGATGATATGCATGTATGCAAAAATTTTTTTTTGAGATGATGGATGATATGCATATTATTTTATGAAAATGGGACGGAGTTTTTACTTCCGTAGGAATGCATCTTTTTTTTTTTGATGAATGCATTGGGACTTGCTGAAAACTGTTTTCTTTCATGCGAGAAAAATGGGGCTATGCTCATTGTATCTTTGTTATCTTTGTCGAAATTTCTTTTTTTTTTTTTAATGTAAATGCAAATGCAATCTTTTTGACATTTTCTCTTTTTTTTTTTTTTATTACGGGCGGAAACCGTTTTGTGACGGAGCGGTGAACAAGATGAAGACTCGAGGATCGGTGGAGTACTGTGATTGACTTGTGGGACCGGCTTCCGGATGCGGGCCGAGGAGCTTTGCCGAGTCAGAGACAGATTGTTGTCGAGACGGGGCTCTAGGAGTTCGTCGAGTGCTTGAGGGGTAGTCAAGTTCCCTAAGAGCAAGGGCTTGATGTTTGCTGCGGCGCGGCCTTTGGTGGGGACGCGACCCACACCTTCCACTTCTTACGGGGCGAGGCTACGGTTACGCCCTCCGACTATGCTTTGCGATCACGGGTTTTGTCCTTTAATGGGACGCGGCATTGAGTGGCGGGATGGCTACGGCGATGCGTCTGCGAGCTCTTACAGGATTTTCCCTATTCCCAAAAGGGGATGGGGATGGAGTATGCGGTGGTCTACGGCACGATCGTGGAGACCATTGCGAGTTATGAGGTGGGGAGGAGAGGATAGGCGCCGATCGGTTGCCGGGGCCTTCTTGTGGTTTGCTTTTTCGAGCACGCTCTTTGGACATGCTTTGAGGACGGCGAGTCTTTGCCTTCTTGAGGTCCTTGGAGGACATGGAGACGGCCGGAGATGTCTCGTGGGGAGAGGCCGAGGGCGCGAGCTTTATTTTGCTCTTGATAGGTACAGGCGGAAGGGCTGTGAGCTCCTTGTCTTGCTTTGAGTTTGCCACTGGAGGTATAAGCTCTCTTTTGCTTTCCCTCTTTTTTTTTTGAGCACGCACTTTTCTTTTGCACTTTGGATTGATTGGATTTTTACCTTTCGCGGTATGGGCGTTGGAGTTTTCCACGTCACGGTGTGGCGGCGGCCGGCGGAGTACGTCGGGCGTATCCGGCCATGCGGTCTTGGTCCAAGCATGCCGGGAGAAGATAAGCTCCGGGCGTACGACTCTCAGTGTACGCGGATTGCCTTCCTTTGACGGAGGCCGAGACGGATGAGGGGATGATATTCTTCCCACAGGATCGCTTTGAGGTAGCGCGGCGAAGGGCGCCGAGATGCGGGCGGTGCGGCGGAGGATTTTGAGGGTCGACCTGCGATGCCTATTATGCAGGAGAGAGGGTGACGCGCCGGCATGGCGTGAACTCGCCTTTGAGGACACCGGTGGAGCCTCCCGCCGATATGATGCACCCGAGTGATCGGTCCGTGACTGGGATGATTACAAGCGAGCCGGCACTTCTCGGACTTCGTGGCGATTGAGCCGTATGCGACATTCGTCTTGAGGAGGCCTGAGGATGCCTCGGGTTTTGGATAGGGAGGGGCTTGGGATCCCGCGGTACCCTCGGACGGATTTTCCTATATCCGGGATGGGAGTCCGATTGAGGTGCGAGATCCCTCGGCCGAGCGACTTCCACGAGCTTTCGGCCTCGTCCGGTATGAAGGTATGGCTTCACCTTTTCCCCTTCTTTTCTTTCTTTTGTTTCATCATCTTTAGCATCACCTTTTTTTTGACGCTTTTGCTTTTGTGCGGTTTTCGGAGGTGGTCGTCGAGAAGGCGACGAAGCAAGTGATCGAGGCCTAAGAGATTCATCGGGAGGATGGTCGCTTGCGGGGCTCCTCGAGCTAGAGCGAGGCGACCACGGCGGCGCACATCGGACGGGAGGCTTCCCCTATTCGCTCGGAGACTTCTTCAGAGACTCCTTTGTCTCCTCTCCTTGATCCCCGCGCGGTGTTGCCTCCGGATCACGTCATTCTCGGGGATCCACACGGGCAGGGACACGTATGGCAGCATGGCGGGTCGTCTTCGTACGTGCAGGAGTCCGACGCCTTCACCTTCGGGTATGATTTTTTCGCAGATCTCGGCTTGCCCTATCAGAGCGTGCCGGTTGGTCCTGACGAGCCTCTTTCTGGAGACGAGGACGATTCCGAGCCCGAGATTTTCGGGGCTCCGAGGAGGCGGGCCCAAGTCGCAAGAGGGCCGGGGAGACATCGGAGTAGGAGACTCCGATTGATTTTTTTTTTTTTTGATTTGAGATTGAGATTTAGATTTGTACAGCTTGTGCACATTTTTTTTTTTTTTTGATGTAATAATTTAGGATTTTATTTATGTTTGTTTGTTTTTTTTTTTTTTATGCACACTTTTTTTTTGGAATGTAATAATTTAGGATTTTATTTTATGAATGCAATGCAGTATGAATGCAGTGTTGCATGAGCCTTGGTTTTTTTTTTTTTTGCAAGGGTGTTTGGTATATGAACTGGTTTGGGGAGGTTTTTGCACAAGTTTCGAGCAACGGGACGGAATATTCCTTTTTGGCGTAGCGGCTTGGGACTGCAGATTTTTTTTTTTGGGAAAATGATAATCCCATCCGCGCGGATGAGGAATCGCATCCGACATTGTCCTTTAATTTTGGTTCGGACCTGGTCTTGCTTTATTTCAAATTCAAATATCCTCTTCAACCTCCGAGTCAAACAGTCATTTTCGGGGAGAAAGAGAGAAAAACCATGGAAATGGCCAAAAATTCTCCAAAATTGTCCAAAGAAAGGCAAATGTTGTTCTTTGAAAAGTTCAAGGAGTGGTGTAGGGAGATCATGCATGAGAAGATCATTCTTTGAAGAAAGGTACAAGATACGATGCTTGTGGTCTCTCAAAGAATTGGTTCCGGATTATGACCTCTTAAGAGCTTCTTCTTCGTTTTGGGATACTAGAAGGCATGTCTTTTGCCTTTCCTTCAACGAGATTGTTCCATTGTCGAAGAATTTCGGGCCTTACTTGGAGGTCGGAGGTGGAAGAGATAGCGGTTCCTTTGCCGGAGGGGCTTCTTTGTTGACGGTGTGCGTCCTCCTTCATCTTTCCCCGGAGGAAGCGCAAGGTATGATCCGCGGTCCCGATCATTTCGATATTTCCGGTCTTCCCGATAGATTTAGGGGCCTAGGTTTGGTGGATGATGCCTATTGGGATGCCTTTGCACTTTGCATGTTTGGCACCCTGTTCATGGTCTATTCCTTTGGGATTTGCCATCGGTCTTTCTTTGGATGTTGTCGTTCCCTTTGTCGCACAGGCGAGAGATGTCGTTCCTTTGATTACGGGGAGACTTTTCATGCTCTCGACAGTTAGCTACCGGACGGCGGTATATGCGCGGGGCGGCCCGTTCCTCTTGACCACAGTGGGCGATGGAGCGTTTGGGGGTTCTTCGGGAAACCTCGATATGATCGAGCCTTGGACTTTTGCCGGGAGAGGTGTTGATGTAGATTTTGATGATCGGGGCTCGTGGGCGCGTTGGATGGCGGGTCGCCGGGCTGAAGATATCAGATGGTTGGTGCCTCGTTGGCGGGTGGAGACTCGCAGAGTGCTTCGGGACGGGTCCCATGTGGTTATGCTTAGGGCTTTCTCGGTCCGGCTTCTACATTCGGCTGCAGTCACGAGACAGGTTTGGCTTGGAGCGGAGTTCCTTTGGAGGGTTTTGATGATATAGCCACCGGGGTGGTGGCTCACTGTTTCCATGGATGATCCCTCGGTGTTTCCATTTCTTTCCCGAGCATGGAGGTATGATGCCTTTCCTCCTCGGGTCATTCTCGAGCGTCAGAGACCGGTGTTCACGACCACTTGGTACCTGGATTGGTATGAGAGGCATGCAGGAGAGACTCGAGGTGGCTATTTTCGGACGGCGTGAGGCCATTGTGGGTGCGGAGGACTGGCCCACGAGAGAGGAGGAGGGCCGAGGCGAGGCCAACCTCATGACAGGAGCGGAGACGGCGCGGCCGATTATGAGGCTTACGTCAAGAGACGGGAGAGGAGGGCTCCTATGCTACCGGCTAGGTTACGGGAGATGAGGGATGACGCTAGGGCTACTAAGGCCACGACGGAGGCTGGTTTGATAGACCCTGTCCCTATACCGCAGCTTGGTAGGAGGAATACGACATTTTCCGGTTCGGAAAAGAAAGACTCGAAGGGGAAGAAGAAGGGAGAGGCCGATGCGAGTGGCTTGGAGTGACTACGAGGTTTCCAGTATCCCTTTTCTTGTCATGGCGAGACACATTAGTTTGATTATGTATCTTAGTTTTCTTTTAGCGAGGTTGCCGGTTGTAGGAATGAATCGGGCTTAGACTCATCAAAGAGCTTTTAACTTGTAATGAATATTTGAATTGCTTTAGAGTTTTTCGAGACGCTTTCATGGTGCGATCAATTGTATTGATGCCAAAGTATGGCTTTTATTTGTGCTTTAGACCGAACCGTTTCCGCCGCCTACGTTCCCCTCATTTTGAGGAGCTCGGGTCTTCGTAGTTCAACTGGTGAACTCTTTTTTGTTTTTGTTTTTTTTTTTTTTTTTGTTTTTTTTTTTTTTGTTTTTTTTTGGTGCAACCCTGTTTTTACCTAGGCCGCCCTTCTCGGGTTTCTAACCTAGTTGGGTATTACTCTTTTAGCACTCTTTTTTTTGTTGTTGTTTTTTTTTGTTTTTTTTTGTTGTTTTTTTTTTTTGTTTTTGTTTTTTTTTGGTGCAACCTGTTTTTACCTAGGCCGCCCTTCTCGGGTTTCTAACCTAGTTAGGTATTACTCTTTTAGCACTCTTTTTTTTTTTTTGTTTTTTTTTTGTTTTTTTTTTTTTTTTTTACGCGTAGTATCTGCGCGGCTTGTCACCATTCCTTTGGGTGTACAAAGGGATTCCCGTCGAGGTGCGCAAGTTGCATGGCTCCTCCGGAGAAGATCTTACGGACTACATATGGCCCGACCCATACGAGGCTCCCATTTGCCGAGGGGTTGATACGGACTGGGGGCTTTTCTTTTAGAACGAGATCACCTTCTCGGATCTCCCGATGCTTTACTTTCTTGTCGAAGGCTCGCCATTCTTCCTTGGTAGGCTCGGATGTGTTCCATGGCCTTCGGTCGGCGTTCGTCTAGTAGGGCCAATTCATCATGGCGACTACGGAGCCATTCGACCTCGTTGATCGGCTTTCCGGCGGTATACGGAGCGAGGTATTTCCGGCTCGATTGGGATTACGGCTTCCATTCCGTATGTGAGGGCAAAAGGTGTTTCCCCGATTGCCGTTCGGCGATGTTACGTAGCCCCGAGTGCCGAGGTGTAACTTCTCGGGCCAATCTACGCCTTGGACGGCCATTTTCAGGATGATATTTTCGAGTCTTGTTTCTTTGCCTCGACGGCTCCGTTGGTTTGGGGCACATAGGGAGATGACTTGTGACGGGTTATTCGGAATTCCGCCGGCGGTTTTCACATTCCCCTTGAAGTGGGATCCATTATACGAGATGATTTCGGCTGGCAACCCGTATCTGCACATGATGTTTTCTTTGATGAAGAGGGCAACTTTCTTTGAATTGAGGATTTTGTAGGACTTTGCAGAGCATCCTTTCCGATTCCTTCGAAGAAATCACCAATCTGCGTCTCTTTAGGCTCTTCCGCAGTTCCCAAATTCACACTCGTCAAAATCTCTTCGGCGGCTTGGGCTCGATTTTCCTCTTTCCGGACAACAGCTTAAAGATTTTTTTGTTGTTTGATTTTTTTTTGTTTAATGTGTACGCTTCTTTATCTAATGAATTATTATTAAGTTTTTTTTTTTTTTAATTCGTCATTAGTTAAAGTGGCAATCAAGGGATACTCGGAAAGATTCGTCATTTCATTGAAAACGAAAGGGAATACAACGCTTGCTACAGACTCGTAGTCTTCAGGCGTAAGGCCATCGGACGACCCTAGAGACTCGATCTCAACAAAGAGAGGCTGGGAGGACTTGTCCTAGATTGACACGAAGGGACGGGGGACCAATCCAAGCTTGGTGATCATTTCCTCCTTGGTCGCGGACGGGCACGAGAGAGTTTCCCAATTCTTTAGCGGCATCTTGTTGGTGGCCTCATGACTCGGGAAGCTGTCTTTGTTTTTGTTTTCCTTTCTCAATTGCCGCTATCATCTCTTGGACCGAGCCGAGATCAATCGGGTCGCTTTGGACTTCTTCTTCGAACAATTCTTTGCATAACCGAGACCATCCCAATCATCGAGGGAAATTCCGTGGCCTTAGCTTTTGGCCTTTGTCGGTTCGAATTCGGGTTTCGGATCTTCTGGGCGTAGGAATAGTGGTTGTGAGCTTCTCGAATGTTCCACCGAGTCGAGCACGCCTTTGAAGGTATACTCACTCTTCATGGTAGTGGTAGCCCCGGAGTATCTTGGGTAGGTCCGGGGAACATTCTACGGACCGGGTTAGCCTTGGTTCCTCTGAACTTGTTGAGGCTATCCTGTAGCTTTAGCCATCTGCCGTAGGAGTGGGCTCTGTGATGTTTCTGGTTGTGTGGGACCCTTTACAAAGTAGTCGGCCAAATTAGGTGAAGGGGAGAGATTTAGGATTGTCGGCGGGACCTTTCTGTGGCGGCTTCAAATCTTTTTCCCTTTGCGGTGTCCACCAGGAGGCCTCATATCCCAGTGCCGTGGCGAGTATTACCGTCCTTTCACTTCGATGAGTTTGTGAGTTCCTTGTTGGTGCTTCCCAGGCAGAGGCCGGGTAGATAGCTCATTTTTCTCATCATTTTCAAGACCGGTGGGATTTTATCCCAGTGACCGTCGAGATCTATGTTGCACACTTGGGCCTTGGGAGGCTCGGCCGTGAAGCCCGTTAGCATGTGACCTTCCTCGTCATGTTTGATTTCCAGAATAGGTATTCCGCCCGTATCTGTGCCTTCTAAAGTGACTAAATCTCCGTAAATGGTCGTCGGATCCCCATTCGAGACGAATTTCACACACTGGTGGAGGCTTGAGGCGACCCCTTTGACTTGGTGCAGCCAAGGTCTTCCCAGCGGGGCATTGAAAGTAATCGGGATGTCGATAACCTGGAATTCCACAGTATCAATTTACATCCAAACCGAGAGGTCTAAAGTAGCGACTCAGACTGCTCGGGATGTTGAGTCGTAAGCTTTGGCTTGTGAGAGAAGAAGGCTTCAAGTCTGTAGTCTTGATATCAAGCAAGCTCATGATCTTTCTTGGAAGAATGTTCATTCGGACCCATTATCAACCAGGACCCGAGGAGCGTCGTTAAATCCCAATTTGTGATGAAGAGAGGCTCATTATGATCAGCCCCAAATTGAGGGAGGTCGAGATACGTGAAAGTGATTATGTTCCCGTAGTGGATGTTTCCAATCAGGCTGTACCACATCATCGGGAGTAGCATCAATAGGCACGAGAGTGCGAGCCGGGCTTTCTTCCGGCTTCGGCTTATGGGGATAGGACGAGGTGAGTAGAGACCGAGAGGGAAATGTTGGCTCGTGTTTGCTTCAAGCCCAGGTGAGCACGGGATCCTCTTTTCGAGTGCAGGTTTCGGTTGTCTTAGCATAGGGCGGCGATCTTCTTTTGGTGCTTGATACTGTGGCCTTCTTATACGCCTTGGGATTTCCTTGGAAGATGCCCGAGATCGGGTCAACAGATTAACTTCCTCATCGATCGTCTCTTGACCGGATTTCTTCAATCTTTGCTAGGGTCAATGGGGAGCCCTTTTGGCTATTGGCCATTGGTTACGACGGAGTCTAGTGACTTGATGAGGGCGCTTGGCTCCTTCTGGGCGGCCACTTATAAGCGCTTCCCAAGTCACAGGCTTTTGGGTTTGGGGTTGTGTTGTTGCCCCTTGGATGGCCCACGAGCTAGGGCGTCCTCCGATTCACTCTCATGGCCGGCCTTGCTCATTGTTATCATGCAACAAGAGTCGCTATTGTCGGGACTCGGCGGCTTTTCGATTTCATCCCGGTATAGTGCAGCCATTACGATTCCTTTTTGTAATACTCGAGTTGGGAGATGATTATAGCGTTACGTGTGGGAGGCGCATCCGGTATCATGCCGGTTTCTAGGACTTCTCTGAAAGGCGACATACATTCGGGAAAGGTGACCTCTTCTTGGGTAACCACTGACAAGGAGTGTTACTTTGTTGGGGTGGATTTGATCTAACCATGGTTATTATGCCATCCGTTTTTGGGAGAATTGATAACGCTACGAATTCTTCCTCTTTCGATCAGATCTTCGACTATCGGCTGGATCGGACACACGAAAACCCTTTCCATTCACCAAAGTTCTTATAAGGAACGTTGTGTTCTAGGATTTCAGATATGTACGGATCCGCGGGCTTTGCCGTCCTCATCCCTCAAGTATCCGACACCGACCGCATGTGCATCTTACGAGGTGCAGCCTGGGGTCCACCCTCACCTGCATTTGACTTGCATTTTCTGTGGTCCTTCGTCGTCGCTTCTTGATAACCGACCATTGTGCCTGGCTCCCGTGGGCTCATTTACGGCATGATTGTTCCAGATTGTTTCCGGATCGGGGCCTCGGTTGACTCTTCACTCTCGTCATCATCATCATCATCGCTGTCATCGGAATCTTCTTCCCATACTACGGGATTTCGGTGAGAGGAACGCCGATCAAACCCGTTGGGGAATATGGGTGCGTGCGGCCGCAAAATTGTCATATGTTCCCATTCCGGAAGTGGTAATTGTGACTCGGCTTCTCCTCCCGAAATTGCGGGGGAAGAGTGAGAGGGGTGGCACGTATTTGACACCGAGGTAGGATATAGAAGGAATCCTCCTCTTCCGATTCTTCACTGCTTCTCGGGATCATATTCGGGCTCTCCCAAAGCCAATTTGCGAAGTGTACTAGCTCCAGATGCTCTTCGGCCTCTTTCTTTGATAAGCCCCGGTATAGGTGCTCGCCGGAAGCTTTCTTGTTCGATTCTTCTCGATTGTTCTAACCATCTTGTGTAAATGGTCCTCTCAAGTTTTGATCGGAACAGCCCCGTTCTTCGGTATTGGCCTTCCCTTTATCCGAGAAATAGCGGGCCTCGTATTCTTGCAAGGAGTCTCGACATGAGACCAAGATGGGTTGATTCGTTCGATGTCCTCAAGGGCGAGGGAATCCGAATTCGGGATCCTCGATGAGGTTGGCCACGGGTATTTGGGGACCTTCATCGGCATCTTCCCCGGGCATGCGAAGATTCTCCGCATTCAATCATATTCACACGATTATGGTTCCTTGGCGGCGGATTTTTGACGTGTTAGGCCCTCGGGGCCTTCCAACTTTCCTTGCTCTATTAGCCCTGGATTGCCTTTTTCGAGTGAAGCATTTGTCGGTCGGATGTCCGTGAGCTTGATGAAAAGCACAATACTTTGTAGTATCCATGGAGCATTCGGATTTCGGGTTGGAAATTCTCCAAAGGCCGCAGCAAGCCTTCTTTCACCGATCCCCTATAAGATGTCATTCGGGGGCATTCCAAAGTTTTCAAGATTCATGACCCGCGGTTGATGCAGGCTCGGCCGGTTTCTGGGAGCAAAAGGAGTTGTGTTATTACATTCCTGTCCCGCATAGTTAATCATTTCTTTGCCTTTGGGGCAGGCGGTGTTTGCGGGAGGAGCCCGATATCTGTAGGCAGCGAGTGCAGCGGTCGGTTGCGATTGTAAGCCTTTTCAAACTTAGGCTGCAGTTAACCATGGCCCGTAAGTCGAGTATGGGAAGTGACCGAGGAGGCTCTCGAGATGCGGTTTCAAGCATGGACCGGAAGATGTCCAGTTGTTCCTCTTCGGAAGGGGGATGGCCATTTCACCGAGTTTCGGATTCCACCGCTTGTAGAAGTCCCCAACATTCTCATCGGGGCCATTTGCACCTTGTTGTTTGTAGGTCAACCCTATTTGTTTCCCATTCCAAGTTGGCCTTATATTTTTTACGTGAAGGCATTGGTAATCTGGGTCCCATGTAGCCCACGGCTTCGGGTTTCAAACGGAAGAACCACTTTAAGGCGCTCGGACTTCAAAGATAGGCCGAAATAATCGCCCAACTGGCGATTGGTACATCCTTTGGCCTTCATCGCCAAGGTATATGTGTCCAAATGGGTTTTCGGGCATGCGGTCCCATCAAAGAGATCCAAATTAGGCATCACGAATTTGTGAGGCAGGGGAACAATGGAGTCCGGGTCTGTAGGCCGGAAGGCGTACTTCTTGGCGATCGGTTCGCGATCTGCGCTTTCATTTCCTTGTGTTGTTCCATGAACCGGGCCGGATGAGGGTCTTGTGGCGGAACCATGGCATTCAAGCTAGTGGCCGAGCTAGAGAGAGGAGCTACCACCTTTGGAGCGGGGCCGGGTGGAGGGAACGGCCGATCCGGGGACGTAGGTGAAAACTGTCCCTGGGCTGAGTTACCACTGGGAGCATGAGTAGGAGCCCGAGCAAAAGGATAGAACCTTGCGGCTTCTTGTTGATTTTCAACCGGCAAAGTAGGTGGAGGCAGCCCGATGTAGCCGGATAACTTGGATTTCCATAGTGGGGCCCGTAAGTAGGCTTGAGTGCGGCGCCGTCCGGATTGTTGAATTGCATGGTGCTGTGGTGAAGGTGTGTAACCCGGGGGTACCGCGGTCCCGGGTGATTCGGATGACACCGGATGGAGGCTTGGTAACCCATAGAAGTCGAGTGAGGAATGGATTTGTGTGAGGAGTAGCCGAACTAGTACTTGTTACGAGGAGGGGCTCCTGACCGTGGCCCCGAGAACCAAGTTGTGGCGGCATCCCGAATGGCTGTGGCCCTTGAACTGCTTTGTGAAGGCCCGGATTGATCGGTTCCAAACCGTGGCGGGATCCCGATTAGCCGTGGCATTCCGAGATAGCCCCAACCATGAGAAGACATTCCGTACTATTTTGCCCCCACCGATTTGTGTCGTCGGGCTGCGCATGGATCCGGTGGTACGTGGTTGGGGAGCCGGTGACCCGAAAATCGAGGAGCATGGGTTACGGTAGTGGCACCATAGGAGGTGGGTGGCGGCATCCTGGTGTAGTCGTGGCGACGAGAGTGGGGTTGGCATCCTCGTCTTCTTCCACGGTGAAGGTGCCATCTGGATTGAGGCCGGCGGCCGGACCATGGCTCTTAATAGCCTCCATAAGGCTCTTTAGCCGTGCTTCCTGTCGTAACCTCATATGTTACGCTGGCGGATTCCCACCGTTGCTCTGTCCGAGGGGTCCTGGAGGCGGAGTGACGTTATCCCCATCATTACCGGCGTGCAGACATTACAAAACCCGGAGTCGAAACAAACGGCGAAGGCGATGACGCGCTTGACTCTTTCTCAACTAATCAAACGATGACCCGGTGCCCGAAACCAAGCTTTGTGCGGAGGCTGCATGGGAAAGGACACGAAGGTTCGGATGTGCAGGAATGGAAGGAGGGTAGGTGTTTGGGCTTTAGGCTCATGCAACATGTAGTTGTTTGTTCACGTTTACTTAAAACATGCTTTATTAACCTAATCGGTTGGAAAAGATTGCTCTTCTTTTTCGCAAACTACTCGGATCCCTGGATCGGTGGGCCCCGTCACTACGTCTATAAGCCCCTCGTATTCCACCTCGTATTTCGACCTCCCGGGGTGGACGGCCCGGGCGAGGGTCCTATAGGGCAAGCGGGTCCCACCGACCGAAAGAAAAACGATCCTAAAAGTCGCGGGTAATCGAGTCTTAACGAGCATTCGATGTAAATTACGGACAAAGCCGACGTCAAAAGTCAAGATCGTGTCCGAGGGCTCGACGAAAAGTCGGCATGATTTGACCGATAAGCGTCCACAATTGATCTTGACTTGTCGTCGGTTAAGCCGTAATTAGGCATGGAATAATCATTAATCCTTGATGACTCGGTGTCAATGCTTTGGGAGTCGGTGTATAATTTGTGCTAGTCGAGCCGAAGTCAAGGCGCCGGTCAATATCTTGGTCAAAGTCTGCGGCGGAAAACCGGCGGAACTTCGGCTGATTAGGGTCCCGAAAGATATTGAGTCGGTATGCCGACAAAGGCTTGAAAGGAAAGGTCTATACACGAGACGGGGCATGACACAGACCAGACTAAAAACCAACCGGGTCTCGGACAAAGTGTGTCACGGGCAAGTGCATGGTCGACACGAGGCTCCATGGGATGTTTGGGTAGTCCTGTGCTCATCCGAGAGGCGTAATAAGACCAAACGGACCGCGACAAGGATTTCCCCGGGTTAGGGACGTAGTGTGCAGTGTACGGTCACGTGCGCATAGTGTGCAAGCAGTCTATATTCTTTTTCTGAGTAAAATAGGAAAAAAAAAATTATGTGTCTTAAAAACATGATGCATGATTTTTTTTTGAAAATTTTCTTTTTTTTTTTGAAATTTAATGAACACATAAGCACGTAAGCACGAAAATTCCGACAGTTAGGGACATGATTCCGACAGTCAAAATTTTGACTTTCTCCGAGGCGGCCAAAACAACACGAAAACTGTGCAAAAATCAACACACACACAAAAATGATTTTCAAAGCCGGGACGGAAGCTTGACCCTCAAAAGCTTTTTTTTTTTTTTTTGAAAACGGTGATACCGGTACGTGGGATTGTTAGACCACAATTTATCCCCGACTCGTGTTAGGAGGCGGTAACGGGAAGTTTAATGGTTTCCACCAATATACCAAATACCATTTTTTTTTAAAAAAAAGCTTAATCCCCAGCGGAGTCGCCACTGTGATGATGTGTCGCCATTTCGCGGGAAAAAATTCGATTTTTCGCGTTTCTTTGAAAAAAACCAAATAAAACCCGGGAAAAAGAACGGAGTCGCCACGCCATTTTTGTTTTAAGGGCCAAAACTTTGAAAAAAGCCCGAGATCAGAAATTTGGGTTCGGAGGTCATGTTACACGCCGGGAAGGACGTTAGTGTGCACCCGGAATGCCTCGTAAAACGAGTCTTCCAAGCTGAAAATCATTTGTGTGTGTGTTTTGGCCAAAATAATTTGAAACTCAGAAAAGTAAAAATTGGGATATCTTTTTAAGACTTTAAACTGATCCCATGATTTTTTGGAAGATTTTTGAATTGAGATTTGGTACTCAAAAGACCTTTTGAAGTTGAGAGCCACTTCTGCCAGAATGAAAAAGGCAGTGGACCTTTGATTTTGAAATGGATTCAAGGGTCTTAAAACTTCATAATCTGGATAAACTCAGAGAATGAAAGTTGTTCCAGACACCTCAAATAATATTTGTACGAAGGAATTTTCCATTTTGGAGAAGATTTGAGGGGTCAAAACCTTCTGGAAACCTCAGATATGAGATCTGGATTCCCAGAAGCTGATGAACTAGCCTCTGAAAGAAAATTTGAAAAGAGGAGTTTTACTCACCCAAAAAATAAAGTAAAAATATGTAGGGAAATATCTGGATGTTGGCTACAAAAAGTGTTTTGTAGTCAACACCAAATTCCACATTTATCTGTGTCCAAAAAATTAGACCATGGACTGAGGTCTGAGGAAATTGCTACTGGACAGCAACTTCTCGAGAAAGAAAATATGATTTTAAGGGGGTTTTGCATCCATGCTTGTCCCCATTTCCCTAGGTTTTGGTTAGTGATCACTTGACATTTTAGTGGTGAATCAACTATACCAAACCATCCTTGGGGTACATTAGGACTAAGCACTTCATTTGCTTGGGAAGGGGAATTTTATCCTTTGAAAATGAGATTTGATGCTTGAAAATGGTTTTTAGGATTTTGAAAATGCGTTTGCAAGAAAACAAGAACACATTAAAGAAAAATGTTGATCCTTGTAGAAGATCATCCATGGAGATGGACTTCCATGGTGATCTTCTTGGATCTTAAGACAAGAAGAAGAATGAACTACATTTTGTAGTTTGAAGATGCAGGCATGGATGAGAGATTTAGGGTAAGAAGAGGGAGGTTATACCTATCTTCCTTGAGTTTGTGTTTGAATGGGTTCAAGGCTTGAATGTGTTTAGGGTTTGAATTTGAGAGTGAGTGTGAGTTGGGAAAGATTCAAGAGAAAATGGTGACAATTCAAGTGAATTCTCACTGTGTTCTCTCTATATTTCGCCAGGTTCAAGTGCAAATTGTGTTGTGGCTCCTTATTTTTGTGACTCGGAGGGCTCAATTTATAGCCCTCCTGAAATGACAAAGGTATCCGCGCAGACAAGGTTGGTAGCGTGCATCGTTCATTAAATGCGCCTGTGCTTTGGACATGAAGAATAATCTTTTGAAAATTCAAATTAAACAGCCAGTTTATGTTTCAGCCACTTCTATTTTTGGTTTTCTTCCTTTGTTTTTGCTTTTTAAGATTCTTTTTGAGGTTTAACCTTAAATAACAATGCCCACTTTGCCCTTGCTTGGTTAGAAAAGTTAGGATTGTTAGGAATGTTAAAACTTTCGTTAATTTTCTAACGAAAATACTAACAAGCTCAAATTGGAGCACTTACAGATAGGTAAGGTTTAGACTCTGGGGTAGGTGTTTAGGCTGGAGGCTCAAGCAATATGCAAATTAAGAATCTTCCAGTTTACTTAAAACAGTGTCTTTTATTTATTTCTATTTGGTTGGAAAAGGGGGTTGCCCTTCTTTTTTGCAACTGCTCTAGATCCTGGATCAGTGGGTTCCATCACTACGTCTATAAGCCCCTCGTTTTCCACCTGTATTTCGACCTCCCAGGGTGAACAGCCCCGGGCGAGGGTCCTATAGGGCACGTGGATCCCACCGACCGAGAGAGAAGAAGCTCCTAGGTTCTAGTGGGTTATAGGAACTTTTAATGCACGAGCGATGCGGATTATAGTCAAGACAATGTCGGGGAAGTCTCGTCTTTCAGCCTTAACGGAATTTCGGCAGAGTTTCGCTTACACGACAGACGTTTTGACTTTGGCATTGTCCAAGAAAATAATAGGCATGGGTCGGACGGTTCAAGTCGAATGACACGGCATCACATTGAGCTTTGTTGCATACGTTACGCGAGTCAAAGTCAAAGTCAATGCCGGGTCAAGATCTTGCCAATTTTCCTTGATGGAATTTCGGCAGAGCTTCGCTTGTGCGAAAGATCTTGATTTTTGGCGCGGACTCGGGCTTGACTCTTACGTACCCCGTGCGGGTCAAAGTCAAAGTCAATGCCGTAGTCAAGATTCTGTCAATTTTTCCTTGGCGGAATTTCGGCAGAGTTTCGCTTGCGCGAAGGATCTTGACTTTCGATATGGGCTAGGGTTTGACCTTTACGGGGGTATGCAATGAGGCTGTATGACACGGTCTAGACCAAAAACTAACCAAAAAGTCACGATTTTAAAATGTGACACGGACTAGTGCATTGGTCGACACTGGCTGCCATGGGGAGTTTGGGATGATTCCGTGCGCGCCCAAGAGCATCGTAATGCTGTCCATGACTGCAGCTGAACAACCACCCTGGGTTAAAGGGACGTGCATGCAAAGTGTACAGGATATAATGGTGCGCGTAGTGTGCGGTCTCCTAAAAATGTTCCTTTTTGAGTTAAATTAGAGATTTTCAGAAATGTATTTTAAAGGAATGATTTTCGGGACTGGGGGAAATGCAACAATTAAGCACGTAAATTTTCTAGAGCCCGATCAGTCTTGGAACTGAATAGCCCCAAGCTGCCAAAGCTGCCAGATTAACATCAGAAGTGTCCTGGTGGAACTGCCCAAAGAAGCCGCCCGGCTATAATCCAGTCAAATCAAGTCGTACGGCTGGATCAAGCAGTTTTCCAGGTTCCAAATTTTTTCATTTCCAGGCTGTTTCCCCGGACATTTTGGCACCTTTTCAGCTCCAGAAAGCTTCCTGTTCAGTATTCAAAATATGCACAATCCCAAAAACCAAGATGCATGCAAAAATAAGGAAAGAAAACAAGCACGAAAATTAGATCCGCGGCGGAAGGCTAACCCACAAAAGCTTCTTCTTCTTCTTTTTTTTTTTGAAATGATACCGGTACGTGGCATTGTTCTACCATAATTTATCCCCGACTCCACAAGGAGGAGTTAAAGAGGAAATTTAATGGTTTCCACCTATATACCGAGTATCATTTTTTTTATTTATCGTATTATTTTAAAAAAAAAGCTTATTGAGGTCCCCAGCGGAGTCGCCAAACTGTGAATGTGGGCCCAAGATCGTGGGGTTTTTGTGAACCGCTTTCTCGTGTAAGGGGTCACCGCTTCACATCAGTTTGAAGACATCCGGTTTAATTGAAAAACGGAGTCGCCACGCCATTTTGATTTCCTCAAAACTTTGAAAAAAAGGAATAGGGTCCGGAGGTTAAGTTACTCCTTGGGAAGAACGTTTGGCGTTCACCCAAGAAGCCTTGCCAAAGGCAAGTCTTCCTAGATCCGATTTTCGTGCTTGTTTTGTGCTTTCATGTGTGTGTGTGTGTTTTGAAAAGGGAGGGAATGTGCCAAGTTGTCTTTCGGACGTATAAACCATTTGAGTTGGTTATCACTCGAGATTCCTTGGATTTGATGTATTCGAGATTTTGATCCCGTGCTCATCTTGGACTTATGATCATCATTATGTGACCTTTTTACCCCCCGTTGGGATAATCAACCATATTAGGCTTGAGAGCCTTAGTGTGTTTTAAACCAATGTTCTTTGGGACAAAGTCATATGTGATCGTGATAGGGACGCCTTTTTATAGTCCAAGATGAGACTCTTTAGAAAGGAAGAGCCTTTGCCCATCAATCCTACATCTTGAGACGATATGAGCTTAGTAGGGACATTTATGCTCGTCTCAAGTGATGATCGGAGATGTAGGGGCTAAGGTTCGTCCGCTTCTAAAGGGACTTCGATTATGGCATCTTTAGTGGAGGAAACGATGTAAAGATGAGACCTTTACACCGATCCGCCCTACGGGATGCTTCAAGTACCAAAGGGACTAAGGGGAGGGGTATAAAGATTGGATCTTTATACTCATCCTATGTCTTTTTGTGCCTTAGGAAGGTCACTAGACAATCCTTGGAGAGTGATCCAACCATGAGGGACATGGGGAGTTACATTTGAAAGTAAAGATTGCATTTTTTATGGAAACAAGTGTAATGAACACTATGAAAGCTAAAGCTAGGAATGTAAAGGGAAGACCTTTGAGGCTTTTCTATGTCCTTTAAGAACCTTTTTAGGTGGACAATCCTTGAAAGCAAGGTCAAGGGAGGGGGAATGACATAATAATGATAAAGATGACATTTTTATGTAAAGATGACATTTTTACATAGTAAAGATGACATTTTTCACATCATCATGTGAGGAATCCTCCCTAGAACAAGCCACATGTGGACCCTTGTTCATCCTTGGGATGGATTCTCCATGAATCCTATGTGATAAGGGGAAAAGGGGATATGATGTCTACATAGTAAATATATGATTTTTATGACAATATATCACATATAATGGCAATAAATGGCAAGATAAATAACAAGTAAGCAATATGACAATATAACAAGTATATTTCAAAGAGAGAGGAAGGAGAGATTATCAATGATGGTCTTTCTCTATCTCCCTTGGGGTTTTCCTAATGAAGGAGGTGTTTTGGAGGTGTTTTATGGAGGAGGGAGGTGATTTTGAGAGAGTTTTGGTTTCTGTTATTCGTGGTGTGAATTTGGCAGAGTAACAGTGCTCAAAATTGTATATCAAAATGAATAGAGGAGGCCTCTATTTATAGGCTGATTTGTGCTTCGTAATGAAGCTGTGCGGCATTATCCTTGGATGACTCAGACTGTTTCTAGAACCATGCAAGGTGGCGCCTAGAAACTCCCTTCCAGCGAGGGACTGCTTGAAATTTTAATTTCTAGCAAGTCCTTCACCCCTTGGAAGGTTTGGGAAAATTTCAGAATTGTCCCTGAACTTTAGAAAAGTTCGGAAAATTGCCGGGAAACTTAACCGGAAGGCATGAGCCAGATTTGGGTACTTAAACATGCAGACTCCCTTATCCACATGAGCTTGCTCAGTTTATGCGATTCAACTCGCCCATCCCACTTGATAAAGTTCATGCATTTTGGCATAAGTTATATACCCTACCAATAATAAGTTATGATGATGGTATTGAAGAAGAGAATCGTAATCGATACAAAGAGTGTTGTAATACTCTTGATTTAAGATTTGAGGCTATACCACGAATCGAAAAGAATTTGATTGTTCGGAGATTGATCGAGATTTGTCATCCTGTAACAACAATGGACAATGAACTTGAAGTAAAAACCAATAATAAGGGTCGTCCTAAAGCGATGAACGCTAAGTACCACAAATCCACGAAGCGTGATCCTAGCACATTTGAGTACGTGGAGGCCATACCCGACCAAGTTTTTTTTGACCTCGATGCAATTCAATGTTCTCCAATGTTATCTGCAAAAGCTAAGTTATAGGTAACCTCAAAGCTATTTATATTATTCAGTTAACTGTCATAATATGGAATTATAGTCATTTAAACTTATTTTACCTTTCTTGAATTTTTCTTATAACCTGTGCATCAAAAAAGTCAACATGTGAACCCATATCATGATTAAATACCGGTTTACATGCATGGTTATTCATGGTCGAGGATAGGGTGGAGAAAGTCCTGTTCAATATCAATTGTTATGATGGTCCATGTGGAGAAGCACATTGGTTTAACGCTGTAGAAATGGGTTACGTTGTTGCAAATGCATTTAACGTTGCTTTAGTGACTTTGAGTAACACATTGTCATTCACCTTTCTCCCTTTATGAAAAAAATACCACACAAACCAAAACTGATTTGTATTGCATATGTCAATAGTAATCATTACATTCAGACGAAGTTGAAGGAATGATGTCCATTACCACCACTTCCGTACAAATGGTATGAAGAATGTCATGAATGTGCAACAGGATGGCTAGCCTATTATCATGAACGATTGGTACAAGTACACGGTACATCAACACATGTAATTAATATTAAATGATGTAATTCATGATAAATGTTATGATTTGTTTTGTTACATTTCTTTAGGTAATTTTCATTTAGGGGTAACTTTCGTTTAAAATTACTTTTAAATCTTATAAATTAACTTTTAATTTGTAAAACTTCACCAACTTTAAATTACCTTTAAAATTACAGGGAACATATTGTAACATTCCAACTAAAAAATAGAAAAAAAAAAACTACATTTATTAGGGGCTTCGGCAGGTAGTGGCCGAACAGATTCAAGGTATTCGGCAGGTACTGACCGAATTTTGGGATTGATTAGGCAAGTACCAGCTGAACTGTTGTTATTTAGGTAAAAAATAAATTGTCCTAACATTTAGGTACTTAACATTGTTTTAACCAGAGTTTTACAAAAAAAAATCAAAACATTTCCATATTAGATGTTTTGGCGGGTAATGGTTGAACGGATTCAAGGAATTCGACAGGTACTGGTCGAATTTTAGGATTCGTTCAGCAAGTACCGTCCGAACTGTTGTTATTTAGGTAAAACAAAAAACAAAAAAAATCGGCCAAACATTTAGGTACTTAACATTGATTTAATCAGAATTTTATCAAAAAAAATCAAAACATTTCCTTATTAGGGGTTTCAGCAGGTAGTGGTCAAACAGTTTCAAGGTATTCGGCAGGTACTGGCCGAATTTTGGGAATGGTTCGGCAAGTACCGGCCGAACTTTTGTTATTTATGTAAAAAAAATTGAGCTATTATTTAGGTGCTTAACATTGTTTTGACCTGAGAGTAATTGTTCAAACATAATACAAACATAATCACAATACTAGCATAATACAAACATAATCGGATAAGAATAATTGTGAAAAACATAATACAAACATAATTATATGAGAATAATTGTTCAAACATAATACAAACATAATCGGATGAGAATAATTGTGAAAAATATAATACAAACATAATCCATTGATGCTTGCCCTTGATTATGTGACACTTCGTGTTCCTTCCTAGCGGAAGCAGTTGGACGTCTTCTTGTAAATATCTGTTTAACTACAAATAAAACATCAAAAATCAATAATAATTCTAAAAAAAATATAAAAATATTACTTTACAAGTAAGATCTAACATCATTTTGTAATATGCACACACAAGTAATGCATTCATCTCATATAATTATGCCAAGAATAGGAATCATAACCTTACTATGCTTTCGACTAACACGTTAACACTCAATACAATTTCATATCATTACTTAAATGACATGGAAAATAATATTTCAGATTGTTTATAGGTAATTTCACACACAACAAAACATGTTAGACACTTAAACTAAGAACCATCCACCAAAAAGGTCTACTTGAGCATCATTTAATCCATTACTACACAACACAAGGATTATACAAGTAACTCATACACAAGATAACACTTTACATCACATTTTCATCATTTTAATATCATAAAATGATATTTACAAGATCAAGAGAATTTTTATATAGGCCCATAAAATTGTTGAGTAAACCTGTAAGTTTAAGAACTTCAAAATTGCCATAGAGTAAAATGACTCTACTACCCCTAAATCCATATACCCGTTCTTATATACTTCTTCTCTTAAACCCATTGTTATATACCCCGTAACATTTAACTCATCTTTTACCTCCATTGTTATATACACCCGTAACATTAAACTCAAATCTACCACATCATCAATTTTTCACCTTTTCCACCTTCTCCCATTTTCACCATTACATCCAAATCACCCTTTTCAAAATTTTTTTTACAGCCAAATCAAACCAAAACTTACCTCCCTTTTCCTACTATCGATTCTCACAAAAAAAAAAAAGAAATTACATACATATTTGTTCAAGGTATTTGGCAGGATCATGGATAAACTGGCTCTACAATCGAATCTCAATGTAAGTTTTCTTCACTTTATAACCATATAAATGTGTTAAATTTTTGTCTTAATCATTGTGTTTTTGTGGAAAAAATTCGGCCATCGTTGGTTGATTTTTTGCCTAGAAACGGCCACATTAGGCCGAAAAATTAGAGGAGTTCGCCCACACCTGGCCGATATTTTATATTTATTCGGCCACTACTGACCGAACTTTTTAAATAATTTTGTCTAGTACCTGTCGATTTTTATTTTCTCAATGTACTACTTCCTAATTATTTCATTGAATTGTTGAAGTGTTCATTGGGTGATAACAACTATGACCCAATTGATTTTGAAAGTATTTTGAGAGACTACACAATAGAATTCACAATGCGTATTTTAGAGACCGTCAAATAATGTTTGAATGGGCGCGTAAAAAAGGGGAAGAGCATAGATTTATCATCGTCATAGGTCGGTCAGATAACGAAAGCCATAATTCCTCTCCTCGAATGACGCTTGTTTGTGAACGTTGGAGGACAGATAAAGAAAAGTCAATCTCTCTTTCCTCTCAAGAATCTGTTAGAAATGAAATTTTGGGCAAAATGAAGAAAAATAGAGAAAGCGGAACAAAGAAATGTGATTGCAAGTTTCAGTTGAATGCAAAACAAGTCACTGTTGATGGTCAATGGCAATTAAAAGTGGTATGTATGTTCACAATCATCCGATTTGTCAATCCATGTTGGGTCACTCGTATGTTGGTAGATTACAGAAAAAGGAGGAGGAGTATGTGATAGAAATGTCACATGCAAATAGCCGGTCAAAAGATATTTTATATAGCTTAAAAGAGAAATTTCCGAAAAACAAATCCTTAATATAGATTATTTATAATTCTCATGAAGAGAAGGGCAACTGAGCATGCAGGTCATTCGCAAATCCAACAAATCATGTTTAAATTGAATTATCATGGTTATCACTTCAAATATCGGAAATGCGAGCATAGAAATGTCATTAAGGAGATATTATTTGCTCATCCGAAAAGTATTGAATTGTTGAAAGCGTTTCCATATGCCTTATTCATAGATTGCACTTATAAGACACAACTTACCTTTCCTTGAGATTGTGGGCGCGACATCAACAAAAATGACCCTCTTAATTGCTGATGTATTCTTAGAAGCTGAGAAAGAAGCAAACTACACGTGGGCATGCAAAGTATTAAAATCTCTAATGGATGAATCATGTCTTCCTAATATTATCGTAAACGATAGGGAACTTGCTTTGATGAATGAAATTCGTGAGACGTTCCCAACAACAACTCATTTGCTCTGTCGATGGCATATCAACAGAAATATTCTAGCAAAATGCAAGAAAATATTTGATACGCAAGAAATTTGGGAGACATTTATTCTTCATTGGAACGTAATGGTTAAAGCTGATACATAGGCATCGTTTAATGACTTTTTACGGCGATTATCAAAAGATTTCAGTCTTTATCCTGATGCGGTTAATAATGTCATGAATCAATGGATTGTGTCATACAAAGAAAGATTTGTCTCATGTTGGACAAATAAAGTTATGCACTTTGACAACTTGTCTACAAACAGGTATATCAATAGAACTTTATTTTTGATATTTCATATGTATTGTTAATTATATGCTAATAAAATACGTAACTTATGTTAGGGTGGAGAGTCAACATGCCTTGCTGAAAAAACAACTTGCACCGATCCAGAGAGCATTTGAGACATGTTGGAAACAAATTCATAAACTCATTGACTGTTTTCATATTGCAATTATCACCTCATTTGAGAAAAGCAGGACTGTAGTAAAACATAAGTTCAAGTCATCGCCATGGAGTGAGGTTAGAGGTATGGTGTCTATAAATTCAATGGATTTGATTTTACAACTCATTGGATTTTCAACTCAGTGGGTGTGATGTGAGATCGGCATGCGGACTCCCTGTCCACATGAGCTTGCACAGTTTATGCGATTCAACTCGTCCATCCCACTTGATAAAGTTCATGCATTTTAGCGTAAGCTGGATACCCTACCGATAATAAGTTATGATGATGATATTGAAGAAGAGATTCGTAATCGATACGAAGAGTATTGTAATACTCTTGATTTAAGATTTGAGGTAGCACCACAAATTGGAAAGAATTTGATTGTTCGGAGATTGACCGAGATTTGTCATCCTGTAACAACAATGGCCAATGAACCTAAAGTAAAAAACCAATAATAAGGGTCTTCCTAAAGCGACGAATGCTAAGTTACATGTAACCTCAATGTCCTCTGATGTTATCTGCAAAAGGTAAGTTACAGGTAACCTCAAAGCTATTTATGTTATTTAGTTAAATGTCATATTATGGAATTATAGTCATTTAAACTTATTTTACCTTTCTTGAATTTATCTTATATCCTGTGCGTCGAAAAAGTCAACATGCGAACCCATATCTTGATCAAATACCGATTTACATGCATGGTTATATTGCGAAAACAATTGATGTGCGGGCTGATGGAAATTATGGTTTTCATTGTATCACAGAGTTACTTGAACGTGGTTCAGATGATTGGCGGTGGGTTAGGGCAATGTTGTATCAAGAGGTTTATGGAAATCAAGAATTATATGCTCAGCTATTCATGGTTGAGGATAGGGTGGAGAAAGTCATGTTCAGTATCAATTGGTATGATGGTCCATGTGGAGAAGCACATTGGTTTAACGTTGCAGAAATGGGTTATGCTGTTGCAAATGCATTAAACGTTTCTTTAGTGACTTTGAGTAACACATTGTCTTTCATCTTTCCCCCTTTACAAAAATCAATACAACACAAACCAAAACTGATTTGTATTGCATATGTCAACGATAATCATTACATTCAGGCGAAGTTGAAGGAATGATGTCCATTACCACCACTTCCGTACAAATGGTATGAAGAACGTCATGATGTGCAACCGGATGGCTAGCCTATTTCATGAACGATTGTTACAAGTACCCGATACATCCACACATGTAATTGATATTAAATGATGTAATTCATGATAAATGTTATGATTTGTTTTGTTACATTTCTTTAGGTAATTTTAATTTAGGGGTAACTTTTATTTAAAATTATATAATAAATTTCATAAATTAACTTTTAATTTATAAAACTTTACCAACTTTAAATTAAATTTCACATTACGGGGAACACATTGTTACATCCCAACTTAAAAAAAAACTACATTTATTAGGGGCTTTGGCAGGTAGTGACTGAACAAATTCAAGGTATTCGACAGGTACTGGCGAAATTTTGAGAATGGTTCGGATGAGAATTATTAGAGTACCATTGTAGATAATCATCAACTGTCTCTTGTGGTACTCGACATTTCCGAAATGAGCGTCTATCAAGCAAATGCGATTTCTAAAAGGAGAATGATTGGACAAACATGATCCACACCACCAAAGACTTCTTATCTCCTCTCGACATCCCTAGTCCAAGTGGACTGCGTGATATTGTTTGCACAAAGTCAAACTATCTTAAGACCCGATCAGAAAGATGTGGCTCATGACATTTTTGGCCACTATAGCTCCTTAATATAGAGCGGCTCTGGGAAAAGGATATTAATTTTGGATACATTCAGACAACATCCAAATCACTAACAAATAAAAACATAAAAATAATAATATATTTTCATTTAAGAAACAAAAATACATGATAAAAATGCCACATAAATATACTTACATCTGTGCCCTTTATTAAGTCAATATGTTGTCTCTTAACTTGCACGGAGACAACTGTCGCTGGTTGAGCCCTCGGTGGTAGCCACTTCAATGTGAGCGAAAAATTGAGTAGATTAGAACTGTTAAAACTGTTCCTAAACTCAGTAATCTCATAAACCCATGTCTGCAATATAGTTAAGTAGTCGGAAATTTGATGGCAATTCAACCTCGATCCTTTTCCTAGCTGCTGGTATAGATAAGCTAACGCACCAGCTCCCCAAGTCCAGATTTGAGCAAATTAAACCCTAAGAATTCTCAAATTGAAACTATAACAACAAATATTTGAAAAAATTAAACTTTTAGAAAGTATTTTTTTCAAACATAAATACAAGATTTAAACCAAAATTACCTTGTTTTTTAATGTTTGACATTGTTGATTGAAGTTAAAATAATAATCTTCTTCTTCTTCTTCTTCTTCTTCTTCTTCTTCTTCTTCTTCTTCTTCTTCTTCTTCTTCTTCTTCTTCTTCTTCTTCTTCTTCTTCTCGGTCAAAGAGTATTAGTGGGTGTTAGTGGGTGTGGGTTGTTAAGTCAAAACCTAACAGTTTATTTTATACCGCAAGCGCACGAGTTATTAATAGTATAATAAAGGCAAATGCGGGTCGAATCCCACGAGGACAACATTACTATGTGTGATACTTGAGTTTATATAGGAATAATGAAATAAGAAATTGATTGGGGATGATTTATTGATTATAAAAATGTAAGTGTCCCAATCCGAACCGCCAATGTTCCTTCAGCCCAATTTAACGACTTCCACATCGAATAAACAGTTAAGGGCATTTTGGTCATTTCCTAAGGCAATTTAACAAGAAAGGGCCTTAAAGGAATATCAAAAATAGGTCAAAAATCGGTTGAAAAGAGTCATTTCCAAGAAATTGACTAACTTTACATTAAATGAAAGCAGCCCAAAACTTTCGCGAGTCGTGCACGCCAAAGATCCCCATCCGCGCGGACAGGATGAGACTCGCCTCGTCCGCGCGGATACTTCAAACCTAAAATCTGCCTATAAATACAATCATTCTCTCTCGCCTTAACAAGGCCAACCATTCAAACCCTACTGTTATATTCACGAAAATCCCAGAAAACAGCCTAAATACCAAACAAAAACACTCATCCAAACACCAAATTCAAACACAAATCTTGATCACATTCAAGCCCCAAACACAAATCCAAGGAAGATAGGGTACAACCATTGGTAAACCCTCCTTCTCCTTACCTTAATCTCCCTTATCCATGCATACATCTCACATTTTAAAGATGTAACTTGTTTATTTGCTTATTGTCCATCCCTTGTCCTAGATCCAAGAGGATCTCCATGGAGTTCATCTCCATGGATGATTCTCTACAAGGATCCATATTTTTTTTAGCTTGTTCTTCCTTTTCTTTACATAAACTAGTTGTTACTTGATCTTTTGACCTAAAGTGTGGTCACCTTGGAGTTCATTTCCATGGATGATCACACTAAATGGTTCATATTCTCATTTTATGTTATTAGTTCTCTCTTGACCTAAAATGTGGTCACCTTGGAATAAATTTCCATGGATGACCATTTTAAATGGTCTAAATTGTCTTTACTTCCTTAAAAATGTTTTTTCTAACCTAAGATCTTCACCTTGGAACAATTTCCATGGATGAAGATCATTAAGGTTTATAGGTTACAAAAAGGGTGAAGTTGATACATTGAGTTCAAAGATCTCAAGGATGGTTATCTTAATGACCACCTTAGAAATCCACTCTAAAGTTGATACATCCTTAACCTAAATTCAATTTTCATACATTAATCTTTGTTTTATGTTAAATCTCCCATCCCAAGCAAATGAAATGCTTTCAAGTCCTAATGTACCCTAAGGATGGCTTGATATAGTAGATCACCACTAATCATATTTAGTGATCACTAATCAAGGCCTAAGGAAAGTGGGGACAAGCATGGATGCCAAATTCAAAAATGTTTTTACTTATCATTTTCTGTTGCAAACTCCAGTTCTGATTCTGTAACTTCAGTTGACATTCTGAAATCTATAGAATCAGACTGGAAAGCTGCAAAAAAAAGAATATTACTGTCCCATCCGCGTGGACAGGATTGAGCCTCGGCCTGATCCGCGCGGACATGAATGAAATGGACAGACATTTTATTTTTCAGTCGTTTTTCACTCACAGAAGCACACTGTTTTGGTAAATTTCAGTCCAGTCCAGTCAAAACTTTATTTCCAGAAAACTCCTTTTGCAAAACACACACACATACACACAAATGGTTTTAAGCTAGGAAGACTCGTTTTACGAGGCATCCCGGGTGAACACCAACGTTCTTCCCGGAATGTAACGTGACCTCCGAACCCATTTTTCTCTAATTTTGGGCATTTTTCAAAGTTTTGGCCCTAAACTAAAAACGGTGTGGCGACTCCGTTTGATTTTTCAAAATAAAAAATCGGGTACATCACAGTGGCGACTCCGCTGGGGAGGATTAAATCAGCTTTATGTTTTTAAAAAAAAATTCAAAAAAAGAAGAAAAAAGAAAAGCTTTTGTAGGTCAAACTTCTGTCCCGGCATTTGAAACCATTTGTACTGTGTGTGTTGGTTTTGCACATTTCGTGTTGTTTTGACCGTCCCGGAAGAATCGATATCTTGACTGTCGGACTCATTTTCTTAACTGTTTGAATTTTGTGCTTATGTGCTTATGTGTTTATCTGTTTCAAAAAAAAATTCAAAAAAAAATTTCAAAAAAATTAAAAAAAAATCATTTTCAAAATTTTTTGCATGCATTATACTCTTTAAGACACATGTGAAAACTTCTATTTTACTCAGAAAAAGAAGATAGACTGTCTGCACACTACGCGCACTTGGCCTTACACTGCACACTACGTCCTTAACCCGGGGAAATCCAGTAGCAGCCCGTTTGGCCTTACTACGCCTCTCGGTGCGAGCACGGGACTACCCAAATATCCCTTGGAGCCTCGTGTCGACCATGCACTTGTCCGTGACACACTTTGTCCGAGACCCGGTTGGTTTTTAGTTTGGTCCGTGTCGTGCCCTGTCTGTGTATATACCTTGCCAGTCAAACCTTAGTCGGCATGCCAAGACAATATCTTTCGGAGACCCTAATCAGTCGAAGTCATGCCGGTTTTCCGTCACGGACTTTGACCAGATCTTGACTGGCGCCTTGACTTTGACTTGCACAACTTATGCACCGACTCCCGGCACGACACTGAGTCATCAAGGATTAATGATTATTCCATGTCTAATTACGACTTAACGGACAACGGGTCAAGAGCAGTTATGGACATTTATCAGTCCGAGCCATGCCGACTTTTCGTCGAGCTCTCCGGACATAATCTTGACCTTTGACGTCAGCTTTGTCCGTAATTTACATCGAATACTCGTTAAGATTAGATTACCCGCCAGACTTTAGGATCGTTTTTCTTTTCGGTCGGTGGGACCTGCTTGCCCTACGGAACCCTTGTTCGGGGTTACAGGTTGAGGGTCCGCAGGCATAGTGATGGGTCCCACTGATCTAGGAATCAGAGTAGTTTGCGAAAAAGAAGAGCAATCTTTTCCAACCGCTTAGGTTTAATAAAATACGTTTTAAGTAAACAAGAACAAATAAATGCATGTTGCATGAGCCCTAAGCCCAAACACCTACCCTCCTTCACTCCCAAATATCTGAACCCTCGTGTCTTTCCCCCGCAGCTCCTCACAAAGCTTGATTTCGGGCATCGGGCCACCGTTTGATCAGTTGGGAAGAGTCAAGCGCATCGTCGGCTTCACCATTTGTTTCGACTCCGGGTTTCAGAATGTCTGCATCAGCCGGTAACGATGGGGACAACATCACTCCGCCTCCCGGGACTCCTCAAACAGAACAGCAGTGGAATCAGCAACAGGAAGCACAGATTAATAGCCTTATGCAAGCTATTAGGAGCCATGGTTTGGGTGCCAGTCTCATTCCCGATGGCACCTTCACCGTGGAAGAAGAAGAGGATCCCAATCCCACTCTTGGTCGCCCTGACTACTCCAGGATGCCACCACCAGCCTCCTATGGTACTACTACCAGAACCCATGCTCCTCGATCTTTGGGTCATCCAGCTCCCCAAATACAGACTACTGGACCCATGCAGTCTGACGTGACAAATCAGTTCGCAGTTCCTCAGCGGGGGCAAAATCAGCACGGAATGTCTTCTCATGGTTGGGGGTACCTTGTGAAGTTGTCAATGGCTTGACTGGACAGAGATGTTACCGTAGATGTTACCCAACACCTTTGATAACACACTGACGGACAGCACACACACACACTCCGAAATAAAACAACTTTAAAAGAGTTTTGCAGCGGAATTAAAAGACACAAGAGTTAATTTTCTCAAGTTATATAATTATATAACTTGAGGATAGCTCAAAAGCCAAGACTTTATCTTCACTATATAAATGATTACAAAAGCCGAAAGTTTCCTAACTCTATTACAAGTAGAAAACGAATAGATCAAAACACAAACCCTATTCTACCCAAAACACAATCAAGTCCAAAGTACTTGAGAGTGGAATAACAAAGTATGGGAGAAAGGGCAAAAGGAACCAAGGATGTGTTTTGTCTCTTGTGCAAGGAGTGTGAAAGATGTGTGTAATTGGTATATCTTCAAGTCTCCACACCTTGCCTATTTATAGCCTTCAATTGCCTTGGAGGCTACTCCAAAATAACAGCTCTTCTTGTTAAAATCGTGTGAGAGGAGTGGAGAATATTCTTGGCTTCTTCTTCACATCATACGCCAACTTCCCTAGAAAGTAGCAACCGAATTCTTGAAGCCCAAGTCCATGCTTTATCACCTTGTACTCTCTTGCTTTCTTTGTATTGTACACTTCAAATAATCAGCAACAACTCCATGACTTGGTCTTCCCACGTTTTTATTCCTTCTTCAATTAATATGGACCAAGCAATAGTTACACGTAAATCTCCTATTTACGTGTAACTCCTTCTCCAACTTCTTCCTTGTTTCTAGCAATTAATCCAACCATATATTAACCTGAAATATGGACCAAAAAACACATATATCTTGCAAATAATATTAGACATTAGGATATAAAATAATATGGAAAGAATTATTAAATTACAAATCATTACAACAGGGTAACACCCAACTTGCAGATGATAGCACCTGTGGTAACACCCACAGTCTGCATTAACAATCTCCCCCATAATTTATAATTTCTTTCCAAACTCTAAAGTGCTGATCCCTGCAAGATATTGTTAGCCATCCAGAGCAACTTCATAGTTATCAACTCCCCCATAATCAAGGCATTAACAACTACAATGATTTATCACAAAAATACTAGTTATCAAAACATATTTTCCAAAATAAGTTTTCCAACTAACTAGTAACCTAAAGTACCAAAGATAAATCAAAGTTACTAAGCTACTCCATGTTCAAAACAACCCTAAAAGTTTAAGCACCATAAGCAAATAAAACAAACCACCAAAGTATTTAAAACATGTTCCAAATAAAAATATAAAAGTAAATTGTTTGTTTTTCAACCACCAAAAATTATCATAACCATAAGAGTGGCAACATAAACCTTCAGGCAAATGTTAGCAATCACTCTTCTCGCTCATCATCAGCTTCTTCTTCTTCCTCCTGTTCATCCCCTTCTTCATCTCCAAAGATCTAAGTCAGCACCATCGGCAACATCTGCAGCAGCACCACTGGCATCTCCAACACCACCACCACTTGGACCAGCTCCATCAGCACTATCAACTCCCCCAGTTTGGGAAGAAACTTGCTGGATGAATTCATCAGAAATCTCCTTGAGCTTTGTCCAACCTTGCACAATCTCGGAAATGGTAGAAGTTTGTTTGTGGAGAAATGCCAAAACTGTGGTCTTTGGTATTGTTGGTGAAGCATTTCCCAACAAATTGAATACATTAGCAAGAACATGAGCCGCATCCGTACTGAAAAACTTGGAGATTTCTGAGTAACATTTGGGATAACAGATTGAGTAACACCCTTAGCGTAAACCGCATCACTTGACCCAAATTCATTTATCTTTGACCAAGGAAGATCACCGTGTATCTCACACTCTTGGTATTCTTCTTAGTCAGCGGGAATCTATAGCATAGAGATCAAGACTGGGTGTATACTCATCCGACTCTTCAATGGGCAATTTTGAGATTTCAAAATTTGGAAGATTAAAGAAGGATAAGGAAACATAGTAATGTCTTTTCTTCTACCCCACGAAGCCAAATGTTTGAAGATCAATCTACCCAAGTTCACTCTTCGATTCTTTCCTAACTTATACAAGATTTCAGCTTGTTGCAATGTCACATATTGCTCATTAGAAGTAGGAACCCAATTAAATATGCAAAGCTTGTGAAGCACGGCAAAGAGTGAAGTGAGACGGGAAGCAAGAAAATGAACTTTGGTTTTGGGATTAGGATTGGAGGGCCATTCATGCACGACATCATGAGAGATAAACCTAGCAATTTCATCCTTATGAACAATAGGACCATCATCATCCAAATTTGGGAGTCCTAAAGTCTTGTTGATCAAAGAAGGAGTAATAGAAAAAATTCTGTTCCTTAAAAACACCTTTCCAAATTGATCGGACTTCTCATTATCTAGGTTGGCATGAAGATTGGCATAGAAATTTTTGACAATAGCTTCAACAAATTTCGAAGGATGCAAGTTAGCTTTCAAAAAATTTCTATCCTCCAAGAACTGAAAAACACCATGCTTTTTGAAATCAACCTCGTCAATGTGCTTTTCCTTGAGAATTTTCGTGTCACTATGCCTTAACCAAAACTCCATATTTTCTTTTCGATAAAACTCCAATGAGAAGTAAGGTTTTGGAAAAGCAGTATTCACGTCATCAAACTCTTTCTCAAGGAAATCAGAGGACTCAGAATAAGCAAACTCACTAATTGAAGACTTTGAAGCTTTAGAAACAGAGGATGTTACCTTTGGTGTTGCAGCTTTCTGGGTAACATCTTTGACAGCAGTCCACTTACTTTTGCCTTTAATGTTTCTTTTCTTAACTTCATACAAGGGCTCTTCTTCCTCAATCTCCCAATCTTCAAATGTCTCAACAGAATGGCTCTTTTCAGCATCGGCATGGAAGTCTTCATCCGAAACATGAGCCGAGGAGAGACCAAGTGAAGACTCCTCAGAAACTTCAACAGGATCGGAGGATGTGTTGGATTTTGAAGTCCCTTTGGTCCTCATTGTAGTGAGCCTACTTGAGCTCCTCTTTTTGACGGGTTGTGCCGAGGGTTTGTGAGCAATGGCCTTTCTTTTTGGCTTTTTGGTTGATGGAACGGGTGGAAGAGGTGGTAAGGTCACAATGGGCAAGGGTTGCGCCATTGTTGTCACCAAAGGAGGATCATCAACCGACATTGTCATTGCCGGAGACACATTGAGAGGGGTGGTCGAAGTGTCCATTTGGCTTGGACCACTTGAGCCAACGCCCGGAGAGACCTCCAAAGGGGCGGATTGCTTTTTGGAAGGGGTTGCCATGGTTAGGGTTTAGGAAGGATTTGGAATTTTTGAAGGTTTTGATTTTGGAAGGTTTGAGAAGAGAGAGACGGTGACGGAGGGATTGTATATACCGTGTAGAGAGAGAAGGGGTTAGGCGGTTAGAGAGAGAGGAGAGAAATTAGGAATTTAAATTAGGATAAGCAATTAAATTGATATGACATATCCCACTCCCTATTTTCACTCAATTAATAACTATCCTCCCCCTATTTCCTAGCCACACAAAGATAATTAAAATTAAAATTTACTCCCCCTATTTTCTAGGCCACAAGAAAAATCAAATACAAAACTCTTCCCACACAAATTAAACATCCGGCCATTATTTTGAATTTTTTTTTTTTTTTTAATTTTTTAATTTTTAATTTTTAATTTTCAGATTTTTTTTTTTAATTTTTTAAATATATAAAACGAAAATAAAAATAAACATACCAAATATACTAAGTCCATATGGTTTTTGAAAATTAAATCCCTAGATTTTAGGACTTAGTTATTTGAGTAGTTTACTAAAGATAAACTAGGTTTGTTAAAGACTTTTTCAAACTTTTAAAACTCTTAAACAATAAAAAGACTTTCAAAGTTAAAAAAATTAAATAACAAACCGAAAATAAAGAAATAAAAAAATAATATAGCACATACAAATATGTTAATGGCAATGATGGTAACATCTAGGATAACACATAAGATAAAAATCCCTTGATAAATATATTCAGTTTCAAACACTTGAGGCATAATAAGCTTAGCCTTTTTCAAGCATTTCAAGCATAACAAGCTGAGCATTTTTCATGCACTTTAGGCATTATAGGCCTATATATTTATTTTTAAGTACATTGCTTGTTACTCACGTATCAATACACTTCTTTAAACAAGAAAGCATCGTAGTAACGAGCTCCGTGCTTCGAGTTTTATTTCAAGTGTAAAGACCAAGTGATCTATGCCTTTCAAGTAGGGTACACTGTAGTAGCGAACTCCATGTCCCTAATACTTAGCATAAATCACTTCATACATTCTCATTGGCAAGAGTACATCGTTGCAACGAACACCGTGCCCCGAGCTCGAGAGAATAGTATGGATAAATGCCTTTGCCTTTTATTTATAAAAAAAAATTAGTGACTTTGTCACTTTAAGCATATAAAGGGAGTTTTATCAAGTGTGTTATTCAGGGTGCTATCCTACCATAACAAAAAGGTCAGCATGTGCAGCCGTGAGAACTCTCATAGCTCACAGAACTATGGGAACCCTTACAGGAGAGAGAATAAAACCAAACAAGCAAAAAATATGCACTAGTATACATGTGTTACCCCGTGTGTTATCAAGACCCATGGTAACACCTTACTACAGAGGACAATTTTTAGAGAATGCAAAGACCAAGAGATCTCTTTAGACTAGAGAATCTATCATGGTCTAAGGGTTTTGTGAAGATATCAGCAAGTTGACACTTTGTATCAATATGCTCTATATTTATTATCTTTTTATCTACCAGATCTCTTAAAAAATGATGACGGATGTCAATATGTTTAGTACGGGAGTGTTGTACGGGATTTTTGGAAATATTAATAGCACTCAAATTATCACGGTATAAGGTCAAAATATTGCTATCAAGACCATAATCATCAAGCATGTGTTTTAACCAAATTAGTTGTGAACAACAACTACCACAACTACATATTCTGATTCAATGTGGATAATGAAACACAATTTTGTTTTCTACTATACCATGATACTAAATTATTTCCCAAGTAAAAACATCCCCCACTTGTACTTTTCCTATCATCCATATCCCCTGCCCAATCCGAGTCACTAAAGCCTACTAAATTAGTATTAGTATCTTTACTATACCAAATCCCTAAATCACTAGTTCCAGATGCATATTTAATGATCTTTTTCACAGAATTTAGGTGAGATACTTTAGGATTGGATTGATATCTAGCACATACACACACACCGTACATCAAATCAGGACGACTAGAAGTAAGGTAAAGGAGACTACCAATCATGGAACGATATAGGGTTGGATCAACATCTTCTCCCACTTGATCTTTTCCAATCTTGAGAGAAGTGCCCATAGGAATTTTTGAGCTCTTCGAACCTTCCAACCCAAACTTCTTCACCATGTTCCTTGCATATTTGCTTTGGGAGATGAAAATCCCTTCACTTGATTGCTTAACTGCATGCCTAGAAAGAAGTTAAGTTCCCCATCATGCTCATTTCAAATGTTGATGTCATAGCCTCTAAAAAATCATTTAAACAAGTTTTTGATGTAGAGCCATATACTATGTCATCAACATAGATTTGAACCACGACAAGTTCTTTTCCATGTTTAAGAATGAATAAAGTCCTATCTCGCTTCTCCTCTAGTAAAACCATATTCTAGTAAAAAACTAGTTAACCTACCATACCATGCACGTGGAGCTTGCTTCAACCCATAAAGAGCTTTATCAAGTCTATACACATGGTCTGGTTGAAATGGATCTTCAAAGCCTTTTGGTTGTTCAACAAAAACTTCCTCATCTAAGTATCCATTTAAAAAGGCTGCTTTGACGTCCATTTGAAACAATGTGATTTTAAGAAAACAAGCAATGGCCAATAAAAGTCTTATTGACTCAATTCTAGCCACGGGTGCAAAGGTCTCGTCATAGTCAATACCTTCCACTTGTGTATAGCCTTGAGCCACAAGACGAGCCTTGTTCCTAACAATGTTTCCATACTCATCGGTCTTATTTTTGAAAATCCATTTTGTCCCAATAACATTAGTGTTTGAGGGACGGGGTACTAAAGACCAAACATTGTTACGAGCAAATTGATCAAGTTCATCTTGCATTGCTTGAATCCAAAAATTATCTTTTAAAGCTTCAATCACATTTTTTAGGTTCTACAGATGAAGTAAAACAAGAGTATGTTACCTTTGAGTATGTGGTGGACATGCACACATACCTTACCATGTCACGGTCACTAATGGAATTCATACGTCTTGTTTGTACACCCTCATTCACCTCCCCAATTACTTGGGTTGTAGGATGATTCCTACCGATTCTAGGTGGAGGATCTCTTCTCACATTCTCGTGAACCCTGTTTCAACTCCTTCTTGATCTTCATTTGCTGGAGTGGAATCGGATGCTATCGAGGTGTTATCTCATCAATGGTAACACCACCTGCTCGGTTTTCCGTGTTACTATCAGAGTTAGCACTCATGGTAACATCCGTGGTAACACCTTCGGATCGACTTCTTCCAACTGGCTCCAAGGGTGTCTCTTGAACATTTTCTCCTGCAATACTTGAGTGATCATCAAAAACAATATTCATGGATTCTTGGATGGTTTTTAGCCTTAGATTAAATACCCTATATGCACGACTATTTGAAGCATAACCAAGAAAAATGGCCTTATCACTCTTAGAGTCCAATTTTGCTAAGTAGTCCCGATCATTGAGAATGTAACACACACAACCAAAGACATGAAAATAATGAACTTTTGGTTTTCTACCATTCAAAATTTCATATGGAGTCATGGTTGTGCCGGGTCTTAGAAAAACTCTATTGGCAGTGTGACAAGCCGTATTTAGTGCCTCTGCCCAAAATCTTTTCGAAATTCTTTTTGAAAATAACATCACATGAGTCATTTCAAGTAAAGTCTTATTCTTCCTTTCAGCTATCCCATTTTGTTGAGGAGTTTTTGGGGCTGAAAATTCATGGTGAATACATTTTCTTTCACAAAAATTTGAAAAAGAAACATTCTCAAATTCCCTCCCATGATCGGACCTAATTCGAAAAATTGAAGCACAAAACATGTTTTTGATCTTAGAGTGCAAGATTTTGAACTTTTCAAAAGTCTCAGATTTTTCCTTAAAAAATAAACCCATGTAAATCGTGAAAAATCATCAACAATGACATAAGTATATTTCTTGCCCCCAAAACTTTCTATCTCAAGTGGACCCATTAGATCCATATGCAAGAGTTGAAAACAATGTGTAGTACCGGTGTGTTGCTCATTGTGTTGGGCACCATGGGTAACACGAGTTTGTTTCCCTTTGAGACAATCCTCACAAACAATTTTTTGTTTAAGATCAAGACTAGGAATGCCTTGGACAGCATCTAGATTAACAATCTTTTCTATGTTACGAAAGTGAACATGTCCCAACTTTTGATGCCACAATGTAGTGTTATCAAGTTTTGCCGAATGGCATACTTGCTTGTCTTCAACAAGATAACAATTATCACTAGATCTTGTACTGTCATTACACAATTGTTAGTCTTGTCATAAACTTCACAAGTATCTTTATTGAATTTCACCTCTAAGTTGTCATCACAAAGTTGACTAATACTAATTAAATTAGTTACAAGTCCATCAACATGTAAGACATTCTTTAAGGTTGGAAAGCCCGACACATTTAGTGTCCCTCTCCCAATGATATTACTCTTGCTCCCACCACCATAAGTTACACTACCCCCATGAATTGTTTCATAGTCTTTTAAAAACAATTTTGTTCCTGTCATATGACGTGAACACCCACTATCAAAGTACCAAGAACCTTCAATATTTGTTTTTAAAGCGTGTACACAACATCACATTTCAGATTAGCTTTTGGTTTCCACACCTTTTTTGAATTTTTACCATTCTCGACTGGGTGTGTTATCTGTCAGGGCAACACCTCGGGTAACACCAAGGGACTGGGCAGTTTTCGAAACAATATGGCATTTATTTTTAAAATGTCCAGGTGTGTGACAGTATTGACACACCTTCCCTTTGTCACATGGTTCTTTTGAAGAAGAATCTTTGTCAAAAAACCGCTCCTTAACAAAACAATTCTTATTATCATTCATAGACAAAGTAGAAAGAATACTATTCAAAGATTCTTGAAAACCAATACCTGCTCTGAGAGGTGTACTCAAGTTCAAGATCTCATCCAATTTGGTAGATCCGAGTGTTGAGCTTCTTCAAGGTGGTTTCGGCTAGAGTCAAATTGCCCTTGACTCTTTCAAGCTCGATTTCTCTCTTTGTTGCTTGAACCTCCATATGAGTCACATAGGCCTGGAGTCCTTCATTCTTCTTGGTTAAGGACTTAACCAAATTGTTCTCTTTCTTCCATTCCACGAGCAATGCCTCGTAAAGGTCTTTTAATCCGGAAATGAGGTCATCTTTGCTCTGCTCATCCTCTTGTGTACTTCTGTATCGGGGTTAGAAGAGCTAACAAAACAAACAACATTATTATCACATAATTCATCATACTGTCGGGTGTGATCACGAGATGTTATCTCAGACCGGATAACACCTTGGGTAACACTGTCCTTTTCCGTGTTACTTACCGTGACAAACATGGTTGTTTGATCAGATTCTACCTCCTGAGATGGTCCTTCATCTTCATCATCACCTGAGAGAAACCCATAGGTTCTTTCCTCTCTTCCTTAGAGTATTTGCACACTCATTGGAATAGTGACCCCAACCCGAGCAAGCATGACATTGAATGGATTCAATGTGCTTTGGATCAGACCTTAACTGATCTTGATGATGCTCTTCTTGGGTTCGACTTTGGGTTAGATGGGAAAGTCCTTTTTGGCATCGAATCATAGACCTTGGTTTGCTTCTCCTTTGCTTTCACCTGCATTTTTCATTGTTATACTTTCTAACCATAGAATTGTATTTTCTAGCAAGTAAAGCAACACTAGCATTCTCATCAATTTCTTCAAAAACCTCATCTTCGTTTTCATCCAAAGAACTCGAGGCTTGAGTTTTCAAAACAACATTTTTCCCTTTAGATGCTTCACTTTGATCTAAGAGATTTAACTCAAAGTTTTTCAAAATACTCATTAAAGAATTGATATCCATAGTTGCAAGATTGTGAGCCTCTTCAATAGATGAAACTTTCATATTAAAACGCTCAGGAAGGGTTCTAATTGCTTTTGAGACAAGTTGTTTGTTGGTAAAAGGTTCACCCAACAATTGACACTCATTAGCAATATCAAATAATTTTTCAAAATAAGAAGGAATAGTTTCATTTTCACCCATCCTTAATCTTTCAAATCTGCTAGTAAGACCCCTAAGCTTAGTTTCACGCACACTGCCATCACCTTCACAAAAACGTTGTAAAATATCCCATGCTTCTTTTGCAGTGGAACTGTTTTGAATAAGTTTGAAAATATGCATATCAACCCACTCAAAAATGGCATTAAGTGCCTTTTCATTGAAACTAGCTTGGTTGATCTCTTCCATGTTCCATTCTGATTCAGGTTTGACTTGTACGTCACCATCTTCATCAGCAGGTAACATTGGTAAGGAGTAACCATTTGTTATAGATCGCCATGCTCGAAGATCAATTGATTTGATATGCGAGCGTAGACGGATCTTCCAATAACAATAATTCGAGCCATCTAACACAGGAAGACGCTTATTATTAGGATTAGCCGGATCATAAGCCATGACACCTAGACCAAGCACTTAGTATCGTCAAGTGACCTGCTCTGATACCAATTGAAATTGTCAATGGCTTGACTGGACAGAGATGTTACCGTAGATGTTACCCAACACCTTTGATAACACACTGACGGACAGCACACACACACACTCCGAAATAAAACAACTTTAAAAGAGTTTTGCAGCGGAATTAAAAGACACAAGAGTTAATTTTCTCAAGTTATATAATTATATAACTTGAGGATAGCTCAAAAGCCAAGACTTTATCTTCACTATATAAATGATTACAAAAGCCGAAAGTTTCCTAACTCTATTACAAGTAGAAAACGAATAGATCAAAACACAAACCCTATTCTACCCAAAACACAATCAAGTCCAAAGTACTTGAGAGTGGAATAACAAAGTATGGGAGAAAGGGCAAAAGGAACCAAGGATGTGTTTTGTCTCTTGTGCAAGGAGTGTGAAAGATGTGTGTAATTGGTATATCTTCAAGTCTCCACACCTTGCCTATTTATAGCCTTCAATTGCCTTGGAGGCTACTCCAAAATAACAGCTCTTCTTGTTAAAATCGTGTGAGAGGAGTGGAGAATATTCTTGGCTTCTTCTTCACATCATACGCCAACTTCCCTAGAAAGTAGCAACCGAATTCTTGAAGCCCAAGTCCATGCTTTATCACCTTGTACTCTCTTGCTTTCTTTGTATTGTACACTTCAAATAATCAGCAACAACTCCATGACTTGGTCTTCCCACGTTTTTATTCCTTCTTCAATTAATATGGACCAAGCAATAGTTACACGTAAATCTCCTATTTACGTGTAACTCCTTCTCCAACTTCTTCCTTGTTTCTAGCAATTAATCCAACCATATATTAACCTGAAATATGGACCAAAAAACACATATATCTTGCAAATAATATTAGACATTAGGATATAAAATAATATGGAAAGAATTATTAAATTACAAATCATTACAGTCCGGGTAACACCCAACTGCCAGTGATAGCACCTGTGGTAACACCCACAGTCTGCATTAACACCTTGGAATGCCATAGAAAATTGGGATCCCGTCTCAATTCGGAACCGATCAAGCCGGACCTTCACAACAGTAGTTCAGAGTGCCGCAGCAACAGTTTGGGATGCCACCACAGTTTGGTTCGGGACAACAGTCAGGAGCCCCTCCTCAGAATGATGCTAGTTCAGCTGCTCCTAACACAGCTTCCATAAACCCATTTATCACTCAGGGATCAATGGGCCACCAAGCCCCTAATCTAGTTTCATCAGAATCCCCCGGACCGCAATACCCTCTCGGTTATGCACCCTCGCCACAGCCTGGCATACAGTTCAACAACCAGGGACACCAGCCCGCACCTAGGCCTGTTTATGAGCCTTACCCTGGAAACCCAAGCTACCCGGCTACATCAGGCCTGCCTCCGCCCTCTTTGCTGGTTAAAAGTCAACAACAAGCCGCAAGGTTCTATCCCTATGCCCAGGCTCCTACTCACGCCCCCCAGGGTAATTCGGGCCAAGGACAGGTTTTTACCTACGTCCCCGGACCGGCCATTCCATCCACCAGTCTGCCGCCAGTGGTAACTCCCCTCTCCAGTTCCGTCACTGGTCTGAATGCCATGGCTCCCCCACAAGACCCTCACCTGGCCTGGTTCATGGAGCAACACAAGGAAATGAAAGCGCAGATTGCCGAATTGACTGCTAAGAAATCTGCCTTCCGGCCTACGGACCCGGACTCCATTGTTCCCCTGCCCCACAAGTTTGTGATGCCTAATCTGGACCTGTTTGATGGGACTGCATGCCCGAAAACTCATCTGGACACATATACCTTGGCAATGAAGGCCAAAGGATGCACCAATCAGCAGTTGGCTGACTATTTCAGTCTCTCTTTGAAATCCAGTGCTCTAAAATGGTTCTTCCGCTTAAAACCCGAGGCCAGGGCTACATGGGACCAGATCACCAGCGCTTTCACAGAGAAGTATAAAGCTAATTTGGAATGGGAAACAAATAGAGTTGATCTGCAGACAACCGTGCAGCGTCCCGATGAGAATGTCGGGGATTTCTACAAGCGGTGGAATCTGAAACTTAGTGAGATGGCCATCCCTCCTTCTGAAGAGGAACAGTTGGACATCTTCCAGTCGTGCCTGAAACCGCATTTGAGAACCTCCCTCAGCCACTTCCCCTACTCAGACTTACGTGCTATGGTTAACTCCGCGGCTAAGTTTGAAAAGGCTTACAATCAACGGAGCTGCTGCACACCTTCTGAATCTGAGCTCCTCCCTCTAACACTGTTCCTGCTCCTGCTAAAGGTAAAGAGGTGATCAACTACGTAGGGCAGGAATGTAATAATGCAACTCCTTTTGCTCCCAGGAAACCAGCTAAGCCCAAACCTCGGGTCATAAACCTCGAAAGCTTCGGAATGCCTCTGAACGACATCTTTAGAGGATTGGTGAAAGAAGGCTTGCTGCGGCCTATAGAAAATTTCCAACCCAGGAATCCGAATGCTCCCGTGGATACTTCTAAGTTTTGCGCTTTTCATCAAGCCCACAGACATCTGACAGATAATTGCTATACTCTGAAGAAGGCAATCCAGAGGTTGATAGAGCAAGGGAAGTTGGAAGGCCCCGGGGGGCCTAATACAGTCAAAAATCCTTTTTCAAGAAACCACAACCAAGTAAACATGATTGAAGCCGGAGAGCCTTCACATGCCCAGGAAGATGTGGAGACCGACAAAATACCTATGACCAATCTTGTCGAGAATCCTGAATTCGGAATCCCTTTCAGCCTCGAGAGTGATGAACAGACCAATCCTCCCTGGTCCCATGTTACCCGTTTCTTGCAAGAATACGAAGCCCGCTACTTCTCGGAGAAAGGGATAGCTGATAATGAAGAGCTGGGGCTATTCAGATCAAATCATGAGAAAATCATTTATACGAGGTGGCTGGAACAATCAAGGAGGATTGAACGAGAAAGTTTTAGGCGGGTGCCTGTGCTGGGGCTTATCAGCAAAGAGGCTGAAGAGCACCTGGAGTTAATACACTTCTGCAAGTTGGTCCTGGGAGAAGCCGAGTACGATCCCAAGGACAGTGAAGATGAAAATTCAGAAGAAGAGGATGGTTTCCATATCCTACCTGGGGTCAAATACGTGTCGCCCCCTCTCACTCTTCCCCCTCAGTTTCTGGGAGGAAAAGCTGAGTCGCAATGGGGGCATATGACAACTTCTGCGGTTGCACGCACCCATCCTCACCTAACAGATTTAATCGGCATTCTCTCATAGCCGAAATCCCAGTAGTATGGGATGATGATTCTGATGACAGTGATGACGATGATGATGATGAAAGCGAGGAGTCAACTGAGGCCCAAGATCCAGAATCGGCTTGGAACGGTCATGCCGGAAATGACATCTCGGGTGCCGGGCACAATGGATGGTTGTCAGCCAGTGACGATGAAGGGCCGCCAGAAAATGTGGGTCAGATACCGATGGGGACGGGCCCCCACGAAGTGTTACTCGTAAGATGTACTTGTGGTCAATGCCCGGATACTTCAGAGGATGAGGAACATCAAAGCCCACTTGAAGAACCATACATATCCGAAATCCTAGAGCACAATGTTCCCTATAAGGACTTAGCGGGCGAATGGAGAAATTTTATTGAGGCATTGGTTGAAAAGGGAGGTTTTCAGCAACCGGCAGATGATGAATTCGTAAACGTCATCGGGTCTTTTTCTTCCTTCCCTAGAACAGATGGCATCACAACTGTAAGGGTCACTACCGAGCCGCTCGAACACACCGAGTGCATAGAGTCACTGAAAAGGGTTATCGCTCTAAATGTCTCCCCAGTTGCCTTCATACCCATGGACCCACATGATGCCTTCTTAATTGCTCCTGCACCCGACAATGGACCCCGGGTACTCCTCATTTGGACCCAGATATACCGAGCCGCTACGTCAAACTGTGGAAGGGAGCATTGTCTATCCTTTACGTGTGGTTGCCCTATTTGCAAAGGCGAAAGAAAAAAGATGTATGATGAAATGGAGGCTGACAGTCGTAAGATTGAGGAAACTTCGGAGGACGACTATGAAACCGAGGACATGAAGGCCATGAATTTTCCTGGGGCTGAATACGTAGATGTCGTTGAGTTCAACACTGCTTACCATGCTTTGGGAAAGGGATTCTCAAACGTCCGATCCAAGCAGATAGTTGAAAATCTGCTAGAGAAAGGGAGACTTACTCCTATCCTCCCCGATGAGAAAGTAACTATGGTCAGATCAAATCCACCCCGAGGCAAAGTGACAATCCTTGTCAGGATCACCCGAGAAGAGATCACCTTCCCCGAATGCATTCTAGCTCTGAGAGAAGTCTTGGACACTGGCATGATACCCGATGCACCCCCTGCACAGAGCGCCATAATCATTTCTAGCGCCGAGTATTACAAAAAGGAGCCAGATTGGCTGCACTATACCGGAGATGAAAAGGAAAAGCCACCGAGCCCTGAGAGTAGCAATTCATGTTGTATGATAACTATGGGCAAGGCAAGCTATGATTATGAGGATGAATCAGAAGATGCCCTAGGTTTGTGGGCCATCCAGGGAACAGTGGCACAACCCCAGGTTCAAAGCCCTGTAACCTGGGAAGCAGTTCGGAAGGCTGCCCAGGCAGGAACCGGTACAGCTCAAGCTCAGCCTCTCACCATTGCCAAGCTCCGTCAGAACCAGTGGCCCGTAGCCAAAAAAGCTCCTCCGTTGACCTTGGCAGCATTGAAGAAATCTAGTCAAGAAGCAACTGATAAGGAAGTCAACCTGTTGACCCGATCCAGGCAGATCTACCAGGGGAACCCCAAGGCAGATAAGAAGACAGCAGATCAAGCACCAAGGGAAGACCGTCTCCCCTATGCCAAGACAGCCGAAACTCCTGACCCCGAGAAGGAGGATCCCGTGCTCACCCAGTTGAAACAAACTCAGGCCAACATCTCTTTGTGGTCCCTGCTTACCTCATCTTATCCCCACAAGCTAAAGTTGGAAGAAAGCCTGGCCCGCAGGCTGGTCCCTATTGATGCTACTCCTGATGACGTGATACAATTGATTGGGAACATCCACTACGGGAACATAATCACTTTCACAGACCTTGATCTCCCTCAGTTCGAAGCCGATCATAATGAGCCCCTCTTCATCACAGTCCAGCTAGATGAACGGCGTCTCCCTCAGGTTTTGGTTGACAATGGGTCCGGGATGAATATCCTCCCAGCTAGGATCATGAGTCTTCTCGATATCAAGTCCACAGATCTGAAGCCTTCCTCCCTCACAGTTAAAGCTTATGATTCAACATCTCGTACGGTACTTGGAGTCGCTACTTTGGCCCTCTGGTTTGACAAGAAGATGATACTCATGGAATTTCAAGTTATCGATATCCCAATCACCTTTAATGCCCTGCTGGGAAGACCTTGGCTGCATCAAGTTAAGGGGGTTGCTTCGAGCCTCCATCAGTGTGTGAAGTTCATCTCGGATGGGGATTTGACAACCATTTATGGAGACCTAGTCACTTTGGAGGGCACTGATACGGGTGGAATACCTATTCTGGAGATCAAACATGACGAGGAAGGTCTCATGCTAACAGGCTTCACGGTCGAGCCTCCTAAAGCCCAAGTTTGTAACGTAGATCTGACGATCACTCGGGACAAGATCCCTCCAGTCTTGAAGATGATGAGAAGGATGAGCTACCTGCCTGGTCTCGGTCTGGGGAAGCATCAGCAAGGAACTCACAAAGTTATTGAGGTGAAGGAACAGAAAACTCGCCACGGCCTGGGATATGAGGCCACCTCGGTGGACACTGCGAAAGAGAAGGAAATTGCCCGAAAAAGGGGAGAAGCTGCCACAAGAAGGGTCCCGATCAACGGCCCTAAATCTCTCCCTTTCAGTCCTTATTTGGCTGACTACTTTGTAAAAGGTCCTACACAGCAGGGTAGCGCCCCAGTCAAAGAGCCTACTCCGGCAGAGGGATGGATGAAGTTACAGCATGACCTTAACAAGCTCAGGGGAACCAAGGCAAATCCGGTCCGTAGAATGTTTTTGGATCTACCCAAGATACCTGGGGCTACCACTACCATGGAGAGCGAGTACACTTTCAAAGGCGTGCCAAGCCTAGTAGATCAGTTCGAGAAGCTTGCCACTGTGGTCCTGACTGCCCAAGAAGGCCCAAAGTCTGAGTTTGAGCTGACAATGCCGAAAGCCAAAGCTACGGAATTCCCTTCAGACGATTGGGACAGTCCTGTTATGCAACAGTTATTCGGGGAAGAGGTCCAGGTGCCAGATTTGATCGACTTTGGTTCAGTTAAAGAGATGGTAGCAATGATTGAGGAAAGAGGACAGAAACAGTGCAATTCCCGAGTCATAAGGCCCCTGATAGCAATGCCACTGAAGAATTGGGAAACTCTCTCGGGTCCGGCCGCAACCAAGGAGGAAATGATCACCAAGCTTGGATTGGTCCCCCATCCCCTTGTGTCAACCTATGTAAAGTCCTCTGAGTCTCTCATTGTCGAGTTCGAGTCTCTAGAGTCGTCTGATGGCCTTACGCCTGAAGACTACGAAGTTGTAGCCAATGTTGTATTCCCCTTTGTTCTTAATGAAATGATGGACCTTTCTGAGTATCCCCTGATTGCCACTCTAACTAATGATAAATTAACTAATAACCTAAAAACAGTTAATAATGATTCACTAGATAAAGAAGCAGACACATTAAATGAACAATATATTAAAGAAATCTTTAAGCAGGTTGTTCGGAAAGAGGAAAATCGAGCCCAAGCTGCCGAAGAGGTTTTGACAAGTGTGAATCTGGGAACTGCGGAAGAGCCTAAAGAGACGCAGATTGGTAGTTTCTTCGAAGGAACCGAAAAGGATACTTTGATTGAGCTGCTAAGAGAATTTGTGGATGTGTTTGCATGGTCCTACAAGGATATGCCTGGCCTCGACCCTTCCATAGTTGAACACCGGATACCGCTCGACCCGGAAGTCAAGCCAGTAAAGCAAAAGCTGAGAAGAATTAAGCCCGAATGGTCTCTGCAGGTGAAGGAGGAGATAGAAAAGATGCTCAGAGCAGGGTTCATCAGGGTCATTGAATATCCGACATGGCTTTCCAACATAGTAACGGTGACCAAGGCCAACGGGAAGATCCGATGCTGCGTGGACTTCAGAGATCTGAACAAGGCTAGTCCAAAAGACGATTTCCCCCTACCAAACATTGACATGCTGGTGGATACCACGGCCAATTATGAGGTTAAATCATTCGTTGATGGTTTTGCCGGCTACAACCAAATCAAAATGGCAGAGGAAGACCAAGCCAAGACAGCCTTCACGACCCCTTGGGGCACGTACTGCTACACGGTTATGCCATTCGGACTAAAGAACGCCGGGGCTACTTACCAGAGGGCAGCCACAGCTTTGTTCCATGACATGATCCACAAAGAAATTGAGGTCTATGTGGACGATATGATAATACATTCCAAAGGATCCGATGGCCAACACTTCGCTGATCTGAGAAAATTCTTCGGTCGCCTCCGAGACCACAGCATGAGACTCAATCCAGCCAAATGCACCTTCGGTGTAAGACGAGGCAAGGTGCTAGGATATATGGTGACGGAACGGGGAATTGAAGTAGACCCCCAGAAAATCAAGGCCATAGTCGAAATGAAGCCACCTCGGACGCTGACAGAAGTAAAATCCTTCATGGGAAGACTGCAATACATAAGTCGTTTTGTAAATCAGCTAACCTCGATCTGCGAGCCAATCTTCAAGTTGATGAAGAAAAGTGCCTACACGGAATGGACTCCAGAATGCCAGATCGCTTTTGAAAAGATCAAGGCGTACCTTGTGAATCCCCCGATTCTTTGCCCGCCACATCAGCAAAAGCCACTATTGCTATATCTAACTGTCACGGATACATCAATTGGGGCTATGTTAGCTCAAGAGAAGAAAGATTCCAAGGTTGAAAATGCCATCTACTTCGTAAGTAGAAAGCTTCAAGGAAGCGAGCTCAATTATTCTGCTTGTGAAAAGACTTGCGCAGGCCTGGTCTGGGTAGTGGGAAAGTTGAAACACTACATGCAGTCTCACCCGATACATCTGGTCTCGAAATTGGACCTCATCAAATATTTGTTCGACAAGCCTTCCATTTCTATGAGGTTGGCAAAGTGGTCGTTCTTTGTGGATGAATATGACATCACTTATGTGACAAGAAAATCCGTGAAAGGGCGAGTAATGGCAGAGCAGTTGGCCGACTTCCCAAGTAATGAGTCCCGAGGACCTGAGCCCCAATTCCCCGATGACGGAATCTTTGCTCTAGAAGGAGAAAATCGTTGGCAGCTCTTCTTTGACGGGGCATCAAACAAAAGAGGAAATGGGATATGAATGCTTCTGGTCGATCCTACTGACGAGCACACTCCCATAGCAGTAAAGTTGAACTTCGAGGTTACCAACAATGCTGCTGAATATGAAGCTTGCATAGCCGGGTTGGAGGCCGCTCTCGAAAGGAATATCAAAGAATTGGAAGTGTACGGTGACTCTGCCCTCATCATCAACCAGGTCTCTAACAGATGGAAGACCGTAGATCCCGGTCTGCAGAAGTATCACACTTACATGGAGGAGCTAGTGACTCAGTTCAAGGAGATCAGCTTTCATTACTTGCCCAGGGATCGCAACAAATTCGCAGATGCTCTGGCAACACTAGCCTCTCTCGTTGAAATACCTAAAGGAAAGTCTGTCAAGCCATTCAGAGTCGGGAGAAGAGAAAACCCCGCTTATTGCTTTGAAATCAAAGTGGAGGCCGAACCGGCCAATGATCCCTGGTATACCCAAATTTATCAGTACTTGAAGAATGGCGAAGCCTCTTTCAAAAATGAAGATGGGGAATACAAAGAGGGAATCAAAGCGAAAAACCTCTCAGCCCTGAAATGACTCGCCTCCCACTATGTCCTTTTGGGAGATATGCTGTACAAAAAGCGTTACCAAGGCCCCCTCCTGCGGTAAAAAATTGACTTACACAAAAAAGGGGCTTGACTCGAGATGGGCTAGCCTCAAAAAAAAATAATAATAAAAAAAAAAAAAAAAAAAAGCAAGCAAGAGGCTACCGAACTCATGAAAGAAATACATGGTGGTACCTGCGGCCCCCATATAAATGCTCGGGCTCTAATGCAAATCATACTGAGAATGGGGTACTTTTGGATCTCCATAGAAACTGACTGCATCCAGTTCGTCAGAAGCTGCGACAAATGCCAGCGGTACTCGAACCTCAACCATTTGCCTCCACACGAGCTCTACTGCATGACAACCCCTTGGCCTTTCGTCACTTGGGGAATTGTGTCATAGGCAAAATCACACCATCAGGCAGCAACGGCCACGAATTCATCCTGGTAGCAGTGGACTATTTCACCAAATGGGTTGAAGCCAAATCCTACAAGGTCCTCAACTCAAAGAAAGTAGCCCTCTTCATCAAAGAGAACATCATATGCAGATACGGATTGCCGGCCGAAATCATCTCAGATAATGGATCCCACTTTGAAGGGGAATGCGACAGGCTGCTGGCAGAATTCAGAATAACCCGTCACAAGTCATCTCCCTACAGGCCCCAAACTAACGGAGCCGTCGAAGCAGCAAACAAGACTTTGGAAAACATCATTCGGAAGATGGCTATCCGAGGCAGAGATTGGCCTGACAAGCTTCACCTCGCTCTCTGGGGATACAGAACATCCGTTAGAACAGCAACCGGAGAAACGCCATTTGCTCTCACCTACGGAATGGAAGCCGTACTCCCAATCGAGCTAGAGATTCCCTCACTCCGCGTGCTATTAGAAAGCCAGATCAACGAGGTCGAATGGCTCCAGAGTCGCCATGATGAATTGGCTCTGTTAGATGAACGCCGATTGAGAGCCATGGAACATATCCGAGCTTACCAAGGAAGAATGGCCAGAGCCTTCGATAAGAAAGTAAAACATCGGGAGATCAGGGAAGGTGACCTCGTTTTGAAAGAGAAGCCCCCAGTCCGCATTAACCCGCTTGGCAAATGGGAGCCTGTCTGGGTCGGACCATATGTCGTTCAGAAAATCTTCTCCGGAGGAGCCATGCAACTTGCAGACCTCGACGGAAATCCTTTTGTACACCCAGTAAATGGCGACAAGCTGCGCAGATACTACGCATGAAACATCGAGTCATCTCCCAATAAAAGTGCTAAAAGAGTAATACCCAACTAGGTTGAAAACCCGAAAGGGCGGCCTAGGTAAAAGACAGGGTTGCACCAAAACAAAAAAAAAACAAACAAAAAAAAACCAAACAAACAACCAAAAAAAAAACAAAAAAATAACAAATTAACCGAGTCGAACTACGGAGACCTGAGCCCTTTGGTCCAAGGGAAACGTAGGTAGCCGGAAACGGTTCGGTCTAAAACACAAATAAAAGTCATGCTTTGTCATCAACACATTGATCAAGCCATGAAGGCGTTTTGAAAAACTCTAAAGCAATTCACATATTCATTACAGTTAAAAGCTTTTTGATGAGTCTAAGCTCGGTTCACTCCTACGACTTACAACCTGCTAAAAGAAACTAAGATACATAACAACTAATGTGCCTGCTATGGCTAGAAAGGGATACTCAAAAACCTCAGGTCACTCCAAGCCACTCATACTAGCATCCCCCCTCTTCCTTCCTCCTCTTCGGGTCTTCTTCCTCTGAATGAACAGGAAAAATGTCAGTCTTCCTCCTACCGAGCTCTGGTGTAGGGACATGATCTATCAAACCAGCGTCTGCCAGGGCCTTAGTAGCCCTAGCCTCATCTCTCATCTCCTGTAACCGAGCCGGTAACATAGGAACCCTCCCTTCTTGTCTCTTGACATAAGCCTCGTAGTCAGTCACAACGTCTCCACTCTTGTCATGAGGATTGGCCCTCTCCTCGGTCCTCCTCATCTCTGAAACCGTCATGTCTTTCACACCAACAATGGCCTCACGCCGCCTCAAAATAGCCACCTGAGTCTCCCCCAAATGCCTCTCGTACCAATCCAAGTACCAAGTGGTCAGAAACACGTGCCCTGGAGGCCTGATGATAACCCTAGGAGGAAAGACGTCATACCTCCATGCTCGAGAAAGGAATGGGAAAACTGAAGGGTCATCCATCGAAACAGGGGCCACCACCCTGGTAGCTATGTCCTCAAATCCCTCCAAAGGAGTCTGCTCCAAGCCAAACTGTCTCCGAACCAGAGCCGGGATATAAAAACTGGACTGAGAAAGCCCCGGAAGCATGACCACATGAGAACCATCCTGAAGTACTCTCCGAGTCTCTACCCGCCAATGAGGTACCAACCATCTGATATCCTCAGTACCGCGACAAGCCATCCAATACTCCCATGAGCCCTGATCATCAAGATCTACAGTAACACCTCTCCTGGCAAAAGTCTAAGGTTTGACCGCATCAGAAGTTTCGCGAAGAACCCCCAGGCGCTCCATCAGCCACATGGTCAACAGAAATGGGCTGCCCCCGTGCATATACCGCCTCCCGGTAGCCAACCTGTCAAGAGCATAAAGAGTCTCTCCCAGGATCAAGGGCACAACATCCCGGCCCAAACGACAGTGAACAACCACATCCAGCAAAGCCCAGTGACAAATCCCAAAGGAGTAAACCATGAACAAAGTCCCAAACATGCAGAGTGCAAAAGCATCCCAATATGCATCACCAACCACTCCTAAACTCCTAAACCTATCAGGAAGACCAGAAATGTCAAAATGATCGGGACCACGGATCATACCTGTGCTTCCTCCGGGGAAAGATGAAGAAGGTTACACAACCTATCAACAAAGGAAGCTCCTCCGGGCAAAGGAATCGCAATGTCCTCCACCTCGGGACCACCAAGCAGAGCTCGAAATTCTTCAACAGTCGGGACCATCTCATTGTAGTAAAAACAAAAGACATGTCTTCTTGTATCCCAAAATGAAGCGGAGGCCCTCAAAAGCTCATAATCCGGAACCAATTCTTTGAGAGACCACAAGCATTTTATCTTGTACCTTTCCTCAAAAAATGATCTCCTCTCGTGCATGATCTCCCGGGACCACTCTTTGAACTTGTTGAAGAAAGAAATTTGAGATGCTTGGGACAATTTTGAAGGATTTTTCATGAAGTTTTCCATGGCTTTTTCTCTCTTCCTCCCCGAAAATGCAGTTTGAAATTGGTGGTTGAAGAAGGTGTTTGAATTAAAAGAGGGGAAAACCAGATCCAAAGCAAAAATTAAATGCCAGTGTCAGACTTCAACCTCATCCGCGTGAACAGGATTGAGCCTCATCCCCATCCGCGCAGACAAGAATGCTACCATCAGAAAAAAATCTGTAGCAAGTTTTTACTGCTGCACCGCGGAGGAATATTTCATCCCAGCCGCTCGAAACCTGCACAAAACCTGTCCAAAACAGTTCATATACCAAACATTCACACCCTTGTCGGGCTCATGCAACATCCACATGCATAATAAATAAAAGAAAAGAAAAGAAAGTAAGTGACAATAATCCTAGATTATTACATTCCAAAAAAAAAAAAAGAAAAAAGTGTGCATGAAAAATAAATTGTATCTGTCCCAAACAGGCTGGTCACTAATCAGAATCATAAGAAGCTAGTGCCTTCCCCCGTTCTCTCTTGCGACTCGTGCCTATATCCTCTGCAGCCATGAACATCTCGGGCTCGGGGTCGTCATCCTCGTCTCCAGAAAGAGGCTCGTCCGGACCAGTAGGAACGCCACGATAGGGCAGGCCGAGATCTGCGAAAAAGTCATACCCAAACGTGAACGCGTCGGATCCCTGGCCCTGTGAAGATGATCCGCCCTGGTGCCAAACATGCCCCTATCCATGTAGATCCCCGAGAATGACGTGATCCGGAGGCAGCTTGATGGAGGAAAACTCCCTCTTGTAATAAAAACCGAGCAAGTGTACTCACTACCGGTGTAGCAGTATGCAAATGCAGGGGTCGAATCCACAGAGACTCGTTGGTAAACAAATAGAGTAAAAGCAGTGAATTTTGTAACCAAAGATTATAGATTTGATTTAAAAACTAAGAGCATAAATTAAATAACAAAAACTAACTAAACGAGAAAGCAGATTATGAGCAGAGATTCGTAGATTGGATTTCACTTCACCATCATTCTATGCAGAATTTTACTTATGAAACATTAACTCAACTTCTAGGGTGCATTCACTTTAGCTAGGATCGACACGGTTAGGTGGCCGGATTACAATCCTAAATACTCTTTTTAATATTGTAGTTTCTATTACGGTTCTACAATATGCCAAGAATACATTAAGAACGAAAGAATACAAGAACCTAATGTTGATCCGATTCTATTACGGCCTCAATTAAAGTTATTCAATTAATAGTGGTCTATGTATCAAGATCCCAAATTAATGGCGAATTCAATACCCAATTATTCAAAGATGAGTTCGTATCTTAACATACGTCTCGAATCTAAGAACAAGAAATTAAAATCTATTAATGAACTAGAAGGAATTAAATAGAAAGAATTAAAATATTAATGCATAGAAATCCGGCGAAGATCAAAACAATCTACAAATCTAAAGAATTAGCTACTCATAATTAATAATAAAAACCTGGAATTTGGAATAACTCTTCTCTTCAATTGTTCCAAGAAAAGAAAATAAAACAAAACTAATGATATATGATAATACGTGATATATGTTCTAAGATGATCCTCCGTACTAATGTGGCTGCAGAATATATATAGACAGGGTAACAATTCTGGACCAAAACCATGAAAAGACAAGTCTGCCCTTGAATAATACGTAAAACTGCTGCTTGACGACGGAGTAGCGCGGCCGCCCTAACAGCTGGCGCGGTCGCCCTAGTTGGCAGCAACTTTGGCCAAGAGTTGATCTCCTTAGCTCGGCCGCCCTTAGTGATTGGCACGTCCGCCCTTATAAACAGAATGTTTGTGCGTGAACTTTGGCCTGAATTCACCTTGGCCCCAAATGGCCTTGAATGGCCCTAACAGTTTCCCTCCTGGCCGGCCCTTCTCCAAATGGCCTTGCAACTTGGCCCCAGAATGCTACAAATGGCCGGCCACTCTTGATAATGCAATGGCCTTAGTTTGTAATATTTATTATTCGTTTCGTCTTGCGATTTTCTCTTCGCACTTTGGCCACTATAATGACTTCTTTTGCACTTCGCTCTTTAGGATTTTATTTTTCATTTAATCCCACGAATTTTTCTAAATCAATTTCGTCCAAAAATTCCATATTTCCAGTTCAGTCCCTGGATTTTCCAATAATTCCAATTTAGTCCAAAAGCTTCCAAATGTCAGTTTTGTCCCAGATTTCAGCATTGTTGCACTTCAGCCCCTGTACTCATTAAATACTAACAAACCACATCAAATACACATAAAACTCGGGAATCAAACTCAAGGAAGGCCTAAAAGTGGATCATTTGGATGGGAAAATACACATCCATCAAACACCCACAAACTAACCTTTTGCTCGTCCCGAGTAAAACAAAACTAAAAGAAGTAAAATAAAACTACTCTAAATATTAATAATAAAACATTAAAACAAAATAATTATTTTTGGGATGTTCTATCACAGATGATTCATTGGCCATACCAGTCTCAGATTCTCACCAACACACATAATCAACAAGTGCCACCACAGTAATGGGATTACAATCACATTGAAGCATAAAACTCATAATTTTCCATCGCGACCTGAATGATGAATGAATTATGGGAGGTCACTGCCAACAACCTAAGATTGTTTATGGATTCACTAAGCGATGCTCTAAATCAATATGTCATAGACAGTACAACCCAAAAAAGGACACTCAATATTTTTATACATCAACATGGGGTTGGGCACAAATGAAGGTAAGGACATACGAAAATATAAAAGTGAAACTAGAAAGTCTTCTTTTAACAATACATCCTCCACTCACCCTTATTACTTTCCAATGTGCCAACCCACAAACTAAATTTCCACTACTTCCTTTGGTCACCTTGAAACAAAATTTCCACTTTACATTAGAGAGGGCAAGGCTTTTTTTTTTTTTTTTTTTTTTTGCTTTGCACAATTACATCACGAAGAATGTGCATTCAATATTTTTTTTTATCAAGCCCCTCTTTTCATTACATAACATGACCCTTTTCTTTATTTTCGTGACCACTTTCCACTCGATCCTTTGATTATCAAAACATCCCCCAAAATATCCCCATTCTTTCCCTAGTTTCACTTTCTTGAAAAGGTGAGAAAAATTTAAATTTGTGTATAGGTTAAAAGGGTAGGATGAGGATACAAATGAAGGCGAATGGTGGTCTAAGATAACCTCCCACATTGTGAGAGATTCCATTCTTTTTTTTTTAAGCTCAAAATGGGTTCTAGCGGAAAATTTTTAGTGACTAGAAAGTTTAAGGCTCACAAAACGGGATTCAAAGAATAGCCACATATATCAAGTAACCTATTGACGTGTTATTGACAATCATGCAAACATGTTCTAGGGACCCCGAGAATACACAAAGTGATCCCATAAAAGGCACCTAAGTTGATGACAATGACCAAGAATATGATACGGAAGTGAGAGGTGGTGCAATCATAAGTTAAATGAATCAATGCAATCCCAATCACCACACTAATGATAACACATGTGATTTTAAAATTAAGGAACACTTTAATCATCACAGACTTTGGCCAACATCCCAACTATGAAAAGAACAAAAATTTTTAAATTTTTCTATTTTTTTGGAGGGTGACACTATATACACTCCCCTATAAACCCACAAACTCGGAGAGTTGCCCACCCCCAAACTCAAAACATGCTATGTCCTCATAGCAAAGAGAACAAAAGCGTGCCTTGGGTTCGACAGATAGCAAGACACTACTAAACAGTAATTAACATAAAAATAAAACATACCTCATTGGGTTGCCTCCCAAGCAGCGCATTTGGTTAAAGTCGTTAGCCCGACTATGGTCCCAAACTTACTTGGCCTTAGCTTTGCGGCCTTTGGACCATCTCTTTTCTTCACGGGCACAAACACCCTTTTCTTCCCATTTCAGCTCTCCATTGTCCACAAGTAGGGGTAAAGCCACATTTATTTTTGAAACTTTACGCTTGTGCTTACCCCTCTTTCTTTTTCTTTTCTTGGGGTTTCCACCCCCAAACTCATTTTTTTCTTCAACCTGCAGAACACCATTCTCACAACCAAGATCAAGAGAGTTATCATGCACAAAAATATTTAAAAATATAGAATCAGATAAATCACTATAACTCTCCTCACTAACTTTACGTTTTGAAGGCCCTTGTGGTAGATGTGATGGAATCGACTCTTTATGGGAGTTGTGTGGGGAGTGATACGACCCGTTACTCCTAGAGTATTGGTCGGCTTTAGTGTTACTAGCCACGGGACAAACGTCCGCATTATCCTCACTTTTATCACATCCATTCACATCATAATTAAAAATTGGAAAATCATTTATGGCTCCTACAAAACCATCTTTGGCGGAGATTTTCTTATCATTTTTAGACATAACAAACTTGCATTCTTCCCCCATGCCTCTCAAGGACACCACCCCTTGACACACATTAATGGTGGCCTTAGTGTCAAACATAAATGGCCTCCCAAGCAGAATGGGAGTTTTCAGTTGCTCCTCACTTGATCCCTCCATACACATCACATAAAAGTCAATGGGGATAATGATTTTATCAATTTTAACCAACACCCCTTCAATAACCCCTAAGGGTCTTTTAATTGAGAGATCCGCCAATTGTAAGTCTCTCATGGGTGGTTTCAACTCACATACCCCCAAACTTCTAAAAACATGAAAGGGCATCACATTGACACTTGCCCCAAGATCCAACAAACCTTTAAAATTTTGACCCCCTAAAGAAATTGGGATAGTGAAACACCCGGGGTCTTTTTGAACATGTTTAATCTTTTCAAACTCCACACCTCTTTAGGGTGTGGTTTTCACAACATTGGGGGAATGGGTTTCTAAATTTAATGCAGAAAATACATATTGAACCTCCCCCATCTCATCCTCTTCCTCACTAACATTATCACTATTATCACATTCAAAATTATCAAGGGAAGAAAGAAATACCTCCTCAATTTCCTCACTTTCATCCCACACTGTTGTGATTGACTTTGCTTGCTCAGGTGGGTTCTTCTCTTTCATCAACTCTTGGGCAACCTTCACAAGTTGCTCTACTTGTGTGCCCATCTTTTCAAATGCAGCATCTGTATTTCTGTTGCTTTGCTGCATCTCCATCCTTAACTGCTGGACTGCCAGCTCCCAAATGGTAGTGGCACATGAAGAGGTCTCACTTGCTGATTATGATGGCCACCCCATGGATTGTAGTTGCATATTGGTTACCTTGGGGTGGTGGCCTTGGTGCATATCCATTGAAAGCATGTGCCTGTTCAGGATTATACAAGAAATTTGCTGCACTTGGACACATATTAGTCACATGAGATGATAAACCACAATTTGCACAATAATCAGTAATAACATTGGCACCAGCAGAAGTGCCACAAGCAGTCAATTTATCCAATTTATTATTTAAAAGTGCAATCTGCTTTGAAATATTATCACTAGCATTCAATTCAAGTACCCCCCTTGTTTTATCCCTCGAACTCTTTTGTTGAGAGTTAGCACTCAACATCTCGTATAACGCTTTAGTCTCATTCGGGGTCTTGGCTCCTATTGAGCCTCCAGCAGCATTGTCAACCATTGATTGACCATTGTCATTCAAGCCATCATAAAAGGCTTGGTTTAGTGAGGGTAGTGTGAAATTGTGTTGGGGACATTGCATTAACATTGTATTAAATCTTTCCCATGCCTCATGAAAGGGCTCCCACACATCTTGGGAAAATGTCATCAATTTCTGTCTAAAACCAGCCAAAAGATGATGTGGGTAATATCTTTTAAGGAACACATCTTGTAATTCTTCCCAAGTACTAATGCTGCTCGGTGCAAGCATCATCAACCATGTTTTAGCCACTCCCTTGAGAGTGTAAGGAAAACACTTCAGTCTAATTTGCTCCTCAGTCACTCCCTGTCATAACAAAAATTGAGCAACAACAATAATATACTCTTTAAGGAACGTAAGTGCATTCTCACCAGGCAATCCGTGAAAGCTTGGCAACATGGCAAAGTATTGTCCTTTGACCTCTAGATTTTTGGCTGCATCGGACAGCACTATACAAGAGGTAGATGTGTCTACCCTAGGTCTTAGGAAATCATTCATAGTCAGCGCCGGTGGTACTGCCATCTCGGCTTTCTCTTCCTCTACCTCGGTGGTGGAGGGTTCTGATTCGGTGTCCGAATCCGAAAAGAGAGGATTAAAGAGGGGATCGCCCTCAAATGCTTCCTCAAATCTATTTATGTTATCGTCCAATGGCACCAATGTAGGCTTCAAAGAACGACGACCTTGCATTCACTACCTAAACCTACTTGTTTACTTGCAACAAGTCCCCGACAACGGCGCCAAAAACTTGATGGAGGAAAACTCCCTCTTGTAATAAAAACCGAGCAAGTGTACTCACTACCGGTGTAGCAGTATGCAAATGCAGGGGTCGAATCCACAGAGACTCGTTGGTAAACAAATAGAGTAAAAGCAGTGAATTTTGTAACCAAAGATTATAGATTTTATTTAAAAACTAAGAGCATAAATTAAATAACAAAAACTAACTAAACGAGAAAGCAGATTATGAGCAGAGATTCGTAGATTGGATTTCACTTCACCATCATTCTATGCAGAATTTTACTTATGAAACATTAACTCAACTTCTAGGGTTCATTCACTTTAGCTAGGATCGACACGGTTAGGTGGCCGGATTACAATCCTAAATACTCTTTTTAATATTGTAGTTTCTATTATGGTTCTACAATATGCCAAGAATACATTAAGAACGAAAGAATACAAGAACCTAATGTTGATCTGATTCTATTACGGCCTCAATTAAAGTTATTCAATTAATAGTGGTCTATGTATCAAGATCCCAAATTAATGGCGAATTCAATACCCAATTATTCAAAGATGAGTTCGTATCTTAACATACGTCTCGAATCTAAGAACAAGAAATTAAAATCTATTAATGAACTAGAAGGAATTAAATAGAAAGAATTAAAATATTAATGCATAGAAATCCGGCGAAGATCAAAACAATCTACAAATCTAAAGAATTAGCTACTCATAATTAATAATAAAAACCTGGAATTTGGAATAACTCTTCTCTTCAATTGTTCCAAGAAAAGAAAATAAAACAAAACTAATGATATATGATAATACGTGATATATGTTCTAAGATGATCCTCCGTACTAATGTGGCTGCAGAATATATATAGATAGGGTAACAATTCTGGACCAAAACCATGAAAAGACAAGTCTGCCCTTGAATAATACGTAAAACTGCTGCTTGACGACGGAGTAGCGCGGTCTCCCTAGTTGGCAGCAACTTTGGCCGAGAGTTGATCTCCTTAGCGCGGCCGCCCTTAGTGATTGGCGCGTCCGCCCTTATAAACAGAATGTTTGTGCGTGAACTTTGGCCTGAATTCACCTTGGCCCCAAATGGCCTTGAATGGCCCTAACAGTTTCCCTCCTGGCCGGCCCTTCTCCAAATTGCCTTGCAACTTGGCCCCAGAATGCTACAAATGGCCGGCCACTCTTGATAATGCAATGGCCTTAGTTTGTAATATTTATTATTCGTTTCGTCTCGCGATTTTCTCTTCGCACTTTGGCCATTATAATGACTTCTTTTGCACTTCGCTCTTTAGGATTTTATTTTTCATTTAATCCCACAAATTTTTCTAAATCAATTTTGTCCAAAAATTCCATATTTCCAGTTCAGTCCCTGGATTTTCCAATAATTCCAATTTAGTCCAAAAGCTTCCAAATGTCAGTTTTGTCCCAGATTTCAGCATTGTTGCACTTCAGCCCCTGTACTCATTAAATACTAACAAACCACATCAAATACACATAAAACTCGGGAATCAAACTCAAGGAAGGCCTAAAAGTAGATCATTTGGATGGGAAAATACACATCCATCACAGCTCCATGCTGGAATCCATGAAGGGAGAAGGGGGAGTGTCTGCAGAATGCTCAGAATGAGTAAGGGAGGGCTCTCGCTCTACTGGCGCCGGCTGTGCTCGTCTCTCCCTGCCCCGAGCAGCCCCACGAGTGACCATCCGCTTGATGAACCTCTTAGCCCCGATCACCTGCCGCACCAGCTTCTCGACAACCGTGGCCAGGAACTGCACAGAAACAAAGACTTTAGAAGTGGTTGAAGCTAAAAAAAAAAAGAAGAAGAAGAGACAAAAGCGATAAAGAGACATACCCTCATATCCGGACGAGGCCGGAATGCTCGGGGGGCCCTCTCAGGGATAGAAATCTGCACTCTCAATCTCACCCCATCCTGGAAGTATGCAAAGTCTGACCGAGGGTACCGTACGACCGGGATCCCCTCTCTCTCAAGCACCTGGGGCGTCCCCAGCCTCTCCAGCACAAACGTCGAATACGGCACGTCCGTCACAAACCCGGAAAAGTGCTGGCCGCCCCGATAAAAAGCCCAAGTCTCCGAACCCTCGGTCGGGCTCATCATGTCAGCAGGAGGCTCCATAGGTGCCAGCAAAGGTGCGCCGTCGCCATGCTGGCGCGTCACCCTATCCCCCAAGTAATAAACGTCGCAAGACAACCCCCTCAAGATCCTCCGCTCCACCGTCCATCTCTCCGCGCCCTTCAGCTGCTCCACGTCAAAACGGCCCCAGGGGTAGAACCTCATCCTCTCGTCTGTCTCCGCTCTCATAAGGGGCCGACACTCCTTGTACTTGAGGGTCGTGCGCCCTCGAGCACCCCTCTTCTCCCGAGCCTATCTAGTCCAGGAAAGCATAGTCGGATATGCCCCAATGTGCTCCGCCGGCTGCCGTCACATCCTAATGTCAAAGAACTCCAGAGCCCATACCTGCAAAAGGAAAAGATTTCATCAGCTAAGTTCGGAAAAAGGAACAATACATGCAAAAGGAAAAGAAAAGGCAAAAGCTTGTACCTCCAGCGGAAACTCAAAGCATGAAAGGGAACTCACAGCCTTCCGGCTGTACCTGTCTAGAGCAAAGTAAAGCTCTGCTAGCCCGGCCTCCCCCCAGGCCACCTCTCCAGCTCTCTCCACATCCGTCAACATCCTCAGCAAAGCAAACACCACCGTCCCCTCGGCATGTCCAAACAACGTACTCGAAAAAGCGAACCACAGAAAAGACCTAGCAATCTGCTCAGCAGCAATCCTCTCATCACCCGCCTCATACCTCGCTATGCTCTCCACAATCTTCCCTTGAATCACCGCATACTCCATCCCCATCCCCTTCTTGGGAATGGGGACAAAACCTAAAAGATCCTGCAACTCCCTGTCACTGTAGCCATCCCGCGACTCGATGCTACGTCCTTTAAAGGACAAACCCGTGATCGCAACATAGTCAGAAGGCGTAACTGTAGCCTCGTCCCAAAAGAAATGGAAGGTGTGGGTCACGTCCCACCAATGCTCCGCCAAAGAAAAAATCAAGCCCTTGCTCTTCGGAAACTTCACCAATCCCCTCAAGCACTCAACAAACTCATACAACCCAGTCTCAATAACGATCTGCCTCGGACTCATCATCGCCCCCTACCCAAGATCGGAAGCTGGTCCCACAGGCTAATCACAGACTCTCGATCCAGGGTCTTCGCCTTATTCAACGATCCCGCACAAACCGATCACCACCTCCGCAAAAAGAAAAGAAAAAGAAAAAAAGAGAGATGTCAATAAACAGTTGCATTTGCATAAAGTTTTGAAAAATTCGGCAGCATAACGGCATACAATGTACTCAACCCCATTTTTCTCGCACAAAAGAAAAAGTTTTTTCAGCAATCACCATTCATCATTCATTCATGCACAAAGGGACATGTCAATGACAATGAGTCAACCGAAGCAAAACTCCGTCCCATTTTTTCACAAAAAATCCTATTTTTACAAAAATGCACGCATGAATAATTCTTTACATTCACCTCATAAAAATATCATCTCATTGCGAAAACCCCACATGCAAAAGTCCGTCCCGTATTCGGCAAAAATTTTCATCTCATATTTCAAAAGTGGCGAATCGCCCCTTCTTTTTCAAATAAAAATGCATATTCGAATTACCCATATACTCAATACAACATGCAAATCATCAAAGTCAAATTTCAAGGCCAAGAAGCATGATTTTCGAATTTTCAAAAGAAAAAAAAAATAAGAGAAAAAAAAAATTCAATTTCGAATGAAGTCAACAGAAGGAATGAATGGATTCGAGATATACCGTGCGAAGATCCGGATCAGTCGACCAATGCTGCCACATATCTGGGTAGGATTCCTCCGCAATCGATTGTGAAAGCGAATAATGTCTCCGCATCCTCACGAGCTCTAGCCTCCTCTCTGTAATGGGACCGCGTCCCTGACCTTGAATAGTAGCTTCCCCGTGTTTCATGGCTCGAAAAATCGAAGAAAACGGAAGGATTTTGGAGCTTTTTGGGCGGCAATGGCGGATTCTCTTCTTTCTCTCTCGTAAAACCGCACAGACTGTGAAGAGGAAGAAGAAAGGCTGTGGCCTTTTTAAAACCTGTTTAAACTTCGCTCCTGTCCGCGCGGACAGGATTGAGGGGTAAAATTCCCCTTTTGCCCTTTAAAAATCCAGACTTTGCAGTTTGACCCCGGACTTAACTGAGGATAACCAAAGTTAACCCAAGTTAACCGACAGTAAAACGTAAGTCCGATTTTTCCGATGAAAGTTAACGGAATCCCGTTTCTTTCCTCATTTTCATCCCCGGCAGTAAAACGTAAGTCCGATTTCTCCGACGAAAGTTAACGGAAGCCCGTTTCTTTCCTCGTTTTCACTAACGGCGGTAAAATGTAAGCCCGTTTTCTCCAACGAAGGTTAACGGAATCCCGTTTCTTTCCTCGTTTCCATCCCCAGCAGCTTTTGAACTACGTATAAGCTTGATTCCCATTCGGGATACGTAGGTAGCCTACCACAGGTCCAGCCACTCGACCGATACGGTCATCCTTTTCCTCGGCAATAAAACGTAAGTCCGATTTCTCCGACGAAAGTTAACGGAATCCCGTTTCTTTTCTCGTCTCCAAACGTAAGTGCCGGCTAAAGGACCATCTATCCCAAACGTCAAGGGAATCATTTCAGGTTCGAGGCATATCCTCAAAGGTTCGAGGCTCCTAAAGGACCATCTCAATCCCAAACCATCAAGGGAAATCATTTCAAATGAAGTCCACTAAAGGACCATCTATCCCAAACCATCAAGGGAAATCATTTCAAATCAAGGTTCGAGGCACCTAAAACGCCATCCTCAAGGTTCGAGGCTCCTAAAACGCTATCTTCAAGGTCCAAGGCACCTAAAACGCCATCATCAAGGTCCGAGGCACCTCAAACGCCATCATCAAGGCTTGAGGCACCTTAAACGCCATCATCAAGGTCCGAGGCACCTAAAATGCCATCATCAAGGTCCGGGCACCTAAAACGCCATCATCAAGGTCCGAGGCACCTAAAACGCCATCATCAAGGTCCGAGGCACCTAAAATGCCATCATCAAGGTCCGAGGCACCTAAAACGCCATCTTTAAGGTTCGAGGCACCTAAAACGCCATCATCAACGTTTTAGGCACCGAAAACGCCATCTTTAAGGTCTGAGGCACCTAAAACGCCATCATCAAGGCTTGAGGCACCTAAACGCTATCACTTCGGTTTCGGCACACCAAAATCATCACCAGGTTGACATCCTAAAACAGTCACTCTAGGGTCGACGACTGAAGATAGTCGAAATACCCGAACTACGACTGGCTTGATTCCTCTTAAGGATACGTAGGTAGCCTATCATTAGGTTCAGCCATCAGACCAAAATGGTCATTCCTTCCCCCCAGGGGTCCGACCAAAATGGTCATCCTCTTTTCCCCAGCAGATTGGGACCTCACTTTTATCGACGACCCCACTTCCTTCGAAAGTGTCGTCGCCGAGGGGCTACTGTAAGTGTCCCAATCCGAACCGCCAATGTTCCTTCAGCCCAATTTAACGACTTCCATGTCGAATAAACAGTTAAGGGCATTTTGGTCATTTCCTAAGGCAATTTAACAAGAAAGGGCCTTAAAGGAATATCAAAAATAGGTCAAAAATCGGTTGGAAAGAGTCATTTCCAAGAAATTGACTAACTTTACATTAAATGCAAGCAGCCAAAACTGCTTTCTGCAGAGTCAGGCACGCCAGCATCCCCATCCGCGCGGACAGGGATGAGACTCAGTCTCGTCCGCGCGGATACTTCTGAAACCTAAAATCTGCCTATAAATACAATCATTCTCTCTCAGTTTAACAAGGCCAACCATTCAAACCCTACTGTTATATTCACGAAAATCCCAGAAAACAGCCTAAATACCAAACAAAAACACTCATCCAAACACCAAATTCAAACACAAATCTTGATCACATTCAAGCCCCAAACACAAATCCAAGGAAGATAGGGTACAACCATTGGTAAAACCTCCTTCTCCTTATCTTAATCTCCCTCATCCATGCATACATCTCACATTTTAATGATGTAACTTGTTTATTTGCTTATTGTCCATCCCTTGTCCTAGATCCAAGAGGATCTCCATGGAGTTCATCTCTATGGATGATTCTCTACAAGGATCCATATTTTTTAGCTTGTTCTTCCTTTTCTTTACATAATAGTTGTTACTTGATCTTTTGGCCTAAAGTGTGGTCACCTTGGAGTTCATTTCCATGGATGATCACACTAAATGGTTCATATTCTCATTTTATGTTATTAGTTCTCTCTTGACCTAAAATGTGGTCACCTTGGAATAAATTTCCATGGATGACCATTTTAAATGGTCTAAATTGTCTTTACTTCCTTAAAAATATTTTTCCTAACCTAAGATCTTCACCTTGGAACAATTTCCATGGATGAAGATCATTAAGGTTTATAGGTTACAAAAAGGGTGAAGTTGATACATTGAGTTCAAAGATCTCAAGGATGGTTATCTTAATGACCACCTTAGAAATCCACTCTAAAGTTGATACATCCTTAACCTAAATTCAATTTTTATACATTAATCTTTGTTTTATGTTAAATCTCCCCATCCCAAGCAAATGAAATGCTTTCAAGTCCTAATGTATCCTAAGGATGGCTTGATATAGTAGATCACCACTAATCATATTTAGTGATCACTAATCAAGGCCTAAGGAAAGTGGGGACAAGCATGGATGCCAAATTCAAAAATGTTTTTACTTATCATTTTCTGTTGCAAACTCCAGTTCTGATTCTGTAACTCCAGTTGACATTCTGAAATCTACAGAATCAGACTGGAAAGCTGCAAAAAAAAGAATATTACTGTCACATCCGCGCGGACAGGATTGAGCCTCGGCCTGATCCACGCGGACATGAATGAAATGGACAGACATTTTGTTTTTCAGTCGTTTTTCACTCACAGAAGCACACTTTTTGGTAAATTTCAGTCCAGTCCAGTTAAAACTTTATTTCCAGAAAACTCCTTTTGCAAAACACACACACATACACACAAATGGTTTTAAGCTAGGAAGACTCGTTTTATGAGGCATCCCGGGTGAACACCAACGTTCTTCCCGGAATGTAACGTGACCTCCGAACCCATTTTTCTCTAATTTTGGGCATTTTTCAAAGTTTTGGCCCTAAACTAAAAACGGCGTGGCGACTCCGTTTGATTTTTCAAAATATAAAATGGGTACATCACAAAAACTACTAGAAACATACACAAATTACTCTAACTTAGATTAAATTCTTAAAATAAAAATGTTCCCAGGATTGGAAATCGAATAATATGTTGTCAATAAATAAATCAAGTCTATAAAATTATAATTCAAGTCATAAATCAAGGATGATACGCTATATTGTGCTAACTACTTATCAATGAAGACCTAGCACATGTATTTTAAGACTAACACGGCCTATCTCTCGAGGGTTCTTTTCAAGTCAATATCCATTAAAGTTCATGTTAATATCCACGTATTTTTCACTAAAGAATCATCCCTAAGCCATTAAAATACTCTCGTGATTAATGAAACCTAGTTCAATTCATATGATTCCGTTAATCGAGATTCACAGCTAAGTCCTTCTCTCGATTTACTAAAATCATATAAATAAAGACGTCTCCTTACTTGTAGGCGTGACAAAACGATATAAAAAGAATTGATTATGAAATGGTAAAAGAGACTTTAAACATGATTAATAAGAATGACTACATTATGCCGAGTTTTCAACCCAAGAAATGGATTACTCACTAGCCATAATTGATACAAGCACGAAGAAATGATGAAATAACATAGAAATATAGATAGGATTAGAGATACTTATGCTTGCAACTGTAGGAAACAAAGGCTGAAAATAAAACCTTCAATATTGTATTGCACTTTCAATCTTCAAAGACATACGAGAAATCTAAGAACAATTGATAAGTCTTGAAGAATTGTGTAGAAGTATATTGCTAGAGTATTTCACTATGATTTCGGGGCATTTTCTCATATCTAAAACAGATTACAATGGCCTCTTATATAGGCATTTAGGCTAGGGGTCGAATCTCTTAAAAAAGACACCATTTTGTCTGATCAGCAGGTGCTCGGCCGAGTCAAGGATGGTGCTCGACCGAGCAAGGCCTTCCAGAAAAACACTTCAATCTGGTCTCATCTGCTCGGCCGAGTCAAGGGTGGTGCTCGACCGAGCATCAACTGATTTGGACTGATTCTGCAATTTTCAAATTTGATCCTTCTATTTTCATAAGCTTTACTTTATGCCCTTATACTTCAAAAATGTACCTAAGCCCTGTATAATCACACAAATATATCAACCAAGCACAAAATTCGTAATATAAAGTAAAAGAAGCTAAATTAAACTAAATTGAACTAAAATTTAAGGTAAATGATGCAATTATAATGTTATAAATAACTATAAAATACTCCCTCCGTTTCAGGAAAAGTGTCATCCTTTTAGGGGTGACACGCAAATTAAGGAAAAAATGGGGAAGAAAAAATATTGTGAGTATAATTTGAAAATAGGAGAGAGAATTAGTGGAGGAAATAGTGAATTTAAAAAGTGTTGTGAGTGTAATTTGAAAAGAGGAAAGAGAATTAGTGGAGGGAATAATTAGTGGGATAATAGAATATTAATAAAACATTTTCTTTTTAGAAAAGGTGACGCTTCAAACAAAACGCCATTTTGAATAAAAAGTGACCGAAATTCTGAAACAGAGGGAAGTAATGTAGAAGATCTATAATTGCTTCCTTCAAGTAGCCAATTTCAAGTGCACCAATTTCAAAGTAATGTAGAAGATCTATAATTGCTTCCTTCAAGTAGCCAATAATTTAATTAATGATTAATGCTTCCTCAAATTTTCTTAATTACTCATTTCTCTCTTTTTAAAGATCACCTTCACCCAATTTCACACTCTTGCACCTTTTTTATCCTCCTCCCAATATCACATTCATAAAACTGTTTTCACCTACAAACAATCAATTTTGAATATTTCTTCATGATAAATTCTTAATTTTTAAGGAGAAATAACAATAGCTATCGATTTATCGAATTATTTAGACCAACTTTTTTATATTTTCTTTATTTTAAAAAAAAAGAGACACTACTTATACTACAATAATGCTACTAATTACCCCTCTGAATCACATAAAATGATATTTTTTCTTTAATTTTATTCAGTCACTTCAATTTAAGTAATTGTTTTTTGGAAAAAAATTATATTCATTGTAAAAAAAAATTATATTTTGCACTTTCCTTATTTGTATAAATTTATTGTCACAACTTTTTATCCGTGCGTTTAACGCACGGGTGCTACACTAGTGGATGTAAATGGGTTACGAAATCTACTATATATAATAGCAAATGTTTTTCAAGCTCCTAGAAAACTCCAAGTGGCACAATATCATTGGCCAATTTTTCCCTCATCCACCAATCACAATCATCCATTTGAAATTCAATATGTAAATGATTCTAATTTCAAATTTAAAATATCATATCAAATAGTTTTATTTATTCAAAAAAAATTTTTAAAAAAAATTATAAAAATAAATGATATTGTCCGTCCCTCTTTTTTTCTATTATATACTTTCATTTCTTTAAAAAATATTAACTTTTTTGATATAACTTTTTATAAAAAATTTCCCTACTAAATAACATCTCAAATCTACTATATATAATAGCAAATGTTTTTCAAGCTCCTAGAAAACTCCAAGTGGCACAATATCATTAGCCAATTTTTCCCTCATCCACCAATCACAATCATCCATTTGAAATTCAATATGTAAATGATTCTAATTTCAAATTTAAAATATCATATCAAATAGTTTTATTTATTCGAAAATAAATTTAAAAAAATTAAAAAAATAAATGCTATTGTCCGTCCCTCTTTTTTTCTATTATATATTTTCATTTCTTTAAAAAATATTAACTTTTTTGATATAACTTTTTATAAAAAATATCCCTACTAAATAACATCTCAAATCTACTATATATAATAGCAAAAAAATTTCAATCTCCCAAAAAAACTCCAAGTGGCACAATATCATTGGCCAATCTTTCCCTCATCCACCAATCACAATCATCCATTTGAAATTAAATATGTAAATGATTCTAATTTCAATTTTAATGCATCATATCAAATAGTTTTATTTATTCAAAAATAAATTAAAAAAGTAAATGTTATTATCTGTTCCTCTTTTTTTCTATTTTATACTTTCATTTTTTTTTTAAAATATTAACTTTTTATATAAAAAAAATCCCTACTAAATAACATCTCAAATCTACTATATATAATAGCAAATATTTTTCAAGCTCCTAGAAAGCTCCAAAAAGCATAATATCATTGACCAATTTTTCCCTCATCCACCAATCACAATCATCCATTTGAAATTCAATATGTAAATGATTCTAATTTCAAATTTGAAATATCATATTAAATAGTTTTATTTATTCAAAAATAAATTTAAAAAAATTAAAAAAAATAAATGCTATTGTCCGTCCCTCTATTTTTCTATTATATATTTTCATTTCTTTAAAAAATATTAACTTATTTTATATAACTTTTTATAAAAAATTTCCCTATTAAATAACATCTCAAATCTACTATATATAATAGCAAAAGTTTTCAAGCTCCTAAAAAACTTCAAGTGGCACAATATCATTGGCTAATCTTCCCCTCATCCTCCAATTACAATCATCCATTTGAAATTCAATATGTAAATGATTCTAATTTCAATTTTAATACATCATATCAAATAGTTTTATTTATTTAAAAATAAATTACAAAAGTAAATGTTATTATCCGTCCCTCTTTTTTTCTATTTTATACTTTCATTTTTTTAAAAAATATTAACTTTTTATTAAAAAAAAATCCCTACTAAATAACATCTCAAATCTACTATATATAATAGCAAATATTTTTCAAGCTCCTAGAAAACTCTAAAAGGCACAATATTATTGGCCAATTTTTCCCCCATCCACCAATCACAATCATTCATTTGAAATTCAATATGTAAATGATTCTAATTTCAAATTTGAAATATCATATTAAATAGTTTTATTTATTCAAAAATAAATTAAAAAAAAATTAAAAAATAAATGCTATTGTCCGTCCCTCTTTTTTTCTATTATATATTTTCAGTTCTTTAAAAAATATTAACTTATTTGATATAACTTTTTATAAAAAATTTCCCTACCAAATAACATCTCAAATCTACTATATATAATATCAAAAGTTTTTCAAGCTCCTAGAAAACTCCAAGTGGCACAATATCATTGGCCAATCTTTCCCTCCTCCACCAATCACAATCGTCCATTTGAAATTCAATATGTAAATGATTCTAATTTCAAATTTAAAATATCATATCAAATAGTTTTATTTATTCAAAATTTTTTTTTAAAAAAAATTATAAAAGTAAATGATATTGTCCGCCCCTCTTTTTTTCTATTATATACTTTCATTTCTTTAAAAAATATTAACTTTTTTGATATAACTTTTTATAAAAAAAATTCCTACTAAATAACATCTCAAATCTACTATATATAAATTCAAAAGTTTTTCAAGCTTCTAGAAAACTCCAAGTGGCACAATATCATTGCCAATCTTTCCCTCATCCGCCAATCACAATCATCCAATTGAAATTCAATATGTAAATGATTCCAATTTCAAATTTAAAATTATAGGTCCACTCCGTCAAGATAATACTCCCTCCGTCAATGGAATTTAGTGGCCAATTTTTTCTGTATTTCTGAGTTTATCGTATAAAAAATATTTGTTTGTTTTTTTTTTAATTGGCTAAAGCAAGTTAGAGAAAGCTTAGGGCAGGATTGTAAAATTATTGTTTGACATTTGAAATTAAAATTTAATCAAATATCTAAAATGAATCGAAATCCACATATTGAAAGGAAAGTGCATATTTTAAATGGAATCAAGATACTACTTTTTGTAAGTTATTTTCTATTATTATTTAGAGATAATTTTCCCTCATCCACCAATCACAATCATCCAATTGAAATTCAATACTCCCTCCGTCCCGTAATACTTGACACAGTTACTGTTCCGCACGGGAATTAAGGAAAAAGTAAAAAGGTTGATGTGTTGTGAGTGTAGATAGTTAAGTAGGAGAGAGAATGAGTGGAGAGAATAGTAAATTATAATGGTGTTGTGAGTATTAAAATAATGTAGGAGAGAGAATGAGTGGAGGAAATAGTAAAGATTCTTTGCCATTTTAGGAAGTGTGACTTATCAGTGGGACGCCCAAAATGGAAATGTGTGTCAAGTATTGTGGAACGGAGGGAGTATGTAAATGATTCTAATTTCAAATTTAAAATTATAGGTCCACTCCGTCAAGATAATACTCCCTCCGTCAATGGAATTTAGTGGCCAATTTTTTCTGTATTCCTGAGTTTATCGTATAAAAAATATTTGTTTGTTTTTTTTTTAATTGGCTAAAGCAAGTTAGAGAAAGCTTAGGGCAGGATTGTAAAATTATTGTTTGACATTTGAAATTAAAATTTAATCAAATATCTAAAATGAATCGAAATCCACATATTGAAAGGAAAGTGCATAATTTAAGGAAATTATATTAGACTAAATAATTAAGTACCAATTCAAAAATTAGGTTGAAAGAAAAGTGTATCATTGAAAGAAATAGTTTGAATTCCTAAACACCGTCAAGTGCTCTGGAATACCTAATCACATACTGAAGCTAAAGATTGGATGTATCGTCATGTTGTTACGAAATATAGATCAAGCTTCAATTCAGAATTGTGTAACGGTACAATATTGATCGTTACAAATTTAGGTACGCAGATCTATTTTGTTAGTATATAATTATACATTTATACAATTAATTATTTGATTATTTGACATAAAACATACTGTTATTTTAATATATATATATATAGGCAAGCACGTTGTCGAGGCAGTAATGTTGTCCAGAAAAAATGTTGGTAAGAAGGTGTTGATACCGAGGATGATTATTTCACCTTCTGATACAACAAAATTCCCGATTAGGTTTCAACAGAGACAATTCCCACTGACCGTTTCTTTTGCAATGACGATAGATAAAAGTCAGGTCAGTCACTCGCTCTTGTTGGTCTTTTTCTTTCAAGACCAGTATTTAGTCATGGACAATTAAATGTTGCTTTTTCTAGAGTAACTACAAGGAAAGGATTTAAAATGCTTATATGTAATAGTCATGAACAATCAGAAGACACGACTGCAAATATTGTGTACAAAGAAGTTTTTGACAAGTTGTAATATATTACATAAAATGATCTCATTAATTTTTTGAATTGTATTTACATTTAACTTTTACCTCAGTGTTTTATTCCCCGTCGGAAACCGACGGGTTACTCATCACTAGTACAGTATAAAGAAAAATGGAGGGATTTGTTTTAATTTTTTTGAGGTAAAAAGGGAGGGGTTTGTTTTAATATTTTTTTTGAGTGAATTTAATCGAATTTATTCAACAATTTTTAGGGCCTACTCCTACAACAATTCTCTTCCCTAAAATCCTTTCTCAAAATAGCAATCAGCACAAAATGATTTCTAATCAGCACAAAAAGATTTCTTAAACCCTCCATCCCTAAACCCCCAATTTGCCGAAACTTCAAACTTCTTCCGACGCAAATTTTCGCCGTCGATCATGTCGAAACAATCCAATATAGCAAAAATCAACGTCTCAAATTCCAGGGTATGGATAGTGATCGGCGTCACCGTCGCCGGCATCGTGATCCTAGCCGAGACACGCCGGCGTAGACTGAAGTCCAAGAATATGGTGAGAGAAGATTTCGGTGCTTTCATTGAACGTTTCGAATTGACTCCATTTCCTCAGCCGCCTCCTCCCGCCGCCCGACTGTCTCTCTCCGGTTTGACATTTGCCATCAAAGACGTGTTAGTTTTTTCTTCTTTTCCTTACTTCGTAATTTATGTTCTGCAACTAGGTAAAACTAAGTTAATACTTCTTCCATCTGAACAAGAGTCACAGCTAAATAAGTCAAACTTAAAATTAAAGCTTCACGTTTCAAATGCGGCATCTCTGATTGTTTGATTTTGGTTGTGCAAATGATTCTTATACTGTACTGTGAAGTTTCTTAGGGCTCGTTTGGTAGGCTGATAGGATTATCATGTATTAATAGTCAGAAGACTATTACTCAAGGGATTAATTATACCACCCTTTTTTTTGGATTAATATGAAGGGGATAAGATGTGATCGCGTTATCCAGGTTGTTAGGATTATTACACCAGTTGCATTTAATCTACCAAACATCAAGATTATTGGACTAATAATCCTATCCAATGCTAAGAAGGGCTACCAATTACCAAACGACCCCTTAGTAAAAAATCAGTGGAGATTTTCTCATTTTGAAAGTATGTGTATTTTCTTATGAAAGGAGAATTAAAGCTCAAATTTGAGCTTGCTGACTCTTCTACTGGTTGGATGGAAGGGACCATATGTAAAAATAAAAAATAAAGAAAAAATATTTTAAAAAGTTGAAGATGTGATTCTGGACAAGAAAAGAGAGTATTTTTCGGAATAATGATAGAACTCAACTTACTTTGGCAAGTGCATACTGTAACAATGCTTCCTATAAACTTGCGCCTCATGAATTCAAGCACTGTATTGTGGGTAGCTTGTAGAAAATTCAGTTAATGGTACTGGACTTGTCAGGGTTTTAACTTTTAAGGTAATTAAGGCTGTATTTGGGGTTAAGGTTTATTACTTTTGTTTGCAGGTTCGATGTGAAGGATCACGTGACAGGGTTCGGAAACCCAGCTTGGAAAAGGACGCATGAACAAGCAGAGAAGACTGCTGTTGTGGTAACAGCTTTATTGAAGAATGGGGCTACTTGCATTGGCAAGACTATCATGGATGAATTGTCTTTTGGGTCTCTCTCTTTATCTCACACTCACATGAATGCTTAAATTTTCCAATTTTGTGTGTGAATACATCTCATTTAACTCAGAGATCTCCCAGTTTGGTAGTTGCAGAATGTAGAACCGTCTGAAATTAAACATGCTGCACTTGAAGCTTTCATGTTTGACTTCCTTAGTTATATTATCATCAGTCACATGTAAACTGTTTTCGGTACTTCCCTAGGGAACATCTAGGTGGAAACATGATGTTAGGCATTGAATGCATCTAAGTTTGTGCTGTTTTATCAATTTTGTATAGAACGGAGGATCTCTGAAGATAATATATTTGACAGATACTTTAATTTTTCTCATCAAATGCCTTTTTTTTTCTTCCAGAATTTAAAAGAATATGACCAAAGTATATGAAAGGAAAGCACTATTGACTTATGTGACAATGGATATTCAACTACATCTTGCTTCCCCCTCCCCCCTTCAAACCTCATCGCAGTGAAGTATTTGTCCCATGTATCTAGCCCTTCTCTGTTCAGCCATGTTTGTGACGTCTTCTGTTAAGCCATAACTTTGCTTTTAGATGTTCATATACTCTCTCTCTCCCCCCTCTTGCTACATCTTACTTCCCTGCTCTCTATACCTTACTTTCTTCTTGATTACTTTCTGTTGTAATTTAATATTCTAAAAGTTTTCCTGGGTTGTAATTTCAGGGTAACTGGAGAAAATACACATTATGGAACCCCAACCAATCCACAAATGCCCTCATGCATTCCTGGAGGATCTTCAAGTGGTTCAGCTGTTGCTGTGGCATCTGAACTAGTTGATTTTGCTGTTGGTATGCCATTAATAAATTATCAATAATGTTGTGATAGGAAAGTTCTGAAGCATAACTTTTGCAATTTTTACTATCATGATGAAAGCTTGATTGGGTCCCATTCGCTATTACACACCAGTCGATAGTTGTTGAGTTGAATACCTGCAGTGGCGGATCTAGAAAATTTAGTGAGGGGGGTTAAATTTTGAAGTAACGGAAAAAGTGAAACTCACATTATTGAAAATGTAAAACTTTAATAATGCATATATAACCTATTTTCCATGGTCATAAGTTCAGTAGAAATAATAATAAGAAAAAGAGCGTTTATATAGAGTTAAAATTTTAATTACCTCAACAAAGAAAACAAATAAAACTCGAAAAAATGTTTATATCACTTCATCCATACCAAAATTTCTAGTTTTAAGTATTATCTTTAAGTAAATATAGAGTTAGAAGTAGTCTAGCAGTGCGATATATTCAAATCTTTAGTTCAAGTATTGACTTTAAGTTTTTTAGCTTCAAACTAAGACAATGAAAAAATGTCTTAAAAATTGGGGATAAAATGTTCATGCTACTTCCTTCGTACCAAAATGAATATCTGTGCTTTTATATAAGGACATTCTAGATTTACTTTTTTTATAAATTTTAATGACAAAAATGTATAAATATTTTACTATCCGGTCTTTACAATTTTAGTTTTATATGTATATAACAAAATTTGATTTTTTTTTTTGGTAAAAAAAACATATTTAGGGACTACTACCTCCGTCACAAATGAAGGTTAATTTTTTTTTTAAAAATAAATTTGGAAATTCATTTTGGGACAAAGAGAGTAATTGTTTTTAGAAAATAGACATTTAATTTGAGTTGAAAAAATAAAAAATAAAAAATAAATATTCATTTTGGGATAGGAGTACAAATTATAAACACTTTTTTGTGGGGGGTCATATGATAAAATTTGAAGGGGGTCAGAGTGAGAAAAAAATTATAGAATTACCCAAAAAGCTAAAGGGCCAAAATGGAATAAATGAAAAGTGAGGGGGTTCAAGTGACCCCTCTCAGCTAAATGTAGATTCGCCCCTGAATACCTGGTACCATTATCTTACCTTTTATTTTCACTTTTGCTTGTATCACTAGTATTTGTCATAGGCTTTATTTATTTATTTATTTATTTATTATTTTTTTTTTTTGATGTTTGTCTGTTCTTTTCAAAGGTTTGTATTGGAATGTGCTATGTATTGCTCTTAGATATCTTTTGTTCCAAATGTGTGTTTGTGATACTTTTGCAGGTACGGATACAGTTGGGTGTGTGAGACTCCCGGCTGCATTTTGTGGTGTCCTTGGATTCCGTCCATCTCACGGAGTTATATCTACTATTGGAGTGCTCCCAAATTCTCAGAGTTTAGACACTGTTGGTATGTAACTTTGGTATGTAACTTTGGTATGTGATTATTATGAAGGCCTTATTCAACATGCTTAACATGATAGTATTTCTTGCTAAGAAGTTAATCATTTCACCATGCTCACCTAGTGTGAGTGATCGGTGTGATTTGTTTGATCTTCAAATGAAGTTAGGCAACATATATAGTTTCTCAAAAGTACTATTATGAAGTGATTATTACTCGTAATTTAATAGCTGAATGGCTTAACTTCTACTGATTTCTGTTACATGACCATGTGATTTTTCAGGATTCTTTGCACGTGATCCATCTATATTGCATCGTGTTGGACATGTTCTACTTCAACTTAACCAGGTAGAACCTAGAAGGACAAGACGATTCATAGTAGCGGATGATCTATTTGAGCTTTCAAAGGTTCCACAACAGAAGACTGTATATGTTGTTAGCAATGTAACTGAAAAGTTATCAGGATGTAAGTTGCTACATCGGCCTATGTTTCACATTGGTTTTTCTTTGTCTTCCATGTTGAGTTTGTTCAAAGTTGTGCCATAATATGGTTACTAAAAATGCCAATTGCTAATCTAAAGATTCATAATGCCAATTGCTAATCTAAAGATTCATCTATGTCCTTGACTTTGCAGATCAGCCACCAAAGCATATGAATCTTGGCCAGCATATTTCATCTAATGTTCCCAGTCTAAAAGTATTTCGTGAACAATCCACAATCCTACAAAACGGAACATCTACTCTGAAAGCTCTCTCTTCTGTGATGTTTTTATTACAGAGGTATTACCTTTGTTTGTCTATTTTCTGCTAGTTTTTATATTTATTTATTTATTTATTATTTTTATTTTTGATGTGCGACAATGAAGTCTAAATTCTGAATCCCACCTTTCCAAGTTGAGACCCAAAAGGATATCAAACGCAGGTGGTATGAATCGTTGCCCATTAAACAACTTACTCTTAAACGGATTTTATCACGTGATAGGGAGAAAGGTAGACATGATACTGTCAAACAGATTGATCAGTTCTTTTTGTGCCCAGTAATCTTACCTGCGTTCCTTCTCTCAATTTCCCTGATATTTCCCTGAATTTGACTCTTCATTCCCTGGCAATTACGTTGCAAATCTGCGAAGTCTAGCTTGAGACCATTACTTAAGCAATTAGAATTTATCCAACACAGTGAGATATTTACGATTTTATGCCCGGAGATCTTATTCCAATTTTCCGATCATTGTAGCTTGAAGTGTTACATTCACACTGGTGCGAGACATTGAGCTAGTTTATGGCTAGATGTTTCTGGCAACTTGCATCTTGCAGTTCCGCTTGTTCTAGTGAAAAGCTGCATTTTCTTGATTTCTGTTTGGAGTCATCGTGAATGAAGCTTAGCTGCTTACTGAAGGCATGTGCTGGATTGAACATGTTTATGACGATCTGCAGGATGTTTATATCTCCTGGATTATTCATGCACCCATACTTTGGTAATCTGAATAAGAATTCAAATGTTTTATTGACACTGCAAAGCAATCAGTTGCTCAAAAAGGAAAAAAAAAAAAAGAGGAAAAGAAAATAATAGAGTGGCATGAAGCAACATTTTGTTACGGGCTGCTTTAGTTCAAGAACGCGTCACGGGCCTAGAGACGACTGGAAGTAAGGGTTTGGATATGCTGGACTCGACTATGTTGCTGGCTGAAATAGTGACCGGGGAAATAAACAAAGTGGCTGGGAAAATGAACAGATTTTTTTTTAATAGAAGTAGGAATTTTTTTATTGAGAATTCCCCAAAATTCCCTAATACTTTCATTATTCAGATTGCCTTTTATAGGCTTTACAATGTTTGCAAAATTAAATGACATAATTAATAAAATCCTCATCTGAAAGAGCAATCAAAACTTATCCCAATCAATCCTTATCTTGGTTTTTCATTTTCTTGGCTCCTGACTTTTCACCTTGTGGTTGCTTCCTTGTGCATGCATCATTACTCCCTCCGTTGACATCAAGCTTGTTCTCAAGCTTGAAGTTTAGAAAGTGAAGTCACTACGCATCAATATTCTTCCATGTTGCTTTATCATATGCATCTTTCTTCTGTAATGCAAATGCGCCAAGAATTGTCACTTTTGGGAACTAACAATATCAGGGAAGAGAACGGACATTTTTTTCTCTTGTTCATCCTTTTGTGACATGTTGGGCTTGACAAAAATGGAGGCAAAAGAGTTCACTGGTTGCTCATTCGAGATTGGAGGATGCACTGGGTTGAAGAAGATGATGGCAGGAGGTGGTTCCCCTATCCACGCCGCAATAATTCCTCGTCCACACACACACGTGGAAAGAAGATTATTGCCATTCGCCACTGTCACGCAAACTTTGATTGGAAACCCGAGTGAGAGAGTAGTTTTGGAGTTGATGAAATTGTAAGTGCTCCCGCAATCCTTCATTCCAAGTAAAGAGTTTTTGATAATTGCACTTGCGCTTGGAGATTATTTGGGCGATGAAGTCCAACATGGTGCAGAAGGAAACAATAGGCTTTGTGTGGTTGTCAAATCCTCCTTCTACGTTGTCATCTTCCTTCCAAAGCCTGAATAAACTTTTACGCGTATGCCCAACGACAAATGTTTTCACATTTGTAACATATACCTTTAGCGTCTCTTCCAGCTGCTTCTGCTTTGGATTTATATGTGCGGGAAAAGTTGGGCGTGTCGGAGAAGGACTTGCGGGTGGTGGTATTCGAGGAGTTGTTGGTGATAGAGGTGGTATGTTTGAGGCCATAGGAGGCATATACGGCTGTTTGGACGGGGAGGAAGTTCCTAGTTGTTGTTTTCTCCCAAAAAGTCTTGTGACACTGATTGCAAAAGTCAGATTTAATGGCCTTTGAAACTCTACGTCTAGTCTCAAAACTTCATCCAGTCCAGCTGTAAAAATTGAGATTTGGGCTTCCATACGTAACGGCGGAACATGGGATAGCAAAATTTGAAAATCCTGAATGTATTCCTCAATTGCGCGGCCTTGTTGCTTGAGATTAGTTAAGTCACTTAATGGGTTTGCCTCTTGGTTATAAGCGGAGCTGGTTTCTTGGCTAGAGATTTGCCCTTATCTTCAAGTAGTTTTGCCAACATCATTTCTAGCCGGGTGATGGATTCCTTCTTCATGCTAGAAACATCCTCCTTCGATAAAAAAGAATCGCTGATGACACCGGCAACGAAACCAATGTTACGGGCTGCTTTATTGCAAGAACGCGTCACGGGCCTAGAGACGACTGGAAGTAAGGGTTTGGATATGCTGGACTCGACTATGTTGCTGTCTGAAATAGTGGCCTGGGAAATAAACAAAGTGGCTGGGTAAATAAACAGATTTTTATTTTTAATAGAAGTAGAATTTTTTTATTGAGAATTTCCCAAACTCCCTAATACTTTCTTTTCCTCAAAACTTGGATGATTATTTCATTATTCAGATTGCCTTTTATAGGATTTACAATGATTGCAAAATTAAATGACATAATTAATAAAATCCTTATCTGAAAGAGTAATCAAAACTTGTCCCAATCAATCCTTATCTTAGCTTTTCATTTTCTTGGCTCCTGACTTTTCACCTTATGGTTGCTTCCTTGTGCATGCATCACATTTATGTCGTAAAATGTTCGTAACCTGTTTACGTTTTTCTGATACATTTAAAGCCTCATTTTTCTCGTATTTACTTGATGGTTTAGACTGGACTCTTACATTTAGTTGGTCAATTGGTAATGATATTGTTTATTCACTATATGATGTTAATGTAGTTTTTAAGAAATAATGCAATTTTGATAACAACAACAACAAAGCCTTAGTCCCAAACTGATTTGGGGTCGGCTAACATGAAACTTCGTTTGGGCTCGTCAATAAGTGGTGATAAAACAATGAAAAAGTGGAGAGATGGTAAAACACGATAGTTAAAATATACATTGTTTTACCTAATACACTAATTGTAATAATGTCAATTTGAATTTTGAATGCGCTACTGAGTGATGGGGTCTTTCTATGTCAGTCTTTGCTTATTGACTGAAACTTCTATGCCATTTTCTTATAGACGTGTCAAGATTATCTGATTGAGTCTCAACTCCTTTTCAGTCATGAATTCAAAACCAATCATGAAGAATGGCTTAAATCTGCCAAGCCCAGGTTAGGATCTGAAGTCTCTGATCGTATTCTTCCAGCAATACGCACTACACATGAAAACATAAAAGCTTACTATAAAGTCAGGACAGAAATGCGAGCTGCTCTACAAAGTCTCTTAAAGGTACACTACTTGCAAGAATTTGACCGTATTTACTGCCGTGTGAATGTATTTTGCCGTTGCTTTAGCATACCTTGTATTTAATATTGATTTGTTAGTTTTCCGGCTTTGGAATCCTAACCTTATTGAAGTGTTACCTTATGGGTAAAGCCATGAAGGTTACACACATCCAAGAGTCAAGGCCACTATTTCTTTACTTTTGCCAGTGGCAACATATGGCAGCATTGTGGTCAGAAGGGTTCTGAATGAAATTTAGGGTTTAAGTAAGCCGTATATAATCAAGTAATTGTCTACATTTTTGGTGAAAAATAGGGAAAGCTAAACCAAGTTTGACCATTCAGTTTATGGTTATTCACTTTTCGCTACAAGACAGTTGAAGTTGATTTGTGGTATACAACAAGTGGGACAATTATGTGCGAGAGGCTAAATAAAAGAGAGAAGCAATGAAACCCCAAGTCCTGATATTACAAGTTAGCGAAGGCATATATTTGGATAAGAATCAGCAACACAAATCTTTCGATTTTTGCGGACGTTCTGTATAAATCATGAACACATGTTTGAAGCATGGCTTTTTGGATAGGGGGAAAGCTGATATTAGCAGTTGCAAGCTAAAACATGCCTTTCTTTTTCTTTCATTTTCTCAATCAAGTTCATGTGTATTTAGTGCTGTAAATAGTTGTTTTCTTATATGAACTGCAAAAGCTCACGATGCTATTGGGCATGGGGTTAGATGCAATTTACTGATTAGTGTCCACTCGTAAGGTCAAATTTCTGCCCTTTTCTTTGTTTTATCCTACTTGATTTCTTCAAATGTTTTACTCCTATTTTTCAAGGAAGCACATGTCATCCTTGAGTCAAGATTAATATTCAAGATTTCAAATTTATAATTCTCCGTTCTTGCTGTTGCAAGTTGAACTCATCCATAACAATCATAAAATTTGAATTAGGAACCTGTTTTTCTAACCATATGCTGCTTCCTCGAAGCAAGACCAATGAATCAAACGTTCTAGTGAATATTTTAATTTTTTGTTTGTTTAGAAGTATCCGTCTGCCCTTGGTAAGAAGCTGTGTATGCAGAAATCTAGTGATATCTGCTTTTTTATGTGACCTGGAACTCTCTTGTGACAATTTCTGTTCGATAAAGACTATCAAATATTCAGGTAATTGATATGATTTCTCAACATGCGATACTACAAAGTTGAGGATACTATTGACTATACAGTTAACAAATTATGTGATCTCGCAAAACTATTGAATTTGAGATGCAAAAAGTTCCAAATTACAAATTTTTGGCCTGGCATGAGAATGAAGGGAAGCTATATTATATTGAAAAGTATTGCAAGTTGGGTAGGAATTGAGAGTATGACGAGCTATATTTTATTAAAAATTGCAAGTGGGCCATTAGTGGTCAAGTGTATGGGGTAGATTGAATAAAGAAATATTAAAGACTTTCTATTTTTGGACACTGTAATTTATAATGGTATGCGCAATATGGAAATTTTTATAATTGGAAACGGGACAGAGGGAATACATGCATAAATAGCCTTCATGATCTCTCCATTTGATATCATGATCGCAAGTGAAAAATAGAACATGATGGTTGGCAAAGCAGGATTTGACAACTTCACCAAAAGTGGACACTCATTTACGGACAAAATCTTTTGGAAATAGACACTCATTTAGGGACGGAGGGAGTGCCTTGATTTATCGGAAGGGGAATCATTAGAACCAGAAAAAAAAAGAAAAGAAAACAAGTGATGAATTCTCTGGAGTTGATTTGGCATTTAATATGACCAATGAGCATTATATGATGCATATTGTCTAGTCCATTGAAACTCCTTAACCTGATGCTTACAACATGGAGAAAATAGAACTATGATGTGTTGCTTCCTCTTTCGTTGAAGTACTTTTAGTTGTATCACATGATGATATCACTTCTTAATCAATGTTGTTGATGCCCTATTTTTTGTGATTCAGGACGATGGGATCTTAGTTGTTCCTACAGTTGCTGATCCTCCTCTAAAACTTAATTCAAAGAAAGGTTCATCTGTTGTGTTTCATGATAGGGCATCTGCCTTATTGAGTATTGCCAGTATGTCTGGCTGTTGTCAGGTAAGTTTTATCTCCAAGCTTCAAAAGCTCGTACCTTGCTTTTCGTTGTAAAATGTCCAATCATGTGATTTTCTTTTTCCATTTTATTCTTACAGGTTACTATTCCTTTGGGAAAGCATGATGGTTTTCCAATCTCTGTCTCATTTATTGCATTCCATGGAGCCGATAAGTTTCTGCTTGATACTGTCTTGGACATGTACACTTCCCTTCAAGAGCAAGTTAGCATTGTTTCCAGTTTGCCACGATTGCCGGATATGAATGGCAGCATGGATGCTTCTGAATTGTTGAAAGAGAAGGTTTGTTAGCTTCTTACTTGCAGCATTGATGTCATTCAATGACGACTTATGTTGCATGAATTTGGTGTGAGAGATGATTTGCATCAAGCAGCAATTTCCAGTACCAAACCTTTTTTCTATCTAGCTGTAAATGTAATTGTGAAGTGTTGACCTTGAGAAATTATTTTAGTAAGAACTTTCTTAACCTTCTAATGATAGTCGAGATGCCTATTAAGCTCCGAGAAATTATAACTAATTAAAGAGTACATGTCGATTGGGTGTGCTGGCTGGTCTATTTATCATGTTTATGTTTCAAGAAATACTTGAACTGTTTTTTTGTTAAATTTGCTTCGGTCCTGACAAATCTTGTTGCAGGGCAATGCGGCATTCAAAGGAAGACAGTGGAATAAAGCTGTGAACTATTACACTGAAGCTATCAAAATGAACGAGGCAAATGCAACATACTATTGCAATAGGGCAGCTGCGTACTTAGAATTAGGATGGTAAGTGCTTTTGCATTAATTGCGATATGGTTAGCATAGTTCAATACTTTGGATTAATGCCTTGTTCTGCCAGCTTATGAAACTCTAATATATCTTACAGCTTTCAACAAGCTGAGGAAGACAGCAGTATGGCAATATCACATGATAAGAAGGTAAGTGGACAAGCTACTGATGCCTATCGCATGATCACCAATTTTCCTCGCTCACTATGTGCATTCTTCTTTAATCACTTGCTTTTATAATATAAAGACTACTGTATGTGCATGGAATGGCAACTTAAAACGCAATTCTGTTCTTGTTTCTTATGCACGATAGATTGATGACTATTTATACTAGCTATAATCGAACTTGTCACCGGTGAATTGGGGGTGGTCAGTGTTGGTGGTGATGGGCTCCATAGATCTGCAGTTGATGAGGGCTGCGTAAGTCTCAATTGGAGAAAAGGAGGTGTTGATTTGAGAGAGAAATGAGGGTGATGGCGGTGGAGTGTCGGCAGTGCTGGGGTTGGGGTGGTGGTGTGCTGGCAATGATAAGGTTATGGCCGGAGGTGGCATGAGGAAAGAAAAATAAATTAAAATCTCGTTTGAGTATGTATTTAAAATAATAAAAGCTCTATTTGGTATTTTTCTTAATATTTTAATATATTTAAGTCATTTAATAAGCAGGGTTATATTAGTCATTGCACCCATGCACATGTGACTTGGATGGAAGGAGTCACTCCCTGAATGATTTATACCACAAGGAGGTAAAACCTCAAGAAAAATTGGTTAGGGAGGTGATCCCAGACATTCCCCTATTTAATTTTTTAATCAAACATACCAGCACTTTAACTTACATGTGAATAAATACTAAACATTATAAATATCCTGGATATTACACGTGCCAAAACCATACACTTAGTTATATTATTCGCTTGTGTATTCTATCTGCTTCGTTGAAATATTGCTTCTACCCTTGATGGATGGCAGATTAACTTATTTTGTGGGAGTAAAGAATGATGTAATGAACATACTTTTTTCTCCATGCAGAATGTGAAGGCATATATGAGGCGAGGAACGGCTAGAGAATCACTTCTCTTTTATAAGGAGGCTCTTCAAGGTGAGAGTCACACTATGGCAGTAGACTATTTTTCTTTTGAAACAGACAGCGGTGTCGATTAAGATTATTGTTCACAAGTCAAGACACGCTCTACACAACACATATTTAAAGCACATATTAAGATATCCATATAAGCTCCACAAATATTTTCATCATCCTCCTGAGCATAATTTTGATTTGACACAGTATCTTGAAAATTTGGGTGAATTTGACAAGTTTATTAGCTTTTTTTTAAAGCCAAATCTTGTTCTCTTACTAAAACCAGGGCTGTAATCTTGTTGAGCTGAGCGTATTTGAGAATTCATCATACTTGAACCCCTGAGCCGAGTTTTGGAGGAGTAAAGCTTGGGTTTGTTGGAAATATGTTGGCTCTCAGCTGTTCTGGAGCTTGTTTACGAGCCATGAATTCAAGTCATTCCCGGGGTAGTTTCGAACATAATGAATAATAGTCTATGTTAAAAAGACATATTAGAGTTGATAAGCCATCACAACTAATCTGACAAATAGCTTCACCTCCTTCACATACCAGTACATTGGATGACTAAAAAGGCATGTGGGCAGGAGCAGGGTCAGCCAAGTGTCAGGTACATAGACGGCTCGAATACAGATTATAGACCCCTTTTTAGTAGGAAAAAACATTCCTGTGTCAATGTGCATGTTCCTGTGTAGATGTCTGTTTTTTTCCGTGATGTTCACATAATAACAGTACAAAATTGTACTATACAGCACATTTTTGTTTTTTATGTGTATTTTTGTTAGTAAGTCTAATCAATTGTCCTTGGAAGGTTTCCGAATTTCCTTCTATTTGTACATGTTAATCCTTGGTCATAATAGTTTAAGCCGCTTTTATTGTGCCCCGTTCTTGCCTATCTGTTTGTTTCAAGTGGTATACTTCTGGTGCTTTGTAAAATGCAAAATATTGTTCGTACTCGTACAGAAAAACAACTTCCACATGTAGTAAACTTTTGAATATTTGGTTTGGAAGTGTGTTTGATAAAAAAAAAAACTATCATAGAAAGATACTGCTAAATGAAAGTGAATAGTGATGATACTTAAAAGAGAAAAAATGAGAACAAATCACACACAAGGTCTAGGTTTTGCATTCCTTGTGAGGTAATTCTTTGTTTGTTTGCCCTATGTGAATACTATTTGTACTCCCTCCGTCCCTAAATGAATGTCGAAAAACTTTTAAAATTTGCTCTTGATTGAAAAGGTTTTTGACATTCATTTAGGGACAGAGGGAGTAATAGAGTTTCCTTTATGTTGTTTGTATATGCAGATTTTAAACATGCATTAGTCCTAGAACCACAAAACAAGGTTGCAAGTATTGCTGAGAAGAGGCTAAGGAAGCTTCTAAGTTAATCAACTTTCTGCTGTTGAATGCTGAAGCAAAAGGGGCAAAGCTATTGAGTTTCCGTTTGGACACTAGAGATAGAAACTACTCATAGGAAGGACCACTTTCTGAGTCTTTCGGCTTTCAAGGGAAAAGCTATTGTTCGTGTACAGATTTTCGTTACGTGCATCAGTATTGGTTAGTTGAGAAACTATGATTCAGTTCTGCTGCTAGCTATGTATGATTCTTGTGGGACCAATTGGGGTGGATGGACGATTCCGTTCCATTCCATTCCATTCAAACAATTTGGGGGGGGGGGGGAGTCATGTCGATACATGCTTTGACTCTGAGATACTGTTTGATAAATGGAAGGAGTAAAATGGTCGTTGGGATTACATTACACTACTGAATTTAGAATGGTCCATATGAACTTATTCCATGTATTTTAGATGAGACTTAAATTGGAGACCAAATACTTTATAGTCAGGGGCGGATGTATGTATAGTGGGGAGGGGTCAATTGACCCCCTTGATTTTTGCATTATTTTTGTTTTGGCCCTTGATTTTTTTTGGAATTCATAGTTTTACCCCTTGGAAAAAGCAGTAGACCTCCCTGAAAAAAACAAATGACCCCCTCAGTTTTATGGTATGTCCTCTTTTTGGCAACTGGAGGAGGGAGATGCGAATTTGGGGGAGGAGTGGAGGAATGTGCCTATTTTTAGGGAAGTGGTTGTTTTCTTTATTGATAATTGTAATTTTTTTCGTTTTTCAAAAAAATAAAATAAAAAAATAATAATAATAATAAAAGAAAAGAAGAGAGAAGTAAAGAAGACGCAATTTTTTTTTTTTTTTTTTTTTTTAAAGTCATTTATTATTATCCCCAAATGTTTACGATGTTTTGTACAAAGTTAATCGTAGAGTTGAAATCCACCTATTTCTGTATGTGCAGAATGAATTTAATGGAAGTAATAGTAGTTTAATAATTATTTCAGTAATTTAGATTTTCATAGATTTACATATAAAATGAAAAGAATATTTCAATATTTGAAATGATATTTAGGAAAAGTTAAAAATAATTATGAAAATAGAAGAAGTTAACATCTAAATTGGATACTTTTTAGTATCTAATTTATATGTGATTGACTCAATGGAGTAATTCTCAATATCGAACATAATGTGCTCATTTGAAAAATATAGAGTCACTCTTATATACACCTCAAACTTCAGTTATTAAATTAATTATCTTTAAAAAACTTCAGAAGTAAACATTATTTAGTTAATACTCCCTCCGTCCCTAAAAATTTGTCCCATTTGACTTTTTAGTTGAACTTTGACCACATATGACAATTTAATTATGTTCATGAAATTCTAAAAATTCCTATTGATTCACCATTAATAATATTATCAACAACAACTTTTAGAATTTCATGAACATGATTAATCTCTCATAAATTTGAGATCAAAGTTCAACAAAAAAATCAAATGGGACAAACTTTTAGGGCCGGAGGGAGTAATATTTTTCTTAAAAAAAATAGACATTAATCAGGTATAAATTTTAGGAACGATACAATTTTTGTATGCATACTTACAAATTATAATTAATACTCCCTCCGTCCCATCCCATGTGATTACAAACCATTTTTTCGGGCACATTAATTAAGAAATATTATTAAGATAATGAAAATGTGTGGTAGGAAATGAAGAGAGAGAATGAGTGGAGTTGGTTGAATAAATTGTGTGGTAGGAAATGAAGAGAGAGAATGAGTGGGTGGGGTAGGGTGAATATAAAATAATAAATTTATTTCCATTTTGGGCAGTTTGTATTCACGTGGGACGGACCAAAAAGGAAATAAGTTTGTATTTACGTGGGACGGAAGGAGTATTTCATAATAAGAACTATTCCTTCATTTTATATTCAAACAATTAAATTGAAATTAACAATATTATATGATAATGCAGGAAACGTTCCGTTCCAGATCAGCCTTAGTCCAGCAATATGTTGCAATCCAGCTACTATGACCTGAAACCACGAACAAACGACTTGCCGGGATGGTCTCTGGCTAGGACTAGAGTCGTCAATACGGGATAACGGGACGGAACGACATTATGTTGTACCGCGACTAATGCGGGACGGGAGGGGACGAATTTTCGCGGGACTAAAATATTCCGTCTCGTCTCAAATCTATTGCGGGATGCGGGACAATGCGAGGCCCGTTGATTAAGCGGGATGCCTCCAAGGCCACGGCCAGGGTCGGCCAAAGCCACGGGCACGGGCACGGCCACGGCCACGGCCACGGATGTACATGCTTCAAAGTGTTTGCTACAAATATGATTGTTGAAGTTAGAACTTAAATGTCTAAATCCATTAAACCAAAAGTTTTGGAAAAAAAAAGTGCCTAGCATAAACTCATGTAGGAATAACTGACTATCATTTTTTCTTACCACGTTGTTGAAAGTCATATCATATGGCAGCATTATACTGAACTCCTTTCTTCCGATCTTAATCTACATTTTTTTTTTTCTTTCTATTTTTGTTGTTCTATTCAAAGGTACCAAGTCCCAAAATGATTTTTTTTTTTAAATTAATGAGACCCGCTTGTCATATTAACAATAAATACACACTTCTGATTTCCTATCCTTATTCTCTCTTCTATCTCATTATCACTATTACTATCTATACTAATAACACTTTAATATAAAATATATTTTTTAAATTTTCGTGCATTACTTTAATCCCGGCGATTGGACAATTTATGGCAATTGGACAACTGCATTGGAAAACGGCGTCAGCCCATTACTTTGACAGTTGAACGGTTATGTTCCCTATCCTTTCCAATTCAGGTAAGGAAAAGGAGGCATATAAAAGAAAGTGGTTTAATCCTTTCAACCTTTACTTCCTCCATATTCTCAAAAGCCTAGAAAGATAAAAAACAAGGAATTTCCTCTAGCGCTGAGCAAGGTCTTCCTCGTGATACAGTTGCGTCCCACCTCTTCAGAATCATCGAGGTACCCTTCGATTTCATTGTTCTAGGTTTGATTTTGAACTTCCCCCTTTATTTCGCCATGACTAGAACCTTTGACTTCGAGCTAGAAGTTAGGTATGGCTACAACTGCGTGAACCTTAGGATTTACAAGAGATTAGAGGGTCCATGGAAAGAATTGACCCTAGCTGAGTGTATCACCATCTTATATAGGTGGAGTTTGTTCTATGGGGAGATAGGGTTTCCAGCAGGTAAGAGTATGGGAGGCTTGGAGGCGGACGATCTACGGATCATTCGTTTCCGTCTCTTTAATAAATTGATTGACCACCTTATCATCTTCTATATCAAGTCCAATAAACCACCATTTCCTCGCGAGAGGTTAGCTTTCCTAGGAGAATCTAGGCGGTCCTTAGATAGCTCGAAATTCACTTCTACTAGGTCTGATTCTCCTGTTTTTGTGTCTTATGTAGATATGGCTTCTAACGATCAACAATCATCTTCATCGTCTAGCTCCTCCTCAGGCAATATAGTGAACAAATTTTGCTCCAAGGTAGTGCCAGGTCGGAATGAGAGGGGGTATATGGCCCCCAAGCCGGCTATTGGAAGGAAGAATGCTGAGTCCCATATTCAAATCCTCCACAACCACTTTAAGGTACCCCGAGGTAGGGTTGTAAACAAATTGAATCTTTTTGATTCGATTCGGTATTCGAATTCGATATTCGTATTCGAAAAAATCGAATTCGAATTCGAATTTTTATTTTGATTCGATAAGTATTCGAATAATATCTCACGATATTCGATTCGAGTATTCGCGAATATTATTCGAATAATATATATATATATATATATATATATATATATATATATATATATATATATATATATATATATATATATATATATATATATATATATATATATATATATATATATATATATATATATATATATGATGCTGGAGGAAACGTGCTTATCAATCTCCATCCACGTGGCAGGACTGTTCACTTGGCTCCTTGACCTGAAACACGGAACCCACGACTAGCCGGAATGGTCTCCGGCGAAGACCCTCGGGCGTGAGAGTAAGTACGGTGTATGAGAGCTAAATATTATAAGGAATAAGATGTATTCAATATAACAAAGAGCAATTATCTTGGAACGGTTGACGTTGCCTTGTATTTATAGTTGTTGATGAGAGTTATATTTGTGGTAGGATTGTATGAAATCCCTTAATTAGTGGAACAGATTCGTGATAGAGATCTTATCCATATATAACTCCTAATTTGTTTGGAGTCTCGTCACGCTAAGAATTATCGGTACGCCAGGACTCTGTAGGTTGACACGAAGATGTAGGTCGAGGTCGACTATTAGATATACGTCGACCTGACTGATGGGTAGGGCTGGATCGTACCCGAATAACATATGGATCGTAGAGTCGGACCAAGCTAGGTCGGGACCTCGTAGGTCGGACAATGAGCTTAAGTCGACTGATCATGATGATGGGCCTTGAGCCTAGTAATAATTGGGCCTAGTCCACTGAGAATGTGGTGGCAATAATATGCTGAGGATTGGGCTTTACTCGCTGGGCCCAGCTCGACACTTTTAGTCTCTTCAGTGGCCCCCAACTTTCTGAGTTGACTTTGTCGACCAGGAAGTTAAGAGAAATTTTGAGGAAGCTTGAACTGACCCGCAAGTCGACGTTTGAGTTGATGTTTACTCGACTAATAGTGACGTGGCTCAATCCTAGGCGTTGACCGTTGAACGGTAGGATCATTGGAAGCGCCGTATTTTGCAATCATTACTGTTTTGACGTTTGGACACCGCCTCGAAAACCGCCAAGACACATTTAATTAGGGAATTAAACGTTTGAATTTTCTTTTTTCCTTTTCAATTACGGAAAATACAAATACCCAAATCCTTCTCCTTTTCGAACTTTTACTCTTTTCAAGTTCTGGTATATCTCCGGCTACAGCAACGAGACAACAACTGAGTTAATTCGAGCTTTCGTCCTCTACAATAGCCCCTCATCGTTCAAACTGATTAAGGTATTCCTCTCACCCTTTAGCATTAGGGCTTAATTTCTGCGTTTTATTTGATTTCACCATGGCTAGGACCTTTAGTAGTGAACCCGGAGCTTGGTACGACTATTGCAATGTTAATCGGAGAGTTTACAAACACTTGAATGGAATATGGAGAGAGATGACGGTTGAGGAGTGTTCCTTAATTTTGACCCAGTGGGGTTTGCGTTTTAACGAGTTAGGATTGCCTATAGGAGAAACTATAGGTGCTTTAGAAACGTACGACCCAAGAGTGGTCTCCTTCAAAATTTTCCATGAACTTCTTGATCATATAGCTCTATTCTACGTTCGAGGTCCCAACAAACCTTCCTTCCTTAGGAATAGAAAAGGATTTCCAGGGGAATCTAGGTCGCCCCTTAGTACATCTGCTAGGTCCCTTGAAGCTGTATATAGGACTGATTCCCCTATGTCCTTTTCTTCTTGTACAGATATGGCGACTCAAGGGGGAGCTACGACTTTAACTTCTTCAAGTCCTCGAATTGTGGACGCCTTCGAGTCCTCCGTTGTACCCGGGAGGAATGAAAGGGGATACGTGCCTCCTAGGCCGTGTAGAGGGAAGCAGAATTTTCCATCTCGGTTAGACATGATTTATAATTTCTGTGTGGTGGACAAGGACGAGTTCAATGTGACAATTTACAGCAAGAAGGACTTTATGTCTCAGTTCCGTAGCACATTCACCAAAGATACCACTAGGGTGGCATTCTTTTATGGTCAGTTCGAGGCTGGCTTGAGATTGCCATTGGATCCGTTTATCAATGAATTCTTAGAGTGCATGGATGCCTTTCCCCTCTAACTGGGAGCTAACACCTGTAGGGTCCTGGTGTGTTTCATCATGGTGTGTAGGTTCTTAGGCTATGAACCTTGTATGAGAGTCTTCAGGGAGTTCTTCAGTGTCAAGGTTGATAAAACTGACATGGGAATTAGTACCCCCTCCAAGCCTAATGCCCCCAAACTATTTGTCAACCTTCCCAGCAAGTTGAGTGGTTGGAACTCCCACGTAATTGTGGTAGAGAGTAGGAAAGGATGGGAGTTCCCCATGCATAGTCCCGAGTCTAAGGTTGTTGAAGAGGGGGATTACTGGGAGCCGTATTGGCATGTTGAATTGTATAAGAAATTGGTCGAGCTGGCTAGTAATGGACCCATCAGTTGGGAAGTTCTGGGGACCACCAAGAATAATTACATCCAGGCTGGGATGATGATTGGAGAAGGGGATGTGGTGCCCCTAGTTCCCATTGTTAGGTGCTTAAGGTACCCTGATTGGGTCACCCACGCCTTGGGTAGATTTGAGGAGAAATGCCAACTCTGTCAGAAGACGCCTAATTATTGTAAAGATCATGGGGACCATGTGGGTGGTAAGAGTTTAATTGTCTTTGACTCTTAATTCGTCTATTAATTGCTCGTATGTAGAACTGCTAGCTCGTACATAGAACTTTTTTCTTGACTTGTATATGCTTTAGCTCGTAGATAACTTACTCGTGTGTAGAACTTTCAGCTCGTACATGTCTTGCTCGTACATAGAACTGGTAGCTCGTATGTGGAACTTTTAATTGTCGATCTAACCCTTTGTTATCTTGGTTTTGTGCAGTTCTAACTCCTGAACAAGATGCTAACATGGGCCGAGCTATTGACATAAGAAAAAGGAAGAAGAGCTGCGGGGCTGCCAATGCTCGAGAACACAGGGAGAGAGAGGGCTCTGAACGCCAAGAGCTTTTGAAGCTGGTAGACCAGGAGACTACCAAGTTCATTCCTGCTGAAAATGATCTCGAGCCGTCGGGGGGAGAGCAATCTGGGGATGATGCCCAAGAGGCCCAAGAGGTCGATACTGCTGAGATCGATGGGTCTGAGCAATCCTTGGAGCCAGTGAGGGAGGTCGTCCAAACCAGGTCCCCGACTCAAACTAAAGCCAAGTCCAAGGCTAAGTCTAAAGCCAGGTTGCCCATCATAGATGTGGATGAGGAGGAGGAGGATGACGATGCCCCCCTCAACAATAAAAGCAGGAAGAAGAAATCCAAATCCAACCCGTCATCTGAACAGGTGGATGTAATTGTTAGTGCCTCCTTATCTCCTCCTCTCCAGGTTTCATATTCCGAGCTGGTTCAAGCTCGAGTTGATAAGTTGAGTGACGTTACACCTCTTACCGGTGTGAATTGCTTGGCTAGAGAGTATCCCAAGCTCGAGTACGGCCAAGTGGTTGTGAGAAAGATCAAGCCGGAATGGTCTCTACAGGTCAAAGAAGAAATTGAGAAGCTACTGCGGGTAGGGTTCATCAGAGTTATTGAATACCCGACATGGTTGTCCAACATCGTGACCGTAACCAAGGCCAATGGGAAGGTGCGCTGCTGTGTGGATTTTCGAGATCTGAACAAGGCCAGCCCCAAAGACGACTACCCTCTGCCAAACATAGACATCCTGGTGGATTCCACTGCCAACTACGAAGTCAAATCCTTCGTTGATGGTTTTGCAGGCTACAACCAGATCAAGATGGCCGAGGAAGACCAAGAAAAGACAGCCTTCACCACACCGTGGGGGACCTACTGTTATACAGTAATGCCATTCGGGCTCAAGAATGCCGGGGCTACTTACCAAAGGGCAGCGACCGCGCTTTTTCATGACATGATCCACAAGGAGATTGAGGTCTACGTAGATGACATGATAATCCACTCCAAAGGAGAAGGTGGGCAGCACTTTGTTGACCTACGAAAATTCTTTGAGAGGCTGAGACAGCATTCCATGAGACTAAACCCTGCCAAATGCACCTTCGGAGTGACAAGGGGAAAAGTGCTTGGGTACATGGTCACTGAGCGAGGTATAGAAGTTGACCCCGAAAGATCAAAGCCATCATGGATATGAGGCCACCTCAAACCCGCATTTAAGTCAAGAGCTTCATGGGTAAATTGCAGTACATCACCGCTTCGTCAATCGGTTGACCACTATGTGCGAGCCCATCTTCAAGCTCATGAAGAAGAATGTGGACAAAGAATGGACCGAAGAATGCCAAGATGCCTTTGACCAGATCAAGGCATACTTAGTACATCCCCTGGGTCATTATGCCCCCACATAGAAGACAGAAGCCTCTTCTCGCTTCTATCTCACTGTCATGAACACGGCAGGTTGGGGCTATGCTTGCTCAGAAAAGAAAGACTCTCGGGTGGAAAACGCCATTTACTTTGTCAGGAAGCTACAAGGGAGCGAGCTCAATTACTCGGCATGTGAAAAGACCTGTGCAGGACTGGTGCAGGTAGTCGGCAAATTGAAGCATTATATGCAAGCCCACCCGTGAATTTGGGCTCGAAAATGGACCCCATCAAGTACATCTTTGACAAGCCTTCCCTATCGCTGCGTTTAGCGAAGTGGTCCTTCTTCTTGGCGAATACGACATCAACTATGTGACCAGAAAGGCCATCAAGGGTCAAGCATTGTCAGATCACCTGGCGAATTTCCCCAGTAATGAAGACAGAGGGCCTGAACCCCAATTTCCAGATGAAGGGATCTTTGCAGTTGAGCCTGAAAATAGATGGCAATTGTTCTTTGACGGAGCCGCTAACAAAAGAGGAAATGGTGTAGGAATGCTATTGGTCGATCCGAAAGATGAGCATACCCCCATAGCCCTCAAGTTGAACTTTCCTGCCACGAACAATGTCACCGAGTATGAAGCCTGCATTGCTGGTCTGGAGGCTGCTTTAGAAAGAAATGTCAAGGAGCTCGAAGTTTACGGAGACTCGGCCCTGATCATCAACCAAGTCTCCAACAAGTGGAAGACTGTGGACCCTAATCTGCAACGGTATCATGCCCATATGGAGGAGTTGACTGGACAGTTCAGAGAAGTGACTTTCCACTACTTGCCGAGGGAAAAGAACAGATTCGCAGATGCCCTAGCTACTCTAGCCTCATTGGTAGAGATCCCCGAGGGAAAAGCCATAAAGCCCTTCAGAGTGGGCAGAAGAGAAGCCCCAGCCTTCTGTTGTGAAGTGGACCTGGGACCCGAGCCTATAAAGGAACCTTGGTACAATCAGATTTACCAATTCCTCAAAGACGGAGAGTCAGCTTTCAGAGACGAAGAAGGTAGACCAAAGGAAGGTGTCAGAGCCAAAAGCTTGCAAGCCCTGAAAAGGTTGTCTTCCCATTATGTCATTCTAGGAGGCAACCTGTACAAGAAACGGTATCAAGGACCACTCCTCTTATGTGTCACCCAAGAAAGGGCCAAAGAGTTGATGACCGAAGTCCACAATGGTCCCTGCGGTCCTCACATGAATGCCAGAGCCCTGATGCAAGTGATCCTCAGAATGGGTTACTACTGGATCTCCATGGAGACAGACTGCGTTCGGCACGTCCGAACTGCGACAAGTGCCGGCGGTTTGCCAACCTCAACCATCTCCCACCTCATGACACATGTCTTGCATGACGACTCCTTGGCCGTTTGCAACTTGGGGCATTGACGTGATAGGGAAAATAGCCCGGCAGAAGCAATGGGCATGAGTTCGTGTTGGTAGCCATCGACTACTACACCAAGTGGGTAGAGGCCAAGTCCTACAAGGTCCTCACTTCCGTAAAAGTGGCCCAGTTCATCAAAGAAAACATAATGTGCGAGATATGGGGTGCCCAACGAGATCATTTCTGATAATGGGTCGCACTTCGAAGGAGACTGCGATAGACTGTCGAATTCAGAGTTACTCGCCACAAGTCGTCCCCGTACGAGACCTCGAGACCACCGGAGCTGTGGAAGCTGCTAATAAGACACTCGAGCGGATCATCCGGAAGATGGCCACCCGTGGTCGTGATTGGCCCGAAAAGCCGCACCTAGCACTCTGGGGCTACAGAACGTCTGTCGAACGGCCACGGGAGAAACTCCTTTTGCCCTAACTTACGGGATGGAAGCGGTGTTACCGGTGGAGTTGGAAATCTCGTCATTAAGGGTCCTCCTGGAAAACAGTGTCAATAAAGTGGAATGGTTGCGCGGCGGCATGATGAATTAGCCACCTTGACGAGAGAAGGCTAAAAGCCATGGAACACACCCGAGCCTACCGAGCGAATGGCGGAGCGTTTGATAAAAAGGTCAAGGCCGAGACATCAAAGAAGGTGACTTAGTGTGAAAGTAAAGCCCCTACCGTAGACAACCCCACAGGAAAATGGGAACCCGTCTGGATCGGCCCTTATGTGGTGCAGAAGATATTATCAGGAGGAGCCATGAAGCTTGCAGACTTGGATGGCAATCCCTTTGTCCACCCAGTCAACGGTGATAAACTCCGAAGATACTATGTCTAATAAAAAAAAAAGAAAAAGAGAAAAAAATCTTAGTGCAAAAAGAGTAATACCCAGCTAAATGAAAACCTCAAAAAGGGCGGTCTAGGCAAAAGACGGGGTTGCACATATAAAAAAAAAAAAAAAAAAAAAAAAAAAAAAAGAGAAAAATCTTAGTGCAAAAAGAGTAATGCCCGGCTAATTTGAAAACCCCAAAAAGGGCGGTCTAGGCAAAAAAACGAGTGGCCGCACACGAAAAAAATCGGTTCACCGAGAATGAACTACGTAGACTGAGCCCCTTAGCCTTTCTTGTAAAAGGGGAACGTAGGCGGCCATATATGGTTCGGTCTAAACAATAAAAAGGACAATCAAGCTTCCATGAAGTGCGTCCTAAATAATAAAGGGTATTTCGGTTTTTCATAAAACGGGTCCCAATCAATAAAGACATTTGAATTTCCATGAAATGTGTCTTGATTAATTTTTAAGATAATATGCCTTGTTCATTACAAGTTAAAAACTTCTTGATGAGTTCAAGCACGGTCTACCTCTTAACTCTGCTAACCTGCTAAAAGATCTAAAATACAATAAAATGCCTAAATAAACTAATGTGTTTGCAAATGGCAATAAGAGGATCTTGAGAAAAGACTTGTCGCCGTCGTCATTATTTGAGTCTTCTTCAGTCTTCTTCCCTTTTCCTCGGCCCCGTCGAGTCTTCTTCCTCTTTTTGTCTATGATGTCGGTATCTCTCATCCCGACCTCTGGTATCCTCACTGGAGCCTCTACCAACCCCGTGTCAATGAGTGCTCTCTCTATCCGAGCACGAGTCCGCACCTCCTCCCTCTGAGCCTCAGTCAAAGGAGCGACCTCGGACAACCTCTTGTACCGAGCCTCCATATCTCTGACCAAATCACCTGACTGGTTATGGCAACTCGCCTTAGCCTCAGTCTCCCTCAGAGTCCTACTCGAGTCGCAGTCAGCTCCCAATAAAGCTCGACGTCTATCCTCCAAGATAACCTGAGTCGCTCCCATCTCCCTCTCGTACCGGTCAAGTAGACGGTGGTCAAGATGGTGCTCTTCACTGCTCCTGAAGATAGCCCTGGGTGGGAAAGCGTATATGTCCAAGCCCTCGAGAAGAAAGAGAAGGCTGGCTGGATCTCTCATGTCCAATGACACCACCTCCATGGTCCGGATGTCCTCCCAATCACTCAAAGGCTCCTGTAAAGCCCCAAACTGCCTGGATACTAAGCAGGGTATGTAGAAGGATGACCAGCAGAATCCTGGAACCCTCACAGCATAAGACTCTGAAATATCCTCCTGGCCTGCAACCTCCGGTGTGGTATCCACCAACGGATGTCCGAAGTGGATAGCCTAGCCATCATCGGCTCCCGGCTACCCTGTTCCTCTTGCCTAGGCGCACCTCTCCGAGAAATCACCCAAGGGCGCTGAGTCGGCAAAGCCCCGGGCAAAGCCCCGAGCCTCTCTGCTGACCCACGTAGTCAACATAGCCGGACTCCCGGACCTCATGAAACGGTCTCCCGAGCCATCCTGTCGATCCCATGAAATGTCTCTCCCAAAACCGGCGGGACAATATCCTTCCCAGCCACTGCAGTCTCGGCCATGTCCAAGAGGCCACTATGACAGATCCCCACGGACTCGGCGGTGAACAAAACAGAGAATACGCGAGAGAATGAAAGCATCCATAGCCACCGTGGTCGCGGCCATATCTGGAGACCCAAACCTGCCCGGGATATCAGAAAGGTCAATCCTATCCGGGGCTACCATCATCCTCTCAGCCTCTCCCAAAGGAATCTGCAGAAAAGATGCAAGCTTTACCGTCACCGGCACGTCTCCGATCAGCGGAATAGATGTAGCCTCAGTCTCGGGACCCCCAATCAAGGCTCTGAAGTCTTCGTGCGTTGGGACAATTTCGTTGTAAGAGAAGCAGTAAACATGTCTCCGGACGTCCCAGAACTTTGCTGCGGCTCTCAAAAGGTCCCAATCGGGCGGGAGATCCCTCAAATGCCATAAAGACTTGATCTTGAAGGAAGAATCAAGCAGTCCCTTATGAGATTGGAAGTTGTGTCTCACCCAAGATTGAAGATCGGACAGAAAACGGTCTCGTTTCCCCCTTTGCAATCTGACGGGATTCTCCATCGCAAAGTGTTCAAAGATGGTGCTTTTAGGTCCAAAATATGCTCTGGGAACAATTGGGACAAGTCTAGAGTGAAAATGAAATGAAATGGCCAAGCCTTGCTTTTATTCAGAAAATAACCAGCTCAGACAGAGCTGTTAGCCGCACGGCTTCATTTTCCCTCAAGGCCATGCCGCACGGCTACATTAGCCCTCTGCAGAGAAAAAATTCTGCAGCAACCAAAGTTGCTGCCCAAGGGAGTTTTCACCCCACTTTTTCAACCAAAACCTGTACAAAAACATATCCAGAAGCCATTCAAGCATTTATATACCGTTATAAATCATTTTGGCCCAGTTTATTCCAATTCCAACCAAAAAAGTTGCCCCAAGGCTCAGATAATATGCAAATTGAGAAAGCATAAATTAGAAAAGTAAATAAAATATAAATACAATGTTTTCGCCCCATCGGCGCCCAAATAAAGCAAAAAATAAACAAAGTGTGCATAAAAATTGTTCATTGTTTGTTTTCGTTCCAAATCTATTCTAGAGACCTCCTAGGCCTCCTCCTCCTCATCGCTCAACTCATAAATGCTAGCCTCCCTCATCAAGTCCTCCCTGGTCGCTCACGTCGGACAAATGGACATTATCGTGCCCGTACTCGGCCAGTTTGCTCCCGAGAATGTCGGCGTTGGGTCCCCGCCCCGAGGCATGGCACTGGAAGAGTACTCCGAGGCCGATGAGGTAGACGCTGTACCCCCGACGTGCCGTCTCTTGCGCCCGGGCTCCTGTGCATCCGCTGCCGCCTTCGAAGCGCAGCCGGCTTCCTCGAAGAGACCGGCACATGTCCTTCCGGCCCCATTCCGCCCGACCGGCCTATCGTAAGTGCGAGCTGGAACACGAGAAAAAGAAGAGAAAAATCTCGAGAAAATCTCAGAAAATTGCAAAAGCGTAAAATCTGAAAGCTAAAAAGGGAATAAGACCCTAAGAGTACACTTACGGTGCTATCGGGCGGCAAGGTGTCTTGGGGCTCCCTAGCATCGGGGACGGTATCCTCATCCTCCTCGGCACTCCATGGACCACATAGGACAGATGCGCGGGAGGGATCGGCGGGTCGATGGCTCATCCTCCCCATATCCACTGAGTGACCGCTAGCTTCACTAGCTTTTGTGGCGTCCTCGGCGCCGCTCCACAAACACGGCGTAGGGGGTGTCCATGTCAAAGTGCTCCTCTGCAGCCACGCCGCACAGTACTGGCAATCTCATCCTCGGCCAATCCACAGGCTGTAGCATCCGTCTTTGGAGGATCGTGGGGAGTAATGGCGTCCAATGGAGGGACATGGCCATGCTGCCTCGAGAAACGGTCCCCCAAGTAAATGACATCACATGTCAGCCCAGTGAGCCACCTCCTCTGCCTCGTCACCTCGATGGCATCTCCCAACAAAATCTCCGGATACCTGCCCCAGGGGTAGAAGTCCACTCCGTCGTGCCCATCCCTGTTGATGACCGGCCTCACCATTTTGTAATCGAAGGTAATCCGGGTCTTCCCCGTGAATTTATCTCTCGCATCTCCCCTCCAGCGAACCATAGCAGGGAAGATGGTGACATCACTCTGCTGGTTCCAAGGGAAGAACCCGATCACCTCGCAAAACCAGGCCTGCATGTTCAAAACATCAAAGGGTCATTCTCTCTCTTATAAAAGTCTCAAGACAGGAAAAGAGAAAAGGAAAAAAGAAAGGAGACTACCTCAAGGGCAAATGAGAAGCAGTCCATGGAAGCAGCTTTGTTCCGACTGTACATGTCCAACGAGAAGTACAACTCCGCCAATCCGGCCTCGCCCCAAGAGACCGTCCCTATCCCATCCACATCCTCCAAAGAGTCGAGGAGGCAAGTCATGGCCAGCGTCCCAGAATTAGCAAAGATAGTGGTGATAGCATCAACCATATGAATGCTCTAGCCGGCTTTGGCGGTCACATCATTAGCGGCAAAGTTACGCATGCAAGTACGAGCGCCACCTCGGCGTTCGCGTCTCCATCCCCGGCCCCTTGGGAATCGGCTCAAATCCAACCAAAGCCTGGAACTCCTCGGGCGTAATATGGTCTCTCCAAGTCACGGGCCTCCCGGTGAGCTGCGAGCCGGTAATAGGCGTGAAATCGGCGGGAGTCACCGTCGGCTCTCCCCGGCCAGTGAAAACTATGAGTCTTGTCCCACGGAACTCGAAAGGGCTGGACCAAGCCCTTGCTCTTAGAGGTGATGTGAACACCCCTGCCGATAGCCTCTACAAACGCATCTAAGCCGGTAGCCCGCACCGGCTTGGGGATTCCCCCATTCTTCTCAAAATCCGGCATCCTCTGCCAAAGCTTAACTGCTATCTCCGATGGTCCTCTAGACTTGTTCTCCTGTAGACAAGCACCAAGAAAAAAAAGAAGCGTCAGTCCTTCATCATTTTCAAAAGCATGCATATATTCACAAAAAAAAGAGAGTGCACATGTTTTCAAAAGAAAATCATTCACAAAAGTTTTTCTAGCATTATTGGCATCAAAAAAAAAAAAAAAAAAAAAAAAGCGTCTTTCATCATTTGAAACGCGTCATATCAGAGTCCCGTTGCTTTCCTAAGGCACAAAATCACAATTTTCACAATTTTTTGCACATAAGCATTATTCTTTCAGAAATGGCATGCATGAATCATTTTCATCTTCCAAAATCATGTTTTCTCATTGAAAATCAGAATTTTGACCTAGTTCTAGCACAAGGCAAGAACTCCGTCTCATATTTTGAAAAATTCTCATTCTTACTTCATTTTGCGAGAAAAAAAGTGAGTCATTCTCATAATTTTCAGCAAACAAGTTGCACATTGCACATTCTTAGCCTCATAGGTTGTTCATGCATCTCAAAATCATTCAAAAAATCATTCAAAAATCCTAAAATTCGGGTCAAGCCCTAAATCATTCAAAATTCAAGCAAAATCATCGAATTTGAGCAAAATGAGAATGCTTACCCCAACCGATCGCGGGTTCGTTGATTTATGCTCCCTTCTTCCCGGGTAAAGCTCCGATGGAGGCGTAAGGAAGTCATACTTCCTCTCCGTCCGAACGAGCTCCTTTCTCCTCCTTCTCGCAGCCGCGGAGATGTTCCTTCTTGCTTGCCTCGGTATGGGATTGCCCTCCGGATCCATTCCAATCGATAGAAGCAAAGGGAATTGAAGAATTTTGAAGAAATTCTCTCTTTTCTCTCTCTCTTCCTCGGCAGTTCTTGGGCGGCAATAATGCCCAATGCCCGTTCAAACCTGTTTTAAATAATCTGGAAAAAACAGGTCTCTAGCCGTACGGCTCCTTTTTCTCCATCTCATGCCGGGCGGCTTCATTCGCTACGAGCGAAATTACAATCCTGCCCTGGACCTTCCACTTGGGCATGCAATTTCCGTTATCTTTTAACCAAGATAACATCTTTTCCGCAAATATCCCTTATATCTTTAGCAATCAAGCTTTATTCCCAGTCGCCTCCGTTAATTCCGTTATAACGAGATAACACTAGGTGACAACCTCCGAATTGTCAGAACTCTAAACTTGTGCTACCTCTATCCGCGAATAGTGACGTATGCCCAAGACATTCCAACTTGTGCAACCTCTATCCGCGAATAGTGACGTATGCCCAAGACATTCCAACTTGTGCAACCTCTATTCGCGAATAGTGACGTATGCCCAAGTCATTCCAACTTGTGCTACCTCTATCCGCGAATAGTGACGTATGCCCAAGTCATTCCAACTTGTGCTACCTCTATCCGCGAATAGTGACGTATGCCCAAGTCATTCCAACTTGTGCTACCTCTATCCGCGAATAGTGACGTATGCCCAAGTCATTCCAACTCGTGCTACCTCTATCCGCGAATAGTGACGTATGCCCAAGTCATTCCAACTTGTGCTACCTCTATCCGCGAATAGTGACGTATGCCCAAGTCATTCCAACTTGTGCTACCTCTATCCGCGAATAGTGACGTATGCCCAAGTCATTCCAACCTGTGCTACCTCTATCCGCGAATAGTGACGTATGCCCAAGTCATTCCAACTTGTGCTACCTCTATCCGCGAATAGTGACGTACGCTCAAGTTTCCCAACTTAAGTTACCTCTATCTCCGTCATAAAGAGATAGCGCCATAAGCTCTAGCTTCTTCAGGTGACAAACCTCCGAATTGTCAAAATCTCAAGGATCCTAGACATCGTTCCTAACTATCTAGTGATGCTTGAACTACGATCAAGGCTTGATTCCTCCGGGATACGTAGGTAGCCTTTTATAAAAGGTCCAGCCATTCGACCACTTTGGTCACCCTGTTTCTTTGTCACTCCTCAGTGATAAAGCGCCCCCTCATAGAAGTTCAGATATCCGACCACCTGGGTCACTCCTAGCATATCCCCAGTAGGATCAATTGCTTGACCTCCTAGGTCATTTTCTCTTCTTTTTTCCCCAGCAAGAGACCAGTTTCTCTTCTTCCTTCCCCAGCGGATCCTAATTCCGAACTACGGCCTGGCTTGATTCCTCCGGGATACGTAGGTAGCCTTCCAAAAGGTTCAGCCACTCGACCACCTTGGTCACCCAATCCGTCTCGGCATTCGCCAGATCGGATCCTTTTCTATCGACAACCCCACTCGCCTTGCAAGTGACGTTGCCGAGGGGCTTCTGTAAGTACCCAAATCTGGCTCATGCCTTCCGGTTAATTTTCCCGACATTTTCGGTAAGTTTTCCGGTAATTCCCCAGACCTTCCTAGTGTTCCGGAAACATTCCGGAACTGTTTTTTATTAAATAAAGGCTGAAGGGAATCCTTCCTAATTAAGAAACACGTTTTTCTTAATTAGGAGGGAAGGTTCTAGAATAATGCCACCTTGCATGGTTCTAGAATGCTGAGTCACAATGGATAAGCCCGCACGGCTGCATTAGCTCGCTGCCTCTGACCGCACGGCTTCATTAGCCTTATCCAGACTGCCTATAAATAGAGCCCTCCTCTACCCATTTCACAACAACAACAAGACACACAATAGAGATACAATACACTCACAAACACAATCAGACGTGAAGAACACCCTTGAAGGCTCAAGAAGGCGAAGAAGAAGCTCAAGAAGCCATCTCCCTCCTCCTTGAAGACCCAAGACGAACCTCTCCTCCTAGCTCCGTCCGAAGAAGCGAAGGAAACGATTGGTAACCTCGCACGCCCTAACCTTGCATTTTAATTGATATACTTGCTCATTGCATTCATATATCTTGCTTGGGGCTTGGCATTTATTCATAAAGATCACATCTTTATCACCCCCTTTCCCTTTTGCATGCATTAAGACCTCATTTGTCATAAAAATGTAGTCTTTTTCATAAAGGTGCATCCTTTGCACCTAAAACCCCCATTTTCAAATAAAAATGTCATTTTTATGCATCATTTGCATATAAAGATCAAATCTTTTTCAATAAAGATGCATCCTTTGCATCAAAACCCCTTTTTCAATGCATCATTTGCATAAAAATCCTATCTTTATGCATCATTTGCAATAAAGATCCTTTCTTTAAATCAAAAAGCATCATTTGCTAAAACCAAAAATGTCATCTTTTCATTAAAGAGTCATTTTCATCATGCATTCCCCCTTTCCCCAACCTTGGAACGGACCGGTGTAAAAGTTCTCATCTTTGCATCGTTCCTTCCATTAAAGGTTCATGATTTCTTTAGGAAAAGGATAACCTTGAACCCTATATCTCCGATTATCGCTTAAGAATGAGTATGAAGCCTCTATACGAGCTCGACCGTCTTAAAGCGTAGGATTGATGGGCTAAGGACATTCCTTCCTAAAGAACCTCATCTTTGACCAAAAGAGAGTCATTCTCTCGATCACGCAAGTCCCGAGGGTCCCGAGGTTAAAATGCGATGATCACAAGTCACAAGATGAGGACGGGATCATAATCCCGAATACATAAAATTCCAAGGAATCCCGAGCGACAACCAACAAATGGTTTGTACGTCCGGAAGATAACTTGGGACATTTCCCCCTTTTACTCTCAAACACATGCACACAAAGAAAGCACGCAAGCAAGCACGATTAATGAAATCTTGGGAGACTTGCTCCGGCAAGGCACTTTGGGTGAACGCCAAACGTTCTTCCCAAGGGGTAACTTAACCTCCGAACCCAAGTAAAAACCTTTTTTTCAAAGTTTTGAGGTAATCAAAATGGCGTGGCGACTCCGTTTTTCAAATAACTCGGATGTCTTCAAACTCGCGTGAATCCAACACCCAAAATTTGGGGCACCACATTCACAACGTCGACCAACCAAATTCGTCTTGAGTGCAGATAGACGAGCTTGTTTGCAGCTTCGGCCTGGCCATTGCCTTGAGGGTAAGCTACATATGATTTCCAATGTTTGACCCCTACTCGATTCATTTTCTCTTAGAAAGCCCGGGAGAATTGTAGCCCGTTGTCCGACACAATAGCTCGAGGTATCCCAAAACGGTACCAAATGAAGTCATGAATGAAGTTGATGGCGTTTTCCTCTGTAATTCGAGCTAGTGGCTTTGCTTCGACCCACTTCGTAAAATAATCTATAGCAACGATCACATACTTGCAGTTTCCACGGGTGGGGGGGGGAAGGATCCGATCTAATCGATGCCCCACATATCGAACGACCAAGTAGCGATCACCGGAGTTTTCTCAGTCGTAGGCAGATGAGGCAGGTTGGCAAACCTTTGACATTGGTTGCATTGCTGCACAAAGTCGTGTGCATTAGCTCTCATGTGTGGCCAGTAATAACCTAACGTAATCAGCTTGTCAGCCAAAGTTCTGGCCCCCGGGTGTCCACCATAAACTCCACTATGCACCTCGTGCATCAACTGAGTGATTTCTTGGGAGTGAATGCATCTCAACAATGGCTTAGTGTGTGATCTCCTGAATAGCATGTCTCCTTGAATAACGTATCTCGGAGCCTTTTCTTGATGGCTCGAGCTGATTTCTCGTCCTCAGGGAGCTCGCCCTTCTCCAAGTATGCCCTCATTTCCTCGATCCAACATTTGTCATAAACTATGTTATCGACTCATCATTTTTCTGACAACTCATTGAGTTTGGCATTCCATCTCTTGTAAAACTATGTTATCGACTCATCATTTTTCTGAATAGTGCCTACCAAGTCATCTCTTGTAGTACGCCATTCGAGGTTTCCCCTGTATTTTTCCAGAAAAGTTTCAGTGATCTGGCTCCAAGTGGAGCGACTTTCTTGCTTTAGGGCCAAAAACCAAGTAAGCGTCGGGCCTTTTAGGGTTAGATGAAAGTGAGAAGCCATGAACTCGGGTGTGCAACCCATTGCCCCCATCGTCATTATGTAGGTATCGATATGGGTCTTTGGGCATGCTGTGCCGTCAAATTCCATCTTTGGCATCTTGAACTTGTGGGGAAGAGGTGTCACTTGAGTCGGGTCAACCACTTTAAGGCCACTGGAACCCACTGGCAATCTATCAATTTGTTGTTGCATTTGCCTTAACAAAGCTGTCACCTCCGGATTCATTCCCGGGATCAGAGGAATAGCAGGAGCCACAGTCGAAGACGGGACTGGAAATTCTGGAGCAGATCTGATAGGCAAGGCGGCTGGGGGAAGACCGAAGGTACTGGGGATGTTGATATTGCTGTCCAACAGACTGATTGAACTGGGAATCCTATTCCCGTACATATCGTACCCATTAAACTGAACATTCGGATTCTGTGGACCAAATTGCGGTGATTGATATCCACACTGAATTTGGGTAGAAAATCCGGTACTAACACAGGGAGCTGAATATGGAGTAGAACCATACAGGTGCTGGGTGAGAGGAGAACAAACTGCAGGTTGGGAGAAGTTGCTTCGGAACTGAGACTGAGGATACTGCGGAAAAATGTCCTGACAAATTTGGTTTCCTGATAGGCGATACTGGCTATTCTGCTGCTGTGGAGCTTGGAAAACACCTTGCTGCTAATTGAACTGACCATACTGATAACTATTTTGATACATGCTGACCTGGGGTTGGGAATAGCTTCCTTGGAATTGGAATCCGTACTGAGCTTGCGGCACTGAGGCATTAGGAGCTGGTGAGGAAGTTAGATCAAAGAAGTTCGTTGGTTGACCACCACTTTTGTTGAATCCCTGCGGAGCAACTTGACTATGTATCTGAGAGCTTGGGAAAGGAACCCTTCCTTGGGGTATTCATGGCCATTTCCGGAGACGGCATCCGATCAGGACGAGGAGCATAACTCACGGGAGGAGGCATGGCATGGTAGTTGGGTTGAGGTGCAGAGTGATGAGAGGGTTGAATAGGGGAAGCAGATTCGATCCCGTTTTTACTATCTTCGGTGATTTCTTCGTAGGAACCATCCTCTCGGCGGAGCACCGCGATTCCCCTGGCTCGCATGGCCTCGACAAAACGGGTGTGGGCTTCCTCCTCTCGAGCTTTGGCGTTCTGAGCCAGCAAGTGGGATTCACGTTCCCTAGCCAAAGCAGCTTCCAGAGTTATTCTCAACTCTTCTACGGACATGTCATTCAAACCCGGCTGACCCATCGAGACTGAACCTCCAACTAACTGAGTAGAAAACACATCGCCATTTCCTGCCATTTCTGATTCTGAATTGACTGAAACCCCGGAAACTGCTTGAACCTCCTTGACAACACGGACTAGACGAGCTCCCGGAACAGAAGAACGGATCCAACTCACCGTAACTGCAGGGGGTAGATACGGATTGATGAGGTGGTGAAGGAAGAAGACTTTGAGGAAGTACGGGAGAGGGAAAGAATAAAGGGAAGGACTCGCGCAAACAAATTTATTTATGTTCAAGTATAAATCAGTATTTTAAGTCCTAAACAAGGTTGGAAAAGGATAGGCCTTTATTTACGCAATCTACACCTCGGGGAAACCTAGGGACGCAACATTCAAATTACACTAAATGCTTTGCATTAAAATAAATAATAGGTAATGATACCTAAACAAGACCTAAGCACCTTATGGGACAGACGAGTGGTCCAAATTTCTGGGGAAATTTGGGCAGCATAACGGGTATTCTTGAAGAATTTCAAAGAAAAATCCGGCATGACCTCTCGTCGGTGCATGGTGACAATGCGACATGATCCCTCATTAGAACATGTCACGAGAGTGACATGCCCTCACGTGAAACCATGTTTCATTGGCAACATGCCTACAAGGTGCAAGGTTTTGGGAAGGTATGAAGGCCTATTGTAAATTTCAAAACAATTCATTTTAATGTGATTAAAAATGTTGTATCCAAAAACCAACCATGGGTAAGCTTTAAAGTGTGGCTCCACCTATGATGCGCTAGGGGGATAGGTTTGATATTAGGCGCTCAAGCGTAGGCGACATACATCACCGTCCGCGATGCCGTCAATCGCAGCCTAGGGTTCTAAAGCTATGTGGTGTAGTGTGCGGATGACTATGTTCTTTTATTTATGAAAATGATTTTTTTTTATTTTTTATTTTTTTTTAAAAAAGAAAAACAAACTAGAAAGAGGCACACACACTCTCACAGGTTAAGCAAGGGGTACAACAATCAACTGTGCAATTAGGTCCAAGGGACTGCCCTCAAACCAGAATCTGAAAACAGCTCAGTGACTAATCCTATCGGGTGACACAGGACAGCAAGGTACAATCCTGTCGCACGACCTGAGTGGTCACTGAACCAGAACCTGCAACAAGCAAACAGCCCCTGCCCCCACAAGGCAAGGAATAAAGCACAATAACAGAATACAGAGATATAGCCACATGAAGCACACAAAGGCCCACAAGTCTCACAATGCAATAAAATGCATGTACCACGCAAGGTCCTCAATGATGCACACAAAGATGAATATGTTGGATGTTCGAATGAATGAAAGCATGACCCTCTTAATTTTGAAAAACAGGTTTTCAAAAATGTCCCCAGCGGAGTCGCCACTGAATGTGCGCTCGCCGAAATTAGTTTTTATGATGATAAAAAATAGGAGTCGCCACGCCATATTTTAAGGTACACTTTGAAAAACCTTTGAAAGAGAAAAGGGTTCGGGGGTCAGGTTACGTGTTGGGAAGAACCGAGAGTTCACCCAACACGCCTCATCCGTAGACGAGTCTTTCTAATTAAACATCCAAATAATTCAAATTGTGTGCAAACAAATGGTGACAAACGAGTGTAGTAAAACATGAATTTTATTGATTGAATTGAGATCTTACAACTTGTGAGCCATTTTGTTAGGGAGGCCACATCCCAATTACATGGATCAGAACAGATTACAATTGGAAAATGATCCCTGCAAATAGACAAGATGTGTCGCGTGACACATAACATGCCTGGCTAGATGTGTCGCGTGACACAGGATCTACCCAGACACGATGTGTCGCGTGACACAAGGTGTCCATCTGCAGAGATCTGACAAGCTGCACACAGAAGAACCAGAAGCCAACACAGATCTAATTATACAATCAATTAAGCTTCGAAATAAACAATTCAACAATAATTCAACCAAGGGGGTGTGGATATGGAGAGATCCACACTCCCTTGAGAATCAAACACCAATTCCAATAAGTTTCAAATCATGAACATTCAATTATTCAAAACAACAGTATTAAACAGAGAGATTGCGATTGGGGTTCAGTAATCAGGACAGATGGAGTCGGATTACTGAACCCAAGGATGATATAATGATGGAATTATGGAAATGACAAAATAAGAGAGAGAGAGAGAAGAGGGATTTGGTGTGTTACCCTTGATGATTCCACAAATTCTATACCAAGGCTGGTATAGAACCCTTCTACAAACAGATTCTGAAACTTGGTTGAGCTTGGGAGGATTGGTTGATGGAGGATCTAAATGGTGATGATGAATTGGGGTGAATTGGAGAAAATTGAGGGAATTGAAGGAGGATTGGGTGGATTTTTGGGTAGGAGAGAGAGAGAGAGAGAGAGGTGTGTGTTTGGCTGTGTATGGTACCCAGAGAAACTGGTAAAGTAACAATAGGCCAAAAGAGGGATCCCTTTCTGAGAGGAGGAGGGTCTTATTTATAGGCTGCAGATGATGGTCACATTGTGTTGCACGACGTCCTGTAACCAATTTCCATGGCTCGAGTTGTCGTGTGACACAAGGTGTCACCAACTGTTTTTGGCGCCAAAACCAGGTTCTGGAACATTCCAGGTTAATACCCAAAAGGTCCAAAACTGATTTATTCCTCGCAGGTCGTTTAGCATGAGCAAAGTACTGAAAAGTACTTCCTTCGCAAGAAACTTATGGAATGTTTCCAGAAGTCTTGGAATAGACCGGGAATTTACCAAAATGCCCCTTAATGCAATTTTATTATATTAAAATGCATCTAAAAAGGTAGCGAATTGGATTGGCGTACTCACACCAACAGGGCAAGGAAATGAGCCTCTCTTTCCTTGTTCTCCTCTTTTCCTTGGCTTCCATAGACGCCAACAAAGCTTCACATGCTGAGGAGCACATGTTCTAGGCTCACGGACATAAGGCACTTACCTAATCCTACTCAAACAATGATTTTGGGAAGTTATAATCCAACTAGGATTATAACCTCCTTTCATAAAAATTCTTATTCAACATGGATTCTACAATCCTATGTATATATAAACAAGCCATAATTCACATCATTTTGGTAAAACATCTTTTGACTCTAAACTCTTGTCAATTGATTTCTCCCTCTAAACACAAATAATTACTCTCACGTCAGAGGTCCTTCGCTGGTGAAGCCCCTGATTAGTTTACGTGTTCGTTCTTCTTTTTCAAGCTATTCAATCATCTAGGATACAACTTGCTGCTAGATTTGGGCTGATCCGGACGTTTTTGACATCATCAAGAAACATTAACATCTTCATGCTCTACATACACTTGTACGTATGCATCTTTGCTTCGACCAAACTCTAGTAAACCCTTCAAATTCAAATGATCATCATTACTATGCATGTCAAACGAGTTGGAGAGAGTGGGTACAAGCGGGTTAAAGCGGGTTGCCGAGTTGTATCGAGTCCAACCCGTTACAATCCGTTTACGTTTGCGGGTCAGACGAGTTGGGTCATTAATTTGATATATTTACTTTCTCAAAACTAATTAGTGGTGAATGAGAAAATAATGACCAATGTATGCAAAATGAAATGGGTATATGAAGAGTTTATGGGATATGAAAGTGTTATCCCACATTGCTTGAAGATATAAAGTAATGCTAGTTTATAAGTGGATCCATCCAAGGAGTAGTCAGCAAGTTATTGGACATTGGGCCAACCATGCAAGGAGTAGCCCAATTGTGCTAGTTTTGTACTAGCTCAATTTGGACCACACCCGCGAAGCGCGCGAAGATCGCAATGGGCGCTTTGAGGCGCACACTTTGCACTTCGCACGTACTCATCGGTCGCTGGGAGCTGTGTAGCCTTAACCATTTGACTAAGTTAGGTTCGATGGCGGTTCATGGCTCGGTGAGGCTGGTTCGGCTAAGGTAGTGGTGGCTCGGCCAGGAGGCAGTCCAGATCCAGTTTGCTAGGTCCAGGTTGATGGTTTAGGCCGTGTGGGTTAGCCCAGGTCAAGTAAAGTTGGGCGAGTAAGGGCTAGGCAGTCTTGGGTTTGGGCCTAGGCCCACTTCGATGGATCAAACACTTGAGGCAAAGAATCATGTTGGTTCTGGAAAGACATGGGGGCGACCCGTATTTATTGAAAGAGGCGGGTCGGACTGTTGGGTCGACCCAACTGATCTAAGCCCTTCATTCAGATCAGATCCAATGGCTCAGATTCAAGGGGTGCAATTTGTGGTTATTCCAAATGGGCACCATAACTCTTCATACACTATAAATAGACCCCTTGATTGTCAAATTTATTCATTCAATTCAATTCATTCTTTCTTCACTTCACAAATTCACTCTCTCTTCTCTCTAGAAGTAGAGGCTCACATATCTAACGGAGTTAACTAACTCGATTAGATAATTAACTGAATTTGGAATTCAGTCATAGAATTCAACGAAATTCTTATCTACATCTGTTAGAAGATAGATCATCTTGTTGCATAAGTCTTCTTCAAAGTCTGGAAGTGTCAAAAACAATTGCGTTCGCCGAGTTATTGATTTGAAGTGCTTCAATCAATAATAATAAGTTGTTATATCTTGAGAGAAGATTGCCACCTGAAACCGTTAGCACCAGTGCGGGGCAATATCTTCTTGCGGAAATTGTGTCCAACACAAGACTCGACTTCCTATATTTATTCGGTTTGGTTTAATTTCCGTATTTATTATTTATGTCTATTCCCTGCCCTGTTAATTATTATTATTGTTCATTTATTATTTGTCATTTCGTTAATTTCAAGAAAGCCTTATTTATTGTTTACATACAATTTTTTTTTTAACAATCGCAAGAAGATATTTTACGTTTTCCTGATTTTATGACAAACATGAGCCAATTATGATGGACAACGGATGGACATGATCATTGGAGAATTAACGAAAATATGACGGTTTCCAAGGAAGGATAATTAGAAGAGCATTGGAAGCTAACTAGAAGATAACGAGAAGGACAACAATAATCACACAAGTGATTCAAGATATTTGTTGACACATGGAACGGACTTCAAAGGTGGAAACAAAAGATGTTATGCATGTAGATCATTCTCAGTCTGAAGTAGAAGAAGATTACATGGCCATCCGGGATGACCACCCTCTGTCTGAAGAAGTTCGTAGAAGAAGATAACCCAGCTATCCGGGATGACGAGCCATATCCACAAAGACAGATAACTGAAAAAGGCATGGGATCATAGAATTCTCATATGTAGAATGTACATATTGAGTGGGATAAGTAATGTCGTTACCGAAAGAAATGTCTCGTGGAGACAGTTAAATAGTTGTGGAACTCTTTGGAACAAACCTTTAAGGTTCAAGAAACCTGTTACAAGATCTGATGCAGATGTAGTAAACTCAGGTCACTTAGCAAGAGATTTTCATATTCCAAGACGAGAAATGGACAACATGAATCAAAGCCAACGTCAACGAAAGGTTGAATAGGCTTGATTGAGAATTAATGCGGTTTGAAGCCAGCTTAGCAAGTTGAAGGTCAACCCAAGAGAATGGTGGATAGACACTAGAGCTTGAGCTACCCACCATATATGTGCTGATAAAGAGAGCTTCTCATCATACACTCATTTCAATGGAAGGAAAGTGTAAATGAGAAACTCTACTACTTCCAACGTCGTGGGACTTGGAAGGGTTATGCTGAAGATAACTTAAGGCAGAGAACTGACTCTCGTGAATGTGTTGCATGTCACAGACATTCGCAAGAACCTTGTTTCCAGATCAATGTTGAGTAAGGATGAATTTAGACAAGTGTTTGAGTCAGATAAAATTGTATTGACCAAGAAAAATTTATTTCTCGATAAAGGGTAACTTGCCTAGAGGCAAAGAACAGCTGTGTTTCTTATGTTTACCTTTTGGAAGGTTCTAATTTATGGCATGATAAATTAGGTTACTTGAATTTCAACACAATTAAGACGTTCGTGAGTCAAGAATTAATTCTTATGAATAAATTTGATTCAACTGACAAGTGTGAAATTTGCGTGGAAGCTGAAATGACTAAGTCATCATTTTCTTCAGTAATAAGAAACACGACACCTCTTGAGTTAGATCACACAAATAATTGTAATCTAAAGTTAGTGCAAACTCGAGGTGGGAAAAAGTATTTAATTGCTTTATAAACGGTTGCAAAGATATTGCTATAAATATCTCTTGATAAGAAAGGATGAAGCCTTGGAGGCTTTCCAGACTTATAAGAAACAAGTTGAGAATCAACTTAATATAAAAATTAAGAAGATTCAAAGCGATATATGAGGATAATATGTTGCACTGTTTGAAAACTTATACGCCTCAATCTAATGGAGTAACTCAACATAAGAATCATACTCTTAAGGAGATGATGAATGCAAGGTTCAGGCTTATCCAACAAATTGTGGGGGTAGTGTAAGTACACCAATCCAATTCTCTCCCTTTTAGGTGCATTTTAATGCGATAAAATGGCATTAAGGGGCGTTTTGGTAAATTCTCGGTCTATTCCGAGACTTCCGGAAATATTCCATGAGTTTCTTGCAAAGGAAGTACCTTTTGGTACTTTGCTCGTGCTAAAGGACTTCCTGGGAATAAACCTTTTTGGACCTTTTGGGTATTTAGCCCTGAATATTCCAGAAACTGGTTTTGGCGCCAAAAGCAGTTGGTGACTTGTTGTGTCACGCGACAACTGGAGGCTTGGAAATTGGATACAAAAGGTCGTGCGACACACCTTGTCCATCAATTGCAGCCTATAAATAAGACCCTACCCCTCTTAGAAATGGATCCCAACTTTACACAATGTTACTCTGCCAAAATTACAGCGTAACGCATACACTAAACACACACCTCTCTCTCTCTCATCCCAATCCATCTCCAATTCCCCCCTAATTCAACCCACTTCCTCCATAACCTCTTAGATCCACTTTCAACTAGTCCTCTTAAGCTCTCCAGGCCCAGAAGCTGCTGTAGAAGAATTCTGTACCTAACTTGGTATAGAATTCGTGGAAGCAACAAGGGTAACACCCTCAATCCCCTTTTCCCTCTCTCTTCTACCTTGTTCCTTTAATAATTCTATTGTTTTCATTTCCTTGGATTCAGTAATCAGACTCCATCCGTCTTGATTACTGAATCCCAATCGCAATCTCTCTGTTTAACATAGTTGTTTTGGATAATTGATTGTTTATTGTTGAATATTTGTTGAAATTGGTGTTTAGATCCCAATGGAGTCTGGATCTCTCCATATCCACACCCCCTTAGTTGAATTGTTGTTAATTGCGTATTTCGAAGCTTATCTGATTGATCAATTGGATCTGTGTTGGTTATTGGTGCTGTTGTGTTCGAATCTGTAAGTCTCTGCAGACGGACACTGTGTGTCACGCGACACATCGCGCATGGGTGATCCTATGTCACGCGACACATCTGGTCACTCATGTCCTATGTCACGCGACACACTATGTCTGTTTACAGAGATCCTTTTCCCTTGTAATCTGTTCTGATTTGTTGTAATGGGATGTGGCCTCCCTGAATAAATGGTTCACAAGTTGTAAGTCTCAATTCAAATCAATAAAATTCATGTTTACTACATTTGTTTGTTGTCAATGCTTGCACACATTTATGGATTAATTGGATGTTTAGTTAGAAAGACTCGTCCACGGACGAGGCGTGTTGGGTGAACTCTCGGTTCTTCCCAACACGTAACCTGACCCCCGGACCCATTTTTTCTCAAAGGTTTTTCAAAGTGCACCTCAAAAGCATGGCGTGGCGACTCCTTTTCTTTTTTTCATCATTCGAAATTAAAACAAAAAATTTCGTTTGGGCGAGCGCACATTCAGTGGCGACTCCGCTGGGGACAACGCTTTTGAAAAACTGTTTTTCAAAATTAAGAGGGTCAAACTTTCATTGGATTAGACATCCAACATATCCATTCTTGTGTGCATCCTTGATGATCTCTTGTAGTACATGCGTTTTATTGATTATGAGACTTGTGAACCTTTGTATGTCTTTTGTGGCCATTTTGTTGTGCTTTTGCTATTGTGCTTGGTCCCTTGCCATGGAGAAGCAGGGGCTGATTTCATTTTGCAGGAATCTGATTCAATGACCACTCCAGTCGTGCGACACCTATGTCCAGTGTCCTGTGTCACGCGACAGGAATGGTCACTGAACATGAATTCAGAAGCTGGTTTGAGGGCAGTCCCTTGAATAAAAAAGTAGCTCAGTTGATTGTTGTACCCCTTGTTCACTGTGAGAGTGTGTGTGTTTTCTCTTTTTCTTTTAAAAAATAAATAAAGCAAAGTAATAAAAAAAATTTATTTTTCGTAAATAAAAGAACATAGTCATCCGCACACTACACCACGTAGATTTAGAACCCTCGGGTGCGATTGACGGCATCGCAGACGGTGATAATATTCGCCTACGCTTGAGCGCCTAATGTCAAACCCATCCCCCTAGCGCGTTATAGGTGGCACACACTTAAACCTTACCCACGGTTGGTTTTGATACAACGTTTTTAAATCACGCCAAAATGAATTGTTTTTGAAACTTACAATAAGTCCTTATACCTTCCCCAAAACCTCGCACCTCGTGGGCATGTTGCCAATGCAACATGGTTTCACGTAGGGACATGTCACTCTCGTGGCATGTTCTAACGAGAAATCATGCCGCATTGTCAACGTGCAACGACGAGAGGTCATGCCGGATTTTTCTTTGAAATTCTTCAAGAATACCCGTTATGCTGCCCAAATTTCCCCAGAAATTGGGACAACCTCTCCGTCCCATACGGTGCTTTATAAGTTTCAATACAAAGCATTTAATGTGATTTGAATGTTGCATCCTTAGGTTTCCCCAAGGTGTAGTTTGCGTGAATAAAGGCTTCTCCTTTCCCAACTGTACCTAGGATTTAAAACATTGATTTATACTTGAAGATAAGTAAATTGTTTGTGCGAGTCTGTCCCTCGTTTCCTTTCCCTCTCCCGTATCTCCTCAAAATCTCCCTTCACTACCTTATAAACCCGTATCTACCCCTGCAGCCACGGCAAGTTGGACTCGCTCATCCGTTCCAGGAGCTCGTTTGGTACGTGTTGTAGGAGAAGTTCAAGCAGATTTGGGAATTTCAGTCGGCTCAGAATCAAATATGGCCGGAAATGGTGATGTGTTTGCTGCTCAGTCTGCTGGAGGTTCGGTTTCGATGGGTCAACCGGGTTTGAATGACATGTCTGCAGAAGAGTTGAGGATAACTTTGGAAGCTGCTTTGGCCAGGGAACGTGAGGCCCGTTTGTTGGCTCAGAACGCCAAGGTTAGAGAGGAGGAAGCCCACGCCCGTTTCGTCGAGGCCATGAGAGCCAGGGGAGTCGCAGTACTCCGCCGAGAGGACGGTTCTTACGAAGAAATCACCGAGGATGGTAATAACGGGGTCGGATCTGCTTCTCCTGTCCAACCTGCTCAATTCAACTACCATGCTATGCCTCCTCCCGTAAGTTATGCTCCTCGCCCGGATCGGATGCCATCTCCAGAGATAGTTGTGAATACCCAAGGAAGGGTTCCTCTCCCAGTCTCTCAGACTCATAGTCAAGTTGCTCAGCAGGGTTTCAGCAAAAGCAGTGGCCAACCATCAAACTTCTTTGATCTCACTTCCTCTCCAGCTCCCAATGCTCCAGTGCCGCAAGCTCAGTATGGATCCCAGTTTCAAGGAGGCTATTCCCAACCCCAGTTCAGCATGTATTCAGATAGTTATCAGTATGTTCAGCCCAATCAGCAGCAATCCAACCAGTACCGTCTGTCAGGAAACCAGATTTGTCAGGACAGTATTCCGCAGTATCCTCAGTCCCAGTTCCAGAGCAACTTCTCTCAGCCCGCAGTGTGTTCTCCTCTCACCCAGCATCTGTATGGTTCCACCCCGTATTCAGCTCCATGTATTAGTAACGGATTTCCTGCCCATGGTCAGTTCGGAGGTCAATCAGTGCAGTTTGGTCCCCAGAATCCCAGTTTTCAGTTTAATGGTTACGACATGTATGGGAATAGGATTCCCAACTCAGTCATCTTATTGGACAACAATATCAGCATCCCCAGTACTTTCGGTCTTCCCTCGGCTGCCTTGCCCATCAGATCTGCTTCAAAATTTCCTGTGCCGTCTTCAACTGTGGCTCCTGCTATTCCCCAGATTCCAGGTTTGACTCTGGAAGTGACAGCTTTATTGAAGCAGATGCAACAGCAAATCGATAGATTGACTGTGGGTTCCAGTGGCCTCAAGGTAGTAGACCCGGCTCAAGTAACACATCTTCCTCATAAGTTCAAGATGCCAAAGACGGATTTTGATGGAACATCCTGCCCAAAGACTCATGTGGATACCTAAGTAATGACAATGGGGGTGATGGGTTGCACCCCGAGTTTATGGCATCTCATTTTCATTTGACCTTGAAAGGTCCGGCGCTCACTTGGTTTTTGGCTCTCAAGCAAGAATGCCGCTCCACCTGGAGCCAGACCACCGAGACTTTCTTGGAGAAATATCGGGGTAACCTGGAGTGGCGCACTACCCGAGACGATCTAGTAGGCACCATTCAAAAGAATGATGAGTCGATCACGGAGTTTTATAAGAGGTGGAATGCCAAACTTAACGAGCTATCAGAGCCAATCTCCCTTCAGGATCAGAAAGATATTTTTCTGTCTTGCGTGAAGCCGGTGTTAAGGGAGGCCATTGGAAAGGGTTGGTATCCAGATCTCATAGAGATGGTTGGAATGGGCGCTCGCAGCGAGAATAGGCTTTTTAACCAAACCCCAGGTGTGAATGCTAGCGGTAGTAGCAGAAGTGGAGGATTTCGGTACCGGGCACCTAACCCAGTTTCTGCCATGGCGCCAAAGGGAAGAGAATTGGTTAAGGACAACAGCATCAACAACCTGCAAAGGGGAGGTGGCAATGTACAGAATGGAGGAAGATTCCAACCCAGGCCACAACCGAGGTTTGATGACTTGGGTATGTCTACGGAAGAAATCTTCAATGGCCTGCTTCGGACCGGCATGATTAGGCTGCTGGACAACTACAGCCCTGTTCGTCCCAACCCCAATCTTGATACTAGTAAATACCGCAGGTTTCACCAATACCCAGGGCACACCACCAACACTTGCGTAACCCTCAAGAAGATTATACAAGGCCTCGTGGATGAAAAGAAGATCGAAAAGTCTCCTCGCCCTAATGTTGTCAACAACCCCCTGCCCAGTAACAATGTGAATCTCATCGATTTTGATCAAGATTATTTTGTGAATGTAATAGAGTTTGGAGAGTCTGTAAATGGAAATGCTAGTTGTGATTGTAATGAGGTCGTGACTGATGTAAATCCTTGTTCCAATGAAATGAAAGATAACTTTTGCTACGTCTTGTATCTTGATGATTTGTATGATTTGAATAATGCTGCTGATTACGAGGAATATGAAGAGCGTTTGGTCATCAACGCTATATCCTCTATGGTTCCCAGAGAGTCCCCAATCTCTTTGGAGGAGCTCAGGATAGCAGCTAACCTGGAGGGGCCATTATCCGTGAATGAGATAAGACAGGCAGCGTGGCCATACAGCACTCACCCTTTTCTGCTTACACTAGCTGAACTCAAAGAGGCTAGCAAACATTTTGTGGTTGAGAATGATCAAGAGGTTAATTTGTTGACACGGTCGGGAAGAATGTTGGGAATGGATAGTGCTGATCCATCCGGGAAAGGCAAAGGAGTTGCAGTTTCGAATCCCCAGACCTCTCGAGATCCCTACAGATCAGTAGGAAGTGAGGAAATTCGTGAGGATCCGATTCTGACGCAGTTAAAAAGAACCCAAGCTAATATCTCTTTATGGTCTCTGCTTACATGCTCCTACCCCCACAAACTAAAGTTGGAAGAGGCTCTTTCCAAAACCAAGGTGTCTGTCAATGCCACTCCTGATGAGGCCTGTCAATTGATCGAAACTGCACAGTATGGAAACATCATCACTTTTACAGACATGGATTTGCCTGCTTACGGTCCAAAGCATAATGAGTCTCTGCACATCACCGTGCCCTTGGAGGGGCGTCAAATTCCCCATGTGTTGGTGGACAATGGGTCGGCCATGAACGTGCTTCCTGCCAAGATGATGAGTATGTTAGACATTGACGTGCAGAGCCTTAAGCCATCCAGCCAGACCATAAAAGCCTACGATTCGACATCCAGAGCAGTGTTGGGGATTATCTCTTTGAATCTTTTATTTGGGAGTAAGGAGATGGCAGTAGAATTCCAGGTTATCGACATTCCTATCACGTTCTCGGCATTATTGGGCAGGCCATGGATACATAAAATAGGAGCTGTAGCCTCCACCCTCCACCAGTGTTTGAAGTTTGTGCAAGATGGGGTTTTGACAACCATTTACGGTGATAGTGTCACTTTTGGGGAGACCAGAACCAACACCATGCCGGTAATGGAAATCAAGCTTGACCAAGAGAGCCTGATGCTCAGTGGTTTCACGATCGAAAAGCCGAAAGGGCAGGTCTGCACTATCGATTTAACAACTTCCTCTGACAAGATTCCTCCCGTGTTAAAAATGATAACAGGCGTGAGTTACATCCCGGGCCTGGGGCTAGGAAAGCGTCAACAGGGACCGTGTAAGCTTGTGATGCTGGAACCCAAAAGAAACAGGCGAGGCCTGGGATATGTCGTGACTGGAGAGGACAAAGCATATGATAAGACCGAAGCGCTCAAAGAAAGGATGACCTTAGCTACCGGCAAGAGATACAAAAGTCCTGACATGCGCCCTTATAGCTGGTCTCTAAAAAGGCACTTTGTCAAGGAGGATGGGGAAATGTTCGTTTGCCCGGAGCCGAAGCTGAGTCAAGCAGAAGAGAGGATGAGAACAATTTGAAGGTTTGCCACCAGTCAGAACCCAGTGAAGGAAATGCTCGTCAGTATGCCCAGAAGGCCAGGCGTCACTGCCACATATGAGAATAGCTACCATTTTTGGGGGCCCGATTATGTCAACCAGTTTGAGAAGCTTGCTCTGGATGAGCCTGTCGTACACAAGATCCGCGGTGCAGACCCTGTAGACATGGATGGTGACTTGGCAAATCTGTTTGAAGATCAGGGGCTGTCAGAGCCTGAGAACGGTATGTTTACAGAGGAGATACCTGTAGAAGGGTTTGTTGTGGCTGAAGATCCCAGAGATTTGATTGACTTTTCCTCTGATAACGAGGTAGTGGCTATGTTGGAATTTGAGAAGGGGCCAGTTGTGGATCTGAACAGTTTGGAGACCGTTGCAGAGAGACCGTTGCAGAACTGGACTTCATTTCAAGGACCGGTCGCTGACATGGAGACTATGATCAAGAAACTTGGGCTCAAGCCTCGCCCCAGTCCCTCTGCGTCTAAGTTTGTCCCCCGTGTCTTGAGTCATTCCCCTGAATCCTTTGTAATTGAGTTCGAGTCCTCTGATCGGTCTGACGCCCTCACGACGGAAGACCGTCGTCGTGTTGTAGACACTGTTTTCCCATTCGCTCTGAATAAAATAGTCGATCTTTCCGAGTATCCCGTGATTGCAAATCTAACAATTGAACGCTTAACCAAAAATAATTATCAAGATTTAAAAATAATTAAGCCAAATTCAATTGAAGATAATGCAGACTTAATAGATGAACAAATTTTAGAAAATAATTCAAAGCAGGTTTGCGAACAAAAGGAAAGCCAGGCCCAATCTATCGACGAGATATTGACAACGGTGAACCTGGGAACAGTTGAGGAACCCAAAGAAACGTAAATTGGCAGCTTCTTCTCCGGAGTTGAACGGGATACCCTTATTAAGCTACTCAAAGAGTTTGTAGACGTCTTTGCCTGGTCCTACAAAGACATGCCTGGGTTGGATACATCTATTGTAGAGCACCGGATACCCCTGGATCCAGAGATCAAGCCGAAACTGAGGCGGATCAAGCCCGAGTGGTCCTTACAGGTCAAGGAGGAGATTGAGAAACTCCTACGGGTGGGCTTTATCAAGGTGATCCAATATCCGACTTGGCTGACAAACATCGTAACGGTCACAAAAGCAAATGGAAAGGTACGGGTTTGTGTAGACTTCCGGGACCTCAACAAGGCTAGTCCCAAAGATGACTTCCCCCTGCCGAACATTGACATGCTTGTGGATGTGACAGCAAACTATGAAGTCAAGTCCTTCGTCGATGGCTTTGCGGGTTACAATCAGATTAAAATGGCCGAGGAAGATCAGGACAAGACAGCATTTACCACTCCTTGGGGCACTTATTGCTACACAGTGATGCCATTTGGACTGAAGAATGCCCGGGCTACCTACCAGAGGGCTGTCACTACCCTGTTCCACGACATGATCCATAAGGAGATTGAAGTGTACGTTGATGATATGATTATTAATTCAAAAGGGTCAGATGGACAGCATTTCACTGATCTAAGGAAGTTCTTCAACAGACTTCGGGAGCACTCCATGAGATTAAATCCAACCAAGCGCACTTTTGGGGTTATCCGTGGTAAAGTTTTGGGATGTATGGTCACAGAACGCGGCATCGAGGTAGATCCCAGAAAGGTCAAGGCAATTGTTGAGATGAAGCCACCCAGAACTGTCTCCGAGGTAAAGGGTTTCATGGGCCGTCTACAGTACATCAGCCGATTTGTCAACCAGCTGACTTCCATGTGTGAGCCGATATTCAAACTGTTGAAGAAGAATCAGGAGGTGATTTGGAACGAAGAATGCCAGCTAGCTTTCGAGAGAATCAAAGCTTATCTTGTTAATCATCCCATTCTTTACCCACCTCATGGAAGCAAATCTCTACTTCTATACTTGACGGTCACAGATACAGCCATTGGGGCCATGCTGGCACAAGAGAAGAAGGACTCCAAGGTTGAGAATGCCATCTATTTTGTCAGCCGCAAATTCCAAGGTAGCGAGTTGAATTACTCTGCCCTAGAGAAGACATGTGCAACTCTGGTTTGGGTGGTCGGAAAGCTAAAGCACTATATGTTGTCCCACACAGTACATCTGGTCTCCAAAATGGATCCGATTAAGTACCTATTTCAGGGTGACAGAAGCAGCATTTCCACCAGACTGGCAAAATGGACCTTCTTCCTAGCCGAATTTGATATTAAATATGTGATCCGGAAAGCAATTAAATGACAGGCTTTGGCAGATCAGCTGGCTGACTTCCCCATCACAGAAACCCGAGGACCAAATTTCGAGTTTTCGAATGAGGGGATCTTTGTTGTAAACAATGGCAACCGGTGGCAGCTATTCTTTGAAGGAGCAGCAAACAAAAGAGGTAACGACATCGGGATGGTACTAGTAGACCCAAATGACATGCATACCCCCATAGCTATCAAGCTAAACTTCTCGGTTACCAATAACGCAGCCGAATATGAAGCTTGCATAGCCGGGCTTGAAGCTGCTCTTGAACGGAATGTGGATGAATTGGAAGTGTTTGGTGACTCCCAGCTGATAATTAACCAAGCCGCCAATAGATGGAAAACTACAGACCCATGTCTCCAGAGGTATCAGGCTTACATTGCAGAGCTCGTCGGCCAGTTTAAGGAAGTGTCATTCCAGTTCCTGCCTCGAGATAAGAACAGATTCGCCAATGCACTAGCTACTCTGGCCTCCTTGGTGGAAATACCAGAGGGAAAGTCAATCAAGCCGTTCAGGGTCGGAAGGCAAGAAAATCCTGCATATTTTTGTGAAATAGAGATCGAAACCGTCGATGAGCCGTGGTACAAACAGATCTTCCAGTATCTTAAGCATGGTGAAGCATCCTTCCCCGTTGATAAAGAAGAAGACTTAAAAGGTGTTCGTGCCAAAAGTTTGCAAGCCCTAAAAAGGCTATCAGCACAGTAAGTCATACTTGGCAATGAATTATGGAAGAAAAGGGAAGGTTTCCCTCTCCTGCTCTGTATCAGCAAAGAAAAAGCTCAGAGAGTAATGGAAGATGTTCAAAACGGCACCTGCGGACCTCACATGAATGCTCGATCCCTTATGCATAGCATTATCAGGCTGGGCTACTTCTGGATCACCATGGAGACTGATTGTATCCAGTTTGTGCGAACTTTTGATAAATGCCAGCGGTTCTCCAACCTAAACCACATCCCTCCTCATGATCCATACTGTATGACAACTCCTTGGCCCTTTGTAACCTGGGGAATCGATGTCATCGGGAAGATAACTCCATCAGGGAGCAATAGACATTCATTTGTTTTGGTCGCGGTCGATTACTTCACAAAGTGGGTGAAAGCTGCGTCCTACAAAGTGCTTACTGCTAAGAAAGTTGCTCGCTTCACAAAAGAACAAATCTTTTGCCGCTACGGAGTCCCGAATGAGATCATTTCTGAAAATGGAACCCATTTTGAAGGAGAAACCGATCGGCTGCTCACCGAATACAGGGTCAAACACCATAAGTCGTCACCATACAGACCACAAACAAACGGTGCTGTTGAGGCTGCCAATAAGAACCTAGAGAGAATCATAAAGAAGATGGCCGAACGAGGATGGGATTGGCCGGAGAAACTGCATTTAGCATTATGGGGATACCGCACTTCAATTCGAACTGCTACCGGTGCAACTCCATATGCCTTGACTTACGGAATGGAGGCTGTCATGCCCATTGAGCTAGAGATTCCATCCCTCAGGGTATTGCTCGAGAATGAAGTAAATGAGATTGAATGGCTCCAAAGTCAGTATAACGAATTGGCACTGTTGGATGAACGCAGATTAAAAGCCATGGAGCACAACCGGGCATATCAGAAGAGAATGGCCCGTGCCTTCGACAAAAGAGTTAAACCCAGGGACATCAAGGTGGGTGATCTGGTCCTCAAGATGAAGCCCTCGAATCAGAGCAGTGCATTGGGCAAATGGGCACTTGTCTGGGTCGGACCCTTTCTAGTGAAGAAGATATTCCCCGGAGGAGCGATGCATCTAACAGATTTGGATGGCAACCCATTTTTGCACCCCGTCAACGGAGACAAGTTGCGGCGGTATTATGTTTGATCGAGTCTTTTCCCCTCTGTATAAAAATAAAAATTAAAAAAAATGAAAATAAAGGCGCAATAAAATTGTCCCAGATGAGACTGAAAACCTCTCAAAAGGAAGTTCATGCAAAAATAAGGGACGCGCCCGGTGCTAAAAAAATATACCCAACTAGATTGAAAACCCTAAAAATGGGCGGTCTAGGTAAAAAACAGGGTTTCACCATGTCCCCCTTCTATCTTCTCTTTCTTAAACACAAAAGTTAATTGAGTCGAACTACGGAGACCTGAGCCCCTTAGTTCTCTTTATAAAAGGGGAACGTAGGCAACCACTCGTGGTTCGGTCTAAAATGCTGCGAAATATCAAGTCCTGCCAAAATGTGTTTTGATTACAGTTCCGAGGCTTTTCAAAAGTTCATTTTAAGTTAATATTCTTTTTGATGAGTTCAAGCACGGCCCTCTTTTGAATCAAATAACTTGTTGCGAATAAAAAAAAAATTCAGAATGCTAACATCTATTTTGTCCGTATTAAGTAATCAAGGGATACTCATGTTCTATACAATAAATCTCTCCCAGAATACAAAAAAAAAAGAGTCTCCTATCCCTCAGATAAGGTGTCTAGAAGCTCGTTCCCGCTCCCAAATTTGCATCTCTGTTCTTCCTTTTCCTCGGTCCTCGGGAGGTCCTTGGCCTAGGAATGTCGAATAAGTCAGTTTGAGCTCGTCCTAGCTCAGGTATAACGCGTGCCGGTGGCTCGATCAGACCAGTCTCCCTTAAAGCGGCACTAGCAATCCTCTCTTGTCTCAAGGCCTCTCGGCGAGCTATCACCTCTGGATCATCCCTCAGAGCAGCTCTCCGGATCTCTTGCCTCCGATAGTCCTCAGCAACATCGCCGGTAACATTATCTGGGTTCCCCGGGCCTCTCGTATCTCTCGAAAGACCTGGCCGGGCCTGGGTAGTCTGCTCCCAAGTATTCCCGACGGCGAGCCTCTATGGCCAACTGCACAGGACCCTGTTGCTCCTCATACCAGATCAAATACTCCGTGGTCAAGAACGTAATCCCTTTGGACTGCCGAAGTGTTGGAAAGAAACCCTCCAGAAAGGATCTGTTGAAAAACCGCACCCGCCTGGGGGCTCTGGCCATGGCCATCGGAACAAAGACGCCGTCGCCCTTTCCCTCAAAGCCCGGACAATCTGCTGAGGGTACCCATACTGCCTGCTCACCAATGATGGGATGCAGAAAGAAGATACGTGCAAACCTGGAAGCCTGACTACCACTGACCCGTCCTGAATGTCTCTGATGGTCTGTAGCCCCCACGCTGGAATCCAAAAGCCACAAGGATAACAAACTGGGGCTGCCTGGTCTATTCCGAGAAGATACATGCGTGGTCAATCTCACCTGCCAGCTCTCAGCGGCCGCATCCCTCAGCAACCTGCGTTGCCTGGTCACCCAAGGCATCGCTGTCTGACCCGCAGGCAATGGCCCAATCAAGCGCAACCTCTCAAAAAGCCACAAGGATAACAAACTGGGGCTGCCTGCACCCATGAAAGCAGATCCTCCTGCTAGCCTATCAAGGCCGTGGTAGGTCTCAGCCAGCAGCAGTGGTACAATGTCCTTTCCACCTTGTCCAGATTGAATTTGATGAAGGTCCACACCTCGGTCACCCCTGAGTTGCCAGACAACCTCCAGCAACACGCCTGGGCAGACCCTGACGTATCCACGAAAGTAGTAAGCTGACAGGGTAAGCAATACGTATATGTCCAGAGATGTGGAAAGATTGAACAACTCCAGACTAGAAGAGCGCAACCGAGCCATCCGGGTCAAGTCTACGAATCCATCATCCAGAATCATAGAGGCCACCTGGTTTGCTGGCAAGCACAAGAAAGTTGATAACTGTTCTGTAATTGACCGATCGTCCCGGGGAAATGCTACAGTCTCCGCCTCGCCCAAGCTTGTTAATGCTCTGAAGTCCTCCATGGTTGTGTCAGATCATTATACGACAGAGTAAAGATGTGCCGCTCCGAGTCCCAAAAGCAGGATGCAGCCCGGAGTAAATCCCAATCAAACTTCCAGTTCTTCAAGGGCCAGAGACACGGCATGCCGTACCGCTTGTCAATGATTTTCCCATGATGTTTTTGGTGAAATCGCGAAACTCTGACAAAGTCTTAGCGAAATTGATGCTCCCGGGAAGCTATTTCTCTGTTATAGTGCTCCATGGTAATTGAAAGTTCTAACCTTGGTCACAGAAATCGCTCGCCACCTGGCTGAAGCCGGGGCCGCCGGGTTCCTCCTACTGAAAGGGCAGTGTTTACAAATGAAGCCTGAGTTGATTTTTAAAAGGGACCTGTTACGAGCTTCTTCCAGTCGTGCGACACAACTTGTCCAGCAGACATGGCATGTCAGGCGACACATCTTGTTCTCATCAAACACCATCAAAGTTCCTGCAAGTCCACCCTCAAGGCACTCTCTGACACGCCGTCGCTGCGATACACCTCCCACATTCACACGTAAATGCACGGGAGAGGGTCCCCCCACCATATGTATCACCATACACACTCACTCGATACAGTCCCACCATCTCATGTACAAACCCGGCAACGCCGACCTTTCAATATAATAATCGTATTTCCTTCATATCATTCCCAGAGTGGACAGACTCGTGCAAACAAGCTAACATAGTTTAATCTTTGCTAACGGAATATCATAGTTGGATATAGTGCTTGGAGTATTGTTCCCCTGCAGGTACAATGATCAACCGAGCACCATCGAATCTTAAGGACTGTCCCTCAAAGCAGAAACCAAGACGAAGATTCCAAATCTGTCAGTCTCCCCAAGCAACGCTCATCAGTACCATCGACCCCGCCGCCTAAGCATCTGCAAAAACCCGCTCCCTAGCAAGCAAAACCCCATCCTACCAAGCAAAGTTCATGACTCTGAAGTCAACTAACCATCAACAGAGGCCGTCCCTCACCTGGCAAAACCAGCAAGCTACCAACAACAGTGGTCTAAGCCCCTCCAGCAGCCAACACCACCAACAGCAGTAGCACGAGACCCCCCGACAGCTACACCTATCCCCAGCAGAATCAACAAAGATGCAGCTGAGTCCCCCGCGCATACCTCTTCACCAACGCCTGCAGCCGTATGAGTCCCTCCGCATCCACGATCGCCATAAACGTAGCGCGAGTCCGGGCAGCCACTACTCTTCACCAACACCAAAGGGTATGAGTCCCTCCGCATCCACAACCACCAGCTTGCAAGCATGATTTCTCCCATAGCCTACAACCTTTCATCGACGCAAAGCAGCATGAGACCCTCCCAGCCTACTCGCCACCCCCAGTCAGGCAAGATGAGTCCCTCCCTAAGCAGCCTACAACCTTTCATCGACAAAGCAGAGTACGAGACCCTCCCCGTAGCTACTGCCACCACCAATGCAAGATGAGTCCCTCTGGCAGATACAACCTTTCATCGACAGCGGTAGCATTAGGGCTGTAAACGAGCCGAGCCGAGCCGAGCTTTGAGGTGTCGAGCTCGAGCTCGACTAAAAATAAACGAGCCGAGCTTTTTTCGAGCTCGAGCTCGAGCCTGGAAAATTCGTTCGAGCTCGGCTCGAACCGAGTTTCGAGCTGTTCGCGAGCTGTTCGCGAGCTTTTTTGCGAGCTTCTCGAATTCGAGCTTTAACGAGCCGAACTCGAGCTTAACTCGAATTTTTTTTTAAAAATGAACTCAAATGATCTTTAGTTCGAGCTTTTATTCGAATTCGAGCCTAAACGAGCCGAGCCGAGCTCGAGCTTTGTCTGTCTACATAATTTTTTTTCAATTTTGATTTTTCATAATTTTTTATATTCTTAAAAAAACATAAAAAAATTGAAACTAACTAAGAAAAATATTTATTATTTATTTTATACTTTTTGAATGACATTTTAAAATATCATATATTTTGAGACATATTTCAAATTTATTTTGAAACGAATAGAGTAATAATTTAAAAATGTTCAATTTATGTTAGGGATGGATGGAGTCATGAAATATAACTTTTCTAATTTTTAGTAAGAACTAAAACCCAGCTACTTAAAATCAAATTGTAAAGACAAAAAAATTAATTAGTAGACAAAAAGCAAATGATCCATACATAATACCACATAATGCCACAGCCCACATGAGACAAAAAGGGAGTGACACAGACAGGACTACAGGAGATGAGGAGACAAAAAGGGGGGGACAAATATTTCTCCAAATTTGGACAAAATTATAAACCAGTAATAGTAATGGAGTACACAAAAGATGGTGTAAATAGAACCATCGTCATCTAAATCAAGATCACCTTCAATATCATTCATCGCATTATCATCTTGATGGGGGATTTTGTCAATAGATATATTGTTGTCCAAATCCTCCATATTCCCTGTCAAGCAAAAGAAAAACAACTCTGACTTTCATTATAAAGATGGTGTAAATAGACTAGAGAGACGGTAAAACGGGAGGACTCACCTTTTCGAAGTCAGTGTTGCCGGAGAACAAAATAGAGTGCAACTGCTGCCGCCTGCTGGTCCGCCAAAGAAACTTGATCGGAAACAAAAAGGGAAAAAGGGGGTGAGAGTTGAGAGAGGTAAAATTGCTGAACATACGAGAGAGAGAGAGAGAGAGAGAGAGAGAGAGAGAGGGACAAAGGCCTGTGTTGTGTTGTGTGGAAAGATCTAGATTGAAGAAAGTCATTTTGAATTCTTTAATAATAATAATGAAATATTAAAATAATAAGTAATCGAAGATTCAAACTGGGTATTAAATTAGTAAGTGGTCCTTTTGAATTCTTTAAAATAACGAAATATTAAAATAATAAGTAATAAAAGATTCAAAATGGGTATTAAAATAATAAGTGGTCAAAATGGGTATTAAAATAATAAGTGGTCAAAATGGGTTTAGGGGTTTAGAGGGTTTAGGGTTAAGATAAATATTTTTATGTGATTGATAATTGATTTTATTTTTAGCAAGAAATTAAAATACTTCCTATGCCTAGTTATAAGAAAAAAACTAATTTCACGCATATTAAGAAAATAGTTAGATCGATTAAAGCATGCTAAAATAATAATACATCCACAAATTCAAAAGTTAGTATAAGCTATTGTCCGTCTCTCTTTTTTATTATATATACTTTCATTTTTTTTTTAAATGAAACATAACTTTTTTTAAATAAATGAAAGCATATAAAAGAAAAAATGGACGGTATAGTATATAGGGTATGATATATAGGGTATAGAATATAGAGTATAGTATATAGGGTATAGGGTATGGGATATGGTATATAGGGTATAGGGTATGTTACATAGGGTATAGTATATAGGGTATAGGGTACGGGGTATGGTATATAGGGTATAGGGTATGTTACATAGGATATAGTATATAGTATATAGTATATAGGGTATAGGGTATAGTATATAGGGTATAGAGTATAGTACATAGGGTATAGTATATAGGGTATATGATATAGTATATAGGGTATAGTATATAGGGTATAGGGTATAGTATATAGGGTATAGGGTATAATATATAGGGTATAGGATATAGTATATAGGGTATAGGGTATGGGATATGGTATATAGGGTATAGGGTATGTTACATAGGGTATAGTATATAGGGTATAGGGTACGGGGTATGGTATATAGGGTATATGATATGTTACATAGGATATAGTATATAGTATATAGGGTATAGTATATAGTATATAGGGTATAGAGTATAGTATATAGGGTATAGTATATAGGGTATAGGGTATAGTATATAGGGTATAGTATATAGGGTATATGGTATAGTATATAGGGTATAATATATAGGGTATAGGGTATAGGGTATAGTATATAGGGTATAGGGTATAGTATATATGATATAGGGTATAGTATATAGGATATAGGATATAGGGTATAGTATATAGGGTATAGGGTATGGTATATATGGTATAGGGGTATAGTATATAGGGTATAAGGTATAGTATACTCCCTCCGTCCCATAGAACTTTACTCCTTTACTGTTGAGAATGGAAAATAAGAAATAATGTTATTAAAGTAGGTGTTGTGAGTGGGAGGAGAGAGAATGAGTGAAGAGAATAGTAAATTTGAAAAGTGTTGTGAGTATGACAAGTGGGTCCCATGAATAAGAAAGTATTAAAAAATTTCCTTTTTAGGAAAGTGAGACTTTAAAGTGGGACGCCCAAAATAGTAAAAGGGGTAATGTTTTATGGGACGGAGGGAGTATAGGGTATAGAGTATAGTACATAGGGTATAGTATATAGGGTATAGGGTATAGTATATAGGGTATAGGGTATAGTATATAGGGTATAGTATATAGGGTATATGGTATAGTATATAGGGTATAATATATAGGGTATAGGGTATAGTATATAGGGTATAGGGTATAGGGTATAGTATATAGGATATAGGATATAGGGTATAGTATATAGGGTATAGGGTATAGGTTATAATTTCAAATGATGAAAAAAAGAAAAGGAGTCGCCATGCCATGCTTTAGAGGTGCACTTTGAAAAACCTTTGAGAGAAAATGGGTCCGGGGGTCAGGTTACGTGTTGGGAAGAACCGAGAGTTCACCCAACACGCCTCGTCCGTGGACGAGTCTTTCTAACTAAACATATAATTAATCCATAAATGTGTGCAAGCATTGACAATAAACAAATGTAGTAAACATGAATTTTATTGATTTGAATTGAGACTTACAACTTGTGAACCATTTATTCAGGGAGGCCACATCCCATTACAACAAATCAGAACAGATTACAAGGGAAAAGGATCTCTGCAAACAGACATAGTGTGTTGCGTGACACAGGACATGAGTGACCAGATGTGTCGCGTGACACAGGATCACCCATGCGCGATGTATCGTGTGACACACAGTGTCCGTCTGCAGAGACTTACTGATTCGAACACAACAACACCAATAACCAACACAGATCTAATTGATCAATCAGATAAGCTTCGAAATATGCAATTAACAATAACTCAACCAAGGGGGTGTGGATATGGAGAGATCCACACTCCCTTGGGATCTAAACACCAATTTCAACAAATATTCAACAATAAACAATCAATTATCCAAAACAACAATGTTAAACAGAGAGATTGCGGTTGGGATTCAGTAATCAAGACGGATGGAGTCTGATTACTGAATCCAAGGAAATGAAAACAATAGAATTATTAAAGGAACAAGGTAGAAGAGAGAGGGAAAAGGGAATTGAGGGTGTTACCCTTGTTGCTTTCTACGAATTACGCACTAAGTTAGGTACAAAATCCTTCTACAGCAGCTTCTGGGCCTGGAGAGCTTGAAAGGATTAGTTGAAGGTGGATCTAAGAGGTGATGGAGGAAGTGGGTTGAATTAGGGGGGAATTGGAGATGGATTGGGATGAGAGAGAGAGAGAGGTGTGTGTTTAGTGTGTGCGTTACGCTGTAATTTTGGCAGAGTAACAGTGTGTGAAGTTGGGATCCATTTCTAAGAGGGGTAGGGTCTTATTTATAGTCTGCAGTTGATGGACAAGGTGTGTCGCATGACCTTCTGTATCCAATTTCAAAGCCTCGACTTGTCGCGTGACACAACAAGTCACCAACTGCTTTTGGCGCCAAAACCAGTTTCTAGAATATTCAGGGCTAAATACCCAAAAGGTCCAAAAAGGTTTATTCCCAGGAGGTCCTTTAGCACGAGCAAAGTACCAAAAGGTACTTCCTTCGCAAGAAACTCATGGAATGTTTCCGAAAGTCTCGGAATAGATCGGGAATTTACCAAAACGCCCCTTAATGCCATTTTATCGCATTAAAATGCACCTAAAAGGGAGCGAATTGGATTGGCGTACTTACAGAGCCCTCGGCAATGTCACTTTTGGAAGAAGTGAGGTTGTCGATAAAATAAGACCCAATCCCAATAAGCGGCAAGGGATAAGGCGGAGGGCTGGACAATGATCTGGGGAGATCGGATGGCTGGACCTTTGGAGAAAGGATTCCTACGTATCCCTAGGAGGGAATCTAGCCAAATCGTAGTTCAGAAACGAAACTGATAAGAAGCAAGAAATGGTAGAGATGTGCTTTCATACCTTTGCTGTGCTTGCCTGTAGCTGTCGGAGGGACTGATGTTATTGCGGATGGTGGAAGGTTGTAGCTGCCGGAGGGACTCATGCTGCAACTGGGGGTGGCGAGTAGCTGTTGGAGGGTCTCAGCATGAGTCCCTCCGGCAGCTACAACCTTCCACCATCCGCAATAACATCAGTCCCTCCAACAGCTACAGGTAAGCACAGCAAAGGTATGAAAGCACATCTCTACCATTTCTTGCTTCTTATCAGTTTCGTTTCTGAACTACGATTTGGCTAGATTCCCTCCTAGGGATACGTAGGAATCCTTTCTCCAAAGGTCCAGCCATCCGATCTCCCCAGATCATTGTCCAGCCCTCTGCCTTATCCCTTGCCGCTTATTGGAATTGGGTCTTATTTTATCGACAACCTCACTTCTTCCAAAAGTGACGTTGCCGAGGGGCTCTGTAAGTACGCCAATCCAATTCGCTCCCTTTTAGGTGCATTTTAATGCGATAAATGGCATTAAGGGGCGTTTTGGTAAATTCCCGGTCTATTCCGAGACTTTCGGAAACATTCCATGAGTTTCTTGCGAAGGAAGTACCTTTTGGTACTTTGCTCGTGCTAAAGGACCTCCTGGGAATAAACCTTTTTGGACCTTTTGGGTATTTAGCCCTGAATATTCTAGAAACTGGTTTTGGCGCCAAAAGCAGTTGGTGACTTGTTGTGTCACGCGACAAGTCGAGGCTTGGAAATTGGATACAGAAGGTCATGCGACACACCTTGTCCATCAACTGCAGACTATAAATAAGACCCTACCCCTCTTAGAAATGGATCCCAACTTCACACACTGTTACTCTGCCAAAATTACAGCGTAACGCACACACTAAACACACACCTCTCTCTCTCTCATCCCAATCCATCTCCAATTCCCCCCTAATTCAACCCACTTCCTCCATCACCTCTTAGATCCACCTTCAACTAATCCTTTCAAGCTCTCCAGGCCCAGAAGCTGCTGTAGAAGGATTTTGTACCTAACTTGGTACAGAATTCGTAGAAGCAACAAGGGTAACACCCTCAATTCCCTTTTCCCTCTCTCTTCTACCTTGTTCCTTTAATAATTCTATTGTTTTCCTTTCTTGATTCAAGAATCGACTCCATCCGTCTTGACATCGAATCCCAACCGCAATCTCTCTGTTTAACATAGTTGTTTTGGATAATTGATTGTTTATTGTTGAATATTTGTTGAAATTGGTGTTTAGATCCCAAGGGAGTGTGGATCTCTCCATATCCACACCCCCTTGGTTGAATTATTGTTAATTGCATATTTCGAAGCTTATCTGATTGATCAATTAGATCTGTGTCAAGTTATTGGTGCCGTTGTGTTCGAATCGCAAGTCTCGCAGACGGACATCACGTGTCACACGATACATCGCGCATGGGTGATCCTGTGTCACGCGACACATCTGGTCACTCATGTCCTGTGTCACGCAACACACTATGTCTGTTTGCAGAGATCCTTTTCCCTTGTAATCTGTTCTGATTTGTTGTAATGGGATGTGGCCTCCCTGAATAAATGGTTCACAAGTTGTAAGTCTCAATTCAAATCAATAAAATTCATGTTTACTACATTTGTTTATTGTCAATGCTTGCACACATTTATGGATTAATTATATGTTTAGTTAGAAAGACTCGTCCACGGACGAGGCGTATTGGGTGAACTCTCGGTTCTTCCCAACACGTAACCTGACCCCCGGACCCATTTTCTCTCAAAGGTTTTTCAAAGTGCACCTCTAAAGCATGGCATGGCGACTCCTTTTCTTTTTTTCATCATTCGAAATTAAAACAAAAAATTTCATTTGGGCGATCGCACATTCAGGTAGCAATACTCTCGTCGAACTACATTCTTAAAGAGATACCGAAGAAAGGAATTGATAAAACTCCTTATGAGTTATAGGATAATTGTAAGCCGTGTTATAAATACCTCAAATGTGGGGGTACAGGCTATAAGTAAAAGTACTTAAGCTAAAGACGAGGAATTAGATATTCCTTTAGATTATATTTCATTGAAATGTAATATTTAAGTTCTAGAAAGAGAACCTATGAAAGTGCAAATAGTTCATCTTAAAAAAGACGAACCTAGGCACATTTTGTGGACAAAAGAAGCTAGTCTTTCGGTTCTTATTTTCTATGATAGAAAATTAAACGTAAACTGTTATAGAAAGTTATTAACAGATAAATGAATAGTTCATCATATGTACAATATTTGGAAGTTGGTTGATCTTCCTCCATAATGTAAACGGTTGGGTTGTAAGTTGGTCCTTAAAGGGAAATATTGAAAGATGAATCTATAAAAGGAAAACACTTGAAAGATAGGTCCTGGAAAGGTAGACTTTCAAGAAGTATAGTCAAGGGAGTCATAATTCAAAAGATAGATTTCTTAAGGAAAAAAATCTTGAGAAATAAACTCTGATGAGACGGACTTGTGAATCTGAATAGCCAGATCTCTTGACAAATGAATCTCGAAAGATAGACTCTCGAGATATAGAATCTGAAGAGATAGATTCTTAAAATGATACTCTTTAAATGGTAGAGTCAAGAGAGTTAGATAAATTCTTATGTGATATACTCTCGAATAAGTAGATTATTGAGAAGTCTAAAGAAGGTAGATTCTTGAGAGGTAGACCCTGTAAAGTAGATTCTTAAGAGGCATACTATAGAAGGTAGACTCGGAAAGTCAGACCACTTAGAGATGTTAACAACTTGAGAAGTCGGACCTGTACAGAGATACTGACCACTCGAAGAAACTGAGCGATAGAAGAATTTGATCACTCGAAATGATTGAACATTCTACAGAGACTAAAAGTCTAAATAAAAATTGTAATAAATCACTAAGTATAGTCAAAGTACTTGGAGTACTTAAAGATATTCTTGTGATTACAGATTACAATAAATGAGATATTCAATCGTATGAAAAGGATATACTGATTGGATATCAGACACAAATAAACTCCAAGGTGAAAATGTGTTCACAATAAATGGAGCAGCGGTGCCAAACTTCCTAGACAACATGAACAACTCGATTCAGTAAGGAATCTGAGTCGATAGAGTTAGATAAAGATAAAAGTTGAATGGTCTTGGAAGATATTCCTTTGTGGAACAAGATTCTGTCTACATGACCTAAGGCATTGTGACAACAATGAGAGATAGGAAAAGGTGTAGAACATCGTGGTAAGTTAAGACACAATGGTCAGTGACATATTACCATAAGACAATTGATCTCAAATGGGACTGTCACAACAGGCCATGTGAAGTCAAAAATGGATCCATATACCAAAGGGTATGAATAGGAGATCAAATTGTTTGGTAAGGGGAATGAGGTTAAAAACCCACACAAACAAAGAAATCCATAGTGGACACTCAACCTTGAGAATTGGAGATCCCATGCCCTTGGTTCAATGAGACAACTAAATTATGGAAATTCTAGTATGTGCACTTAGAACTCATTATAACTCATTCTCAGAAGCCATCTAAGTGCTAAAACCCTGTTGACGTGTGGTGAGGGTAAGCTTAAAGATTTTAATGATTCATATACCTAAGTGGTGGAGTATGACAGGTTACTCTTTATAAGAGATCACCTATATAAGTGAGAAGTAATAAGGCCACTTCTAAATTGAAACACTTATGAATCAAGAACGGTCCAGGGCCGAAATGGACAAAACGTGAGAACAAAACGTGTTAGAGCTGTTATTGTGTGAGTACTATTGTCTTGGTATTCACTATACAGTCACTGGTTCAAAGCGTCTCGCTACCATACGGCTAGTATATCCGATAGTATTTCACTAGGGAAGGTTCAAGGCCATAAGCTACCTATCTCGATGCAATAATAGTTCGCCAAAACTTCCAGACGAGCCTGCATTCATGCATGCATTAATTTGTCATTTATGTGGGGGATTGTTGGAATTTTGGTTTTGTAAAAGTGACGTTTGACCGACTTTTGACCAAGAATTCCATTGGGTTCAATTTTAGGAAAATGGAAATTGATTGCATATTAATAATATTCATTTGGAGTAGATTAATTTGGTATATTTACTTTCTCAAAACTAATTAGTGGTGAATGAGAAATTAATGACCAAAGTATGCAAAATGAAATGGGTATATGAAGAGTTTATAGGATATGAAAGAGTTATCCCACATTGCTTGAAGATATAAAGTAATGCTAGTTTATAAGTGGATCCATCCAAGGAGTAGTCAGCAAGTTATTGGACATTGGGCCAACCATGCAAGGAGTAGCATGTTCGTACGCCAATCCAATTTGCTACCCTTTTTAGGTGCATTTTAATATGATAAAATTGCACTATGGGCGTTTCGGTAAATTCTCGGTCCACTCCGAGACTTTCGGAATCTTTTTATAAGTTTCTTGCGAAGGGAGTACTGTTAAGTATTTTTTCCATGCAAAAGGACCTACAGGAAATTAAACCATTTTGGACCTAAAGGGAATTATCTTGGAAGGTTCCAGAATGGCAAATTGGTGCTAGAAACAGTTATGGGCATGTTGTGTCACGCAACACTTTGAGCCATGGAAAATGGATACAGGACGTCGTGCGACAGAACTGGTTCATCATCTGCAGCTATAAATAGAGCCCTGCCCCTCATATTTCAGGATCCCTTTTCGACTCCCTAAAGTCACTTTGCCAAAATACGTCCAGAAACCATCCCCTCTCCCCAAAACACACACAACACACATCAATTCCCTTCAATTCACTCATATCTCACACACACACTTCACCCATCCACCTTCATACCACTTGAAGATCCAAGGCCAGCACTCCATCTGTGTTCGAATCCACATCTCTACAGCTGATTAGAAGGTCACTACACCTAACTTGGTGTAGTGATTGCGGATCTACAAGGGTAACCTATCCCTCACCCTTATATCTCTCTCATCCATTTGTTCATTAATCAATTCAGTTCAATCTGTTCCTTGGACTTGATAATTAGGCTCCATCCGCCTTCAATTATCAAGTCCCAATCGCCATCTCTCTGTTTAACTTGTTGTGTTTGTTTTTGTTCATGCTTGTGGTGTGATTAGTTGGAATTATTGCTTGCTTGCCAAGGGAGTGTGGATCTCTCCATACCTGTGATGTACCCGATTTTTGAAATCAAACGGAGTCGCCACGCCATTTTTGTTTTAAGGGCCAAAACTTTGAAAAATGCCCGAAATAAGAGATTTAGGTTCGGAGGTCACGTTACATGCCGGGAAGGACGTTAGTGTGCACCCGGAATGCCTCGTAAAACGAGTCTTCCAAACATTCAAAATCATTTGTTTGTGTGTGTGTGTGTGTGTTACTTTGGCCAAAATAAGTTGAAACTGAGGAAAGTAAAAATTGGGAATTCTTTATTAGACTTTGGACAGATCCCATGATTTTTGGTGTGATTTTTGGGTTGAATTTTGGTACTCAAAAGATTTTTGGAAGTTGGAAACCATTTCTGCCAGAATGAAAAAGGCAGTGGACACTTAATTTTGAAATGGACTTTAGGGCTTGAAAACTCCAGAATCTGGGAAAAGTCCGAGAATGAAAAATGTTCAAAACACCTTAAATAAGATTTCTTTAAAAGAACTTTTCATTTTGGAGATGATTTGAGGACCCAAAACCTTCTGGAAATCTCAGATGTGAAATCTGGACTTCCAGAGACTGATGAACTGACCTTTAAAGGAAAATTCGAAAAAGGGAGTTTTAATCACGCAAAAAATAAAGTAAAAATATGTCTGGAAATCTCTGGATGTTGTCTACAAAAAGTGTTTTGTTTTAAACACCAAATTCCAAGTTTATCTGTGTCCAAAAAATTAGACCATGGACTGGGGTCTTAGAAAATTACTACTGGACAGCAACTTCTTAAGAAGGAAAACATGATTTTAAAGGGGGTTTGGCATCCATACTTGTCCCCATTTCCCTAGATTTTGATTAGTAGTCACTAGAAATTTTAGTGGTGATCTAATATATCAAACCATCCTTGGGGTACATTAGAACTTAAGCATTTCATTTGCTTGGGAAGGGGAATTTTGTAGAGATGAAATTAAAGAGAAAAATCAACTAGAGATTTAAAATGTGGACCATTTGAGATGGTCATTCATGAAGATGAACTTCAAGATGACCATCTTAGGTCAAGATTTAAGTTAAACTAGACATAAAGTAAATCAAAGTAAGAAGAACAAGATGAACAAGAAGTTAAAAGGGAGTTTTAGGGTTTAAAGAAGGAGGGCTTTACCAATGGTGACACCCTATCTTCCTAGGCTTGGAATTTGACTTGAGGAGTATCAAGATTTGGTGTTTGACTTGAGGAGTATCAAGATTTGGTGTTTGGATTTTTGTTTGGGTGGATTCAAGGCTTGAATGTGTTTAGGGTTTGATGATAGAGTTGGTCAAAGAGAAAACAAGTAGATAACACTTAAGTCCTCTATGTTTTCTCTCTAATCCTCCTCCTAAGGGGTGATTTGAGCTTGGATTGGTGTATGTATGAGAGTATGTATGAGAGTGTTTTGAAAGTATTTTGAGTGAGTGGGGTTTGGGAAAGATTGAAGAGAAAATGGTGGCAATTCTAGTGAATTCCCACTGTTTTCTCCCTATTTTTCGCCAGAATACAGCTTTTATGAGCCAAATGTGTTGTGTAAACTGAGAGAGGAGGGTTCAATTTATAGCCCTCTGAAATTGACAAACATGTCCGCGCGGATTGGGTTGTAAACGTGCACTGTTCATTAAATGCAGCTCCAAGCTTTGGACAGGAAGAATAAAATTCAAAAATTCCAGCAGTTTATGTTTTTCAACTTGCCCAATTCGGATTTTTCCAATTTCTTTTGCTTTTTGAGATTCTTTTCTTGGTTTATCTTTAAATGGAAAACCCTAATCTACCCTTGGTTGGTTAGAAATGTTAGAAATGTTAGGAATGTTAAAACTTCCGTTAATTTTCTAACGAAAATGCCAACAACTCAAATTGGAGTACTTACAATACCCACACCCCTTTGGTCGATTTGTGATTACTTCATTGTTTCTGAGTTGAATTGGTATTGTATTTGGATCTGAATCAATTTCTGTTGTTTCTATTTTTGAATTGTAAGGTTCCTGCAGATGGGTGACCTGTGTCACGCGACACAAGTATCCCTCTGCAGAGATCATCTCTTCATTTGTAAGTTGTTCATTCTAGTGCACTTGTCATTAGAAATAGAGTGTGGATCCTCAATATCCACACTCATTTGAAGTGATTTGTGTTGATTTCTATGTTCAATCAGCTGTAATGTAGCCTTGTGATCAGCTGATGTTGCTGCGGTGTGAGTCTTGTAAAGTCTCTGCAAGTTGGACATTGGTGTCATGCGACACAATTGACCCTATCAGGTCCTGTGTCACGCGACACAAGTGACCCCTTTGCAGAAGGCTCATTTCAATTGTAATCTGTTCAGCCTCTTTGTAATATGGGATGTGGCCTCCCATGATCAATGGTTCACAAGTTGTAATTCCTCCTTTTGAGCAATAAAATGAAGCATTAATATGCATTCATTTATATATCTTGTCACACACATTTGCGCATACGTTTGAATGAATTTGATGTTGAACATAGAAAGAATCGTCTACGGACGAGGCGTGTTGGGTGAACTCTCGGTTCTTTCCAACACGTAACCTGCCCCCCGAACCCATTTTCTCTTTCAAAAGGTTTTCAATGTTTCCTTTAAAATGGCTTGGCGACTCCTAAAATATTTTTATTTTTCGGCGAGCGTACATTTAGTGGCGACTCCGCTGGGGACTTGAAACTTGTTTTTCAAAAGTGGGTCACACTTTCGTGCTTGTTCAACATTCATTTCATAAATTTGTGTGTGCCTTGTTGTGTGACATTTTATGTGCTTAAATGTATTTATTGCTTTGTTTTATTCCTTTTCATCCGTGTGTCCCATTTTGTTGTGCTGAGGCTTAGTGTTGAATGATTGCTGTGCTTTGAGGCTGGGGCTATTTCATGTTGCTTGAGATTCTGGAAATCTGGCTGATGTTGTCACGCGACACAACTAGCCTCATCAGTCCTGTGTCACGCGACAACATTAGCCACTCTGCAGGTTGTGGCTTCCAGTTCAGTGCTGATTGTGGGGCAGTCCCTATGATCAAAAATTCATGATCATTTGATTATTATATTCCTCTGGGGTGTGTGTGTGTGTGTGTGTTTTCCATTTATCCCCCCCTTTTCAAAAAATAAAAAATAAATAAATAAATAAAAAATCCAAAAATCATTTTCGTAAATAAAGGAAGATAGTCATCCGCACACTACGTCACGTAGATCTAGAACCCTCGGGTGCGATTGACGGCATCGCGGACGGTGATGTTTGTCGCCTACGCTTGAGCGCCTAATGTCAAACCTATCCCCCTAGCGCATCATAGGTGGAACCACACTTTTAAATCTTATCCAACGGTTGGTTTTGACATGGCATTTTCAAATACACTAAAATGAATTGTTTCAAAATTTTTAATAGGCTTTCGTACCTATCCCAAAACCTAGCACGTGTGGGCATGTTACCAACGCAACATGGTTTCACGTAAGGACATGTTGTCCCCACGGCATGTTCTAACGTGAGATCATGTCGCATTGTCAACGTGCACCGACGAGAGGTCATGCCGGATTTTTCCTTGAATTTCTTCAGGAATACCCGTTATGCTGCCCAAATTTCTCCAGAAATTGGGGCTGCTCGTCCGTCCCAGAAATGCTTCGGTTTTGATTAGGTATTATTGCCTATTATTAATTTTTAATCAATACATTTGGTGTATTTTTGGATGATGTGTCCTAGGTTCCCCCGAGGTCTATATTGCGTGAAATAAAGGATTAGCCTTTCCCAACCGTTCCTAGGATTTAAAAGATACCGATTTCTACTTGAATACTAATAAGACGTTGCATGAGTCCATCTCCTTCCATATTCTTCCCTCTCAAATACCTCCTCAAGATCCTTTCCTCTACCACCTTATCAATCACCTCTCCGCCTATGCAGTCATGGCAAGTTGGGTGCATACTCTTGCCCCGGCGCTCGTTTGGTCCGTATTCCCAAGGCGGAAGCAGTTCAAGTGCCCGAGGGGTCGTCCATCTGATTCGGAATCCAAAATGCTCGGTGCAGAGAAGATTATGGCCCACCAGTCTGGAAGTTCGTATCCCATGGGTCAGCAAAGTTCAAATGGTGTGTCCATCGAAAAGTTACGAGCTACCCTTGAAGTCGCTTTTCCTTGTGAGCGGGAGGCCCGGTTACTTGCTCAGATTGATCAAGCTAAGGAAGACGATTTGTGAATGATAGAAAGATCGAGAAGGGTCCTCACCCCATCAATGTCAACGATGCTTTTCCTTCCATCCGGAGTTGATGCAGTCAATCAGTCTTCGTAGGTTCTAGAATGTCCCTTTCGGGCATCGAGTCTGTCAAGTCCAAGTTGGACCAGTTTTTGCTTTGTAGTAATAAAAATCTTTGTTCTCTTCTTGCTAGACTCGAGACATCACTTGCACACCTGCATTACACTTAATTGAAATGGTCTCATTCTACATGATCACTTGTGCTGCTCAGTCACTAATGCTTTGAAATGATTAATATTTAAATTAATCGGAGTGAGAAAATCGACTGATATCTTTCTCAAATTGGGGCTTATCAACTCCCCATCTCGCATCTCATATGCTCACATCCCTTTCATCATCCTTATCATCTCGTTGCTCGATGAATTTGCATGGATCTTTTCTCATTTAAGCTTAAGCAAGCAATGAAGACTTAATCTCGTATAGATCATCCGGTAGGGATTGCGGTTGAAGTCTTTCACCCTAAGGAAACCACTACCTCACCCTCACTAAACAATACCCTTTCATTTCAAGATTGACATAATTTGAAACCATGTTCAGCCATCATCTTTGCTCCGTGCTAAGAGAAGTCCAAGCGAAGCCAAGAAGTTAACTTCGAGAATCGGCAGTGCGCAAAATACTCAAGCCATGAAGGAAGGACAAAGATAATCCTCAACTCCTCAAGAGGCCTTCCAAGTTATCAAAAGAAGGATTTTAAATCCTCATAATTCAGCAAGAGTCCTCAACTTCCCAAGAGGCTTTTCAAAAGAAGGACTTTAGATCCTTACGATTCAGCAAAAATCCCCGACTTCTCAAGAAGCTCTCCAATGTTCAAAAGGAGCCTGAATTCTCGAAAGTCGCAAAAGTTCTCGATAGCTTAGATCTTATCTCGTCAGCAATCCACCAAATAATCCCAAGCCATCCTCTCAATTTTAGAGGACTTCCCCATTACCATAATCATTGACCTTGGCAAAGCCAATCTTGACCTCTCATTCTTAGAGGCAATCAATATCCTCGCCATAGAAATCCCAAACACATCCCCAAAAGCCAACCTCTCATCTTTAGAGGTTTAGTCAGTAAAAATCCCAGCTAACCTCTCATCTTAAGAGGTCATGACAATCAATTTTCCAAATCACCCAATGGCCGATCAAAGCCCTGAAACCCAACCACAGTTCCTGCCGGATAGCAATTTCATTCCAATATCATCAAGATCTAAATCAGATTAATGCTTCGTTGTTTGCTTAAGTTGGAGCCTAATCTATTTCGGTTCAAGATCATCAATCAAAGATTGTGCAAATTCAATCCATTCATTCGACACTTCATGTGAGCATATTTCATTTCTCCTCCACAAACACTTGCCGTGAACGTCCCACTGGGGCTTCGCATCCATGTCTTTCATTGACATTCCAAAAGGACGTGTTCTTCAATTCTCCAATTCTCAAAAAAAAATCCTCAAAGGTCCTCAGATCCTCGAATTTCACATTCCTTCTCTTTCAATCGGGATAAGCCCGAACTACGGCGACCTGAGCTCCTCCCAAGGAGGGGAACGTAGGCAACCATAATTGGTCCGGTCGAAATCACAAACAAATCTCAGAAAATCCGAACTCCTTAAGGGCCGTCCCTATATACAGATCCTCCATTCCATATTTTTGAGTTTGATTCTCGATATCAGTCAGCTTTCTCCTCAGGATTGATCAAAATATTTGTTCATATCAGGATTGGTGATTGAATAACCCGAACATCAATAAAGGGTTTTAAGCAAATTTGTGATCATCACGAATAAGACAAGTTTTCAAGTGTCTCGACAAGTCTTCTTCTCTACATCATAGGGAAATAGAGCCAAACACTGTCTTTCTGTCAGCAGGGGCTTCCATACACTTTTCCACACTTTGTGACGCTTATACTCTCTCAAAAGAGTTAAACCTAAAGCGAGTGTGTCATATACAATCGGGATTCATCCCTACCTTTCAAAAGATGTGCCCCTGAACATATACATTTACGAGTCTTGTCCAGTGACTGATTGACTAAGGTCCAGAAAGATGGCTGCCTCCTTGGCCGCATGATGATTCTGCCTGCAATGGGACTGCATTGGATCTCTTCAAGATGGGGCTTTGCTAGGTTCTCAAGCTCTCCTTACCAGATTCCCTTCGGGTTTGCTTTGCATTATCAACTGGGGCTTCGCCAAGCTGGGATCATTCTCTGCACTTTCTCTGCCACTTGCTGTCTCAGGCGCGGGATACACTTTGTTCTCATCAGCAATGAATCAATCTTCTGCAATCTGTACTCCCGGGTATGCCCCGACTTGCCTAGGCTGCGCCATATCATCCATCACTCATACACTACTCAAATCCTAGGGAGAGGGTTCATAACCCATACATCATCATACAGTCATCCATACACAATCCATCATTGGCTCCATGCAATCGCTATTTGCAAAATCCTCACTCCTTTTCCATCCCCAGCTGAGATGGACTCGTAATAAAGTTTAACAGTGCTTAAAGCTAGTAATAACTATGTCCAATAAATGCAAATTGCCTAGAGTGTTGTGTTTCCCCCCGCAGGGTACGATAACCAAAGTGATCATGATCTGATCATGGGGATTGCCCCTCAAATCACAATATGGACAAAGATTTCAAATCCTGCAGGTGGTATATCCCGCCTTTATCATCTCTATCAGTCTTGTTATCTTCGGATCCATCAAGAGACCTGTAAGTACGCCAATCCAATTCGCAACCCTTTTAGGTGCATTTTAATGTGATAAAATTGCACTAAGGGGCGTTTTGGTAAATTTCCGATCCGTTTCGAGACTTCCAGAAACATTTCATAAGTTTCTCGCGAAGGAAGTATTTTTTAGTATTTTTTTCGGACAGAAGGACCTACAGGGAATTAACTTCGTTGGGCTTTTAAAGAATTAACTCGGAATGTACCAGAAGCAGGTTTTGGCGCCAGAAACAGTTATGGCCGTGACCAGTCGTGCGACATCTTGAGCCATGGAAAAGCGAAGCAATGCGTCGTACGACATCATAAAGCATTATTCCCAATCAATGTTAAATAGGACTTTCTCTCATTTGGCAAGGGGACGGCTCATTCTCTCTCACTCTACTCTCTCTCTAGATGCAAAACACCACTCTCTCTCTCTAAACGCAAACGCTCCCTCACCATTGCCGGCTCCCTAAATCTTTGTCCTCACCAAGCCCTTCCTCACCGGAAACCTAACCTAACCTCAATCTCCATCATCGTTCTACCTCCCTCTACCTCAATCCCCTCCTTCACCGATCTTATTTCCCCTCAATCCATTCCTCACCGTTCTCGGCCTCTCTAAAACATTCGCCGGTAACACAACACTAAACCAAAATCGCCTTCCCCACCGTTCCCCTTCTCCGGCGATGACCTTACTCCTCAACAACAACCGCTGCATCACCGGTTCTCTCCCTCTCTTCAACCATCAGTGCCATCTCCCCTGTTTCCAGATCTTAAGCTATTCACCACCACCATTTCGCCAACGAATTCCAGTCACCACCACCGCTTCCACCGTTCCTCTCAATTATCTCCAAATCCGCCAATCGCCTTCTTCCCCTGTTCCAGAGCCCAAGTCCGTTCAACACACTCACACAGGCGCTTGAAACTTCACAGCTACTTCAATCTGAGAGTTCGAATTTGTCCCGGAAGCTGATTTGAAGATCCTTCTACCTAACGTGGTTTAAGGATTGTGGATACTACGAGGGTAACGACTCCCTCCATCTCTATCTCATATTTGCCATTTGCCTATTTCATTACAATCTGTTCCTTGGACTTGATAATTAGGCTCCATCCGCCTTCAATTATCAAGTCCCAACTGTCATCTCTCTGTTTAATCTGTTTAGCTTGGTTCAATTGATATTCATTATGTGATTCGTATTCTATTTGTTGTTTGGTTGTCAAGGGAGTGTGGATCTCTCCATATCCACACTCCTTTGGGTTAATTCGTTGCTGATTCGTGATGTTCTGAGTTTTTTTGGTATAGTTACTGGATCTGAGTTGGCCTCTATTGGATGTGATTGCAAATTGTAAGATGTCTGCAGATAGACATGTCGTGTCACGCGACACAACGGGCTATCCAAGTCCTGTGTAGCGCGACATAACTAGTCGCTCTGTAGAGTTTTGTTCTTCCTAGTTGTAAATGGGAAGTGGCCTCCCATAACAAATGGCTTACAAGTTGTAATTCCCTCTGTTGAGCAATAAAACAAAGCATTCCTATGCATTTTATTACATATCTTGTCTCACACAATTTGCACACACTTTTGAATGTTTTGAATGTTGATCATAGAATGACTCGTCTACGGACGAGGCGTGTTGGGTGAAATCTCGGTTCTTCCCAACACGTAACCTGACCCCCAAACCCATTTTCTCAAAAAAGGTTTTCAATGTTTCCTTAAAAACGGCGTGGCGACTCCTATTTTTATTTTTCGGCGAGCGTTCATTCAGTGGCGACTCCGCTGGGGACTTGAAACTTGTTTTTCAAAAAGTGGGTCAAACTTTCGTGCTTGTTCAACATTCACTTCATTCATATATGTGTGCATTGTTAGTGACTTTATATGTGCATAAATGCATGTTAATGCTTTGCTTTATCCCTTCCCCTTCCTGGTTTCCTGTTGAGATTGTGCTAGTGCTGGGGCTGAGCCATTGCATTATGCTTGGAGGCTGGGGCTGATTTGGTCTTTGTTCAGATTCTGGATATAGGACTCCTTATGTCACGCGACACATTTGACCTCATCATTCCTGTGTCACGCGACATAAGTGGTCACTTTGCAGGAGTTGGATTCTGGTGCAGGTTATGATTGTAGGGCAGTCCCCCATGATCAAGTTATTGATCCTTGATTATTATGCTCTCCGGGGGTGTGTGTGAGTTGTTTTCCTTTTCTTCCCCCTTTTCAAATAAAAAAAAATAAAATAAAAATAGCAAAAAAAAAAACAAAATCATTTTCATAAATAAAGGAACATAGCCATCCTTCACACTACGTCACATAGATCTTGAACCCTCGGGTGCGATTGACGGCATCGCGGACGGTGATGATATTCGCCTACGCTTGAGCGCCTAATGTCAAACCCATCCCCCTAGCGCGTTATAGGTGGCGCCACACATTTAAACCTTACCCCAACGGTTGGTTTTGACACACCATTTTCAAATACACTAAAATGAATTGTTTTCAAAATTTTTAATAGACTTTCGTACCTATTCCAAAACCTAGCACGTGTGGGCATGTTGCCAAAACAACATGATTTCACGAAAGGACATGTCATTCCCACAACATGTTTTAACGAGAGATCATGTCGTTTTGTCAACGTGCACCGACGGTAGGTCATGCCGGATTTTTCCTTGAATTTCTTCGGGAATACCCGTTATGCTGCCCAAATTTCTCCAGAAATTGGGGCTGCTCGTCCGTCCCATAAATGCTTCGGTTTTTATTTAGGTATTATTGTCTATTATTAATTTTGAATCAATACATTTGGTGTATTTTTGGATGATGTGTCCATAGGTTCCCCCGAGGTTCTAGAATGCGTGAATAAAGGATTAGCCTTTTCCAACCGTCTCTAGGACTTAAAAGACACCGATTTTTACTTGAACACTAATAAAATGTTGCACGAGTCCGTCTCATTTCCGCTCTTCCCTCTCCCATACCTCCTCAAAGTTCTCTATCCTCCGCCTTATACACGCTCTCACCTCTTCACCTCTGTAAGGCTATGGCAAGTTGGGTATGTGCTCTCGTTCCCGGCGCTCATTGGTCCATATTCCCGAGGCGGAAGCAGTTCAAGTGCCCGAGCGGTCGTCCATCTGATTCGGAATCCAAAATGCTTGGTGCAGAGAAGATTATGGCCCACCAGCCTGGAAGTTCATATCCCAAGGGTCAGCAAAGTACAAAGGGTGTGTCCATCGAAAAGTTGCGAGCTACCCTTGAAGCTGCTTTTCCTTGTGAGCAGGAGGCCCGGTTGCTCGCTCAGATTGCTCAAGCTAAAGAAGACAACTTGTGAAGGACAAAAAGATTGAGAAGGGTCCTCGCCCCATCGCTGTCAACAATGCTTTTCCTCCCATCCGAAGTTGATACAGTCAATCAGTCCTCGTAGGATCTAAAATGTCCGCTGTCGGACATGAGTCTGTCGAGTCCACTTTGAACCAATTTTTGCTTTGTAGTAATAAAAGTCTTTGTTTCTTTTCTTGCTAGACTCGAGGCATCACTTGCACACCTACATTACGCTTAATTGAAATGGTTTTATTCCAAATGATCACTTGTGCTGCTCGCCAACTAATGCTTTGAAATGACTAATGTTTAAATTGATCAGAGTGAGAAAATCGACTGACATCATTCTCAAATTGGGGCTCACCACTCCCCATCTCGCATCTCCTGTGCTCACATATCTTCCATCGTCCTCTCCATCTCGTTGTTCGATGAATTTGCATGGATCTTCCTCAGGTAAGCTTAAGCAAGCGATGAAGACTTAATCTCGTTCGGATCATCCGGTATGGACTGTGGTTGAAACCTTTCACCCATAGGAAAGCCATCACCTCACCCTCACCAAATAATGTCCCTTCATTTCAAGATTGGCACGTTTTGAAATCCGTCTAGCAATCTCCAGAAGAAGAGGGACTATCCTTGGGGCTCCCGTGATTCAAAGAAGATTGACCTGTTCTAAGCTCAAGAACGACGGAAAGCAATAATCCATCCTGGGGACTGGCTGAAATTCTCCTCTCAAAAATAAAAATAAAAGAGAGAGAGACAAAAATATATAAAAAAAAAGAATAAAAAAAAGAAAAGAAAGAGAGCCTAGTCCCTAGCGATCCTCTCGAAAGCAAAAGTCAAGGGATCCGGTCGTTACTCAAGAGAAGTCTCAGAGTGAATAAAGAGACAGCATAGATGTCCCCTCTCAATTGCCTCTAACCAATCCCAAGCCGTCCTCTCGATCTTAGAGGATATCCCCATTACCATTACCATTACCCTTGCCCTTGCCAAAGCCAAGTTTGAACCCCTCGTTCAAAGAGGCAATCAATACCCTAACCATAGAAATCCCAAACACATCCCTGCAAGCCAACATCTCATCTTTAGAGGTTCAGCCAGCAAAAAGCCTAGCCGACCTCTCGTCTTAAGAGGTCATGATATCCCGAATCACCCAAGGGCCGATCGTAACCCTGAAACCCAGTCGCAGTTCCTACCGGATAACAGTTTCAGACCATCAAGCGAAGATTGTGCAAATTCCATCCGTTCATTCGACGTTTCATGTGAGCATATTTCATTTCTCCTCCGCAAACACTTGCCGTGGACGTCCCACTGGGGCTTCACATCCATGTCTCCCATCGACACTCCAAGAGGACATGTTCTTTCAATTCTCAAAATCCTCAAAGATCCTCAGATCCTCGAATTCCAACGTTCATTCTCTTCATTCGGGATAAGCCCGAACTACGGCGACCTGAGCTCCTCCCAAGGAGGGGAACGTAGGCAACCATAACTGGTCCGGTCGAAATCACAAACAGATCTCAGAAAATCCGGTCTCCTCAAGGACCATTCCCATACACTTTCCATCCTTCGGAGTTTGATTCTCGTTATTAGTGGGCTTCCTCCTCATGATTAATTGAAATATTTGTTCACATCAGCTTTGGCGGTTGACTAACCCGAACATCAATAAAGGGTTTTAAGCAGCTTTGTGATCATCACGAATAAGACAAGTTTTCAAGTGTCTCGACAAGTCTTCTCTTTCTACATCATAGGAAGATAGAGCCAAACACTGTTTTCTGTCAAGCAGGGGCTTCCATACACTTTCCACACCTTGTGATGCTTATACTCTCCCAAAAGAGTCAAACCCAAAAGCGAGATCCATTCCCACCCTCGAAAGATGTGCCCCTGCACGTAAACACTTCCGAGTCTTGTCCAGTGACTGATTGACTGTGGTTTGAAATGATGGTTCGACCCCTCGGCCACAAGATGACTCCGTCCGCAACAAGGCTGCATGGAATTTCCTCAAGCTAGGGCTTTGGTTAAGGTATTCCTCAGGCTCTCCTTACCAGACTTCCCTCCAAGTCAGCTTTGCACTATCAACTGGGGCTTTGCCAAGCCGGGATCATTCTCTGCACATTCTTTGCTGCTTGCCTCCTCAGGTGCGCGACACACTTTGTTCTCACCAGCAATGGAACTACTGCAACTAGTACTCCCGGGAGCGTCCTCGACTTGCCTAAGCTGCACCATCCATACACCATCACTCATACATTTTCCCACCTCATGGGAGAGGGTCCACCCCATTATAAACACTTTCATTCCTTACACAATCCATCATAGTACAACTGTTACATACACATCTGCTCGCCAAGCCGTGCAAAATCCTCCCTCCATTTCCATTCCCAACTGAGATGGACTTGTGCAACAAAAGATTAATAATGCACAGGCAAAAGTCAAATAAAATGCAAGGTTCCTAGAGTGTTATGTTTTCCCCCCGCAGGGTGCAATAATCAAAGTGATCATAATATGATTATGGAGGACTGCTCCTCGAACCACAATTTTGGACAAGGATTCCAAATCCTGCAGGTGGCAGACCCCGCCTTTATTATCTTCATCAGACCCGTCACCTTCGGACTCATCAGCATCATCTGAAAGAGCCCCAAATTTGCCTCTAAGCAATGCATGCAAAAAAAGAGCTCCAATGCCCCAAGATCCAAGCAATGATGCTCACCAGCCTCAGCGACATTAAGGCATGTTCCGCACAGCGAGTTATCATCCAATGCCCGTTCCCATGAGCACACCTTCATCAAGGCCTGTATGCACTGACACTTCCACAACTTTTCGGCAAAGAACATCCCGTGAACGACCATCCAGTAACTCTCCAACAAGAAGTTGTAGCCTAAGACCCTCCGACAGCTACATCTATCCCCAGCAGAATCAATGGTAACATAAGACCTTTGACAACTACCTTCCATCAAGCAGCAGCATCAGTCCCTTCGGCAGCTACAGGTAAGCACAACACATGTATGAAAGCATATCTCAGTCAATTACTTTCCTAAAAAGCATTAGTCAAATCCTTGGGTGACTCCCCGAACAGTCAAGTCCTTGGGTGACTCCCCGAACAGTCAAGTCCTTGGGTGACTCCCCGAACAGTCACGTCCTTGGGTGACTCCCCGAATAGTCAAGTCCTTGGGTGACTCCCCGAACAGTCAAGTCCTTGGGTGACTCCCCGAACAGTCAAGTCCTTGGGTGACTCCTCGAACAGTCAAGTCCTTGGGTGACTCCCCAAACAGTCAAATCCTTGGGTGACTCCCCAAATAGTCAAGTCTTTGGGTGACTCCCCGAACAGTCAAGTCATTGGGTGACTCCCCGAACAGTCAAGTCCTTGGGTGACTCCCCGAACAGTCAAGTCCTTGGGTGACTCCCCGAACAATCAAGTCCTTGGATGACTCCCCGAACAGTCAAATCCTCGGGTGACTCCCCCAAACAGTCAAGTCTTTGGGTGACTCCCCGAACAGTCAAGTCCTTGGGTGACTCCCCGAACAGTCAAGTCCTCGGGTGACTCCCCTAACAGTCAAATCCGTTTCCTTTGGCTATACGTCCTCACCACGAGGCAGCCATTCGTTCCATCGGCTATACGTCCTCTCCCCAAGGCAGCCATCCTGTCCATCGGCTATACGTCCTCTCCCCGAGGCAGCCATCCATCCCTCATTAGTTACGCGTTCTCACCTCTTCGAACTACGATTTGGCTTGATTCCCTCCAGGAATACGTAGGAATCCTTTCTACAAAGGTCCAGCCATCCGATCTCCCAGATCATCATCCAGCCCTCCGCCTCATCCCCAGCCGCTCATTGGGATTGGGCCTTATCTTATCGACAACCTCACTTCTTCCATAAGTGACATTGCCGAGGGGCTCTGTAAGTATGCCAATCCAATTTGCGACCCTTTTAGGTGCATTTTAATGTGATAAAATTGCACTAAGGGGCATTTTGGTAAATTCTCGGTCCGTTCCGAGACTTCCGGAAACATTTCATAAGTTTCTCGCGAAGGAAGTATTTTTTAGTATTTTTTCCGGACAGAAGGACCTACAGGGAATTAACTGCGTTGGGCTTTTAAAGAATTAACTTGAAATATTCCAAAAGCAGGTTTTGGCGCCAGAAACAGTTATGGGCTTGACCAGTCGTGCGACATCTTGAGCCATGGAAAAGCGAAGCAATGAGTCGTACGACATCATAAAGCATTATTCCCAATCAATGTTAAATAGGACTTTCTCTCATTTGGCAAGGGGACGGCTCATTCTCTCTCACTCTACTCTCTCTCTAGACGTAAAACACCACTCTCTCTCTCTCTAAATGCAAACACTCCCTCACCATTGCCGGCTCCCTAAATCTTCGTCCTCACCAAGCCCTTCTTCACCGGAAACCTAACCCAACCTCAATCTCCATCATCGTTCTACCTCCCTCTACCTCAATCCCCTCCTTCACCGATCTAATTTCCCCTCAATCTATTCCTCACCGTTCTCGGCCTCTTTAAAACATACGCCGGCAACTCAACACTAAACCAGAATTGCCTTCCCCACCGTTCCCCTTCTCCGGCGACGACCTTACTCCTCAACAACAACCACTGCATCACCAGTTCTCTCCCTCTATTCAACTATCGGTGCCATCTCCCCTGTTTCCAGATCTTAAGCTGTTCACCACCACCGTTTCGCCAACGAATTCCAGTCACCACCACCGCTTCCATCGTTCCTCTTAATTCTCTCCAAATCGGTCGATTGCCTTCTTCCCCTATTCCAGAGCCCAAGTCCATTCAACACACACACACAGGCGCTTGAAACTTCATAGCTACTTCAATCCGAGAGTTCGAATTTGTCCCAGAAGCTGATTTGAAGATCCTTCTACCTAACGTGGTTTAAGGATTGTGGACACTACGAGGGTAACGACTCCCTCCATCTCTATCTCATATTTGCCATTTGCCTGATTCATTACAATCTGTTCCTTGGACTTGATAATTAGGCTCCATCCCCCTTTAATTATCAAGTCCCAACTGCCATCTCTCTGTTTAATCTATTTAGCTTGGTTCAATTGATATTCATTATGTGATTCGTATTCTATTTGTTGTTTGGTTGTCAAGGGAGTGTGGATCTCTCCATATCCACTCTCCTTTGGGTTAATTCGTTGCTGATTCATGATGTTCTGAGTTGTTTTGGTATAGTTACTTGATCTGAGTTGGCCTCTGTTGGATCTGATTGCAAATTGTAAGATGTCTGCAGATAGACATGCCGTTTCACGCGACACAACGGGCTATCCAAGTCCTGTGTAGCGCGACATAACTAGTCGCTCTGTAGAGGTCATCCTTTCAGTTGTAAGTTTTGTTCTTCCTAGTTATAAATGGGATGTGGCCTCCCATGGCAAATGGCTTACAAGTTGTAATTCCCCCTGTTGAGCAATAAAACAAAGCATTCCTATGCATTTTATTACATATCTTGTCTCACACAATTTGCACACACTTTTGAATGTTTTGAATGTTGAGCATAGAAAGACTCGTCTACGGACGAGGCGTGTTGGGTGAACTCTCGGTTCTTCCCAACACGTAACCTGACCCCGAACTCATTTTCTCTCAAAAGGTTTTCAATGTTTCCTTAAAAACGGCGTGGCGATTCCTATTTTTATTTTTTCGGCGAGCGTTCATTCAAGAGCCTCAGCTGCCTCAATCTCCGAGCAATGCTCATCAAAAGGAGTTTCAAATGCCCCAAATCTCCAAGCAATAATGCTCATCAGTCTCAACGACATCAAAGCCTATTCCGCACGATGAGTCATCATCAAAGCTTGTTCTGCTTGGCGAATCATCAAAGCTTATTCTGCCTGGCGAATTATCAAAACCCGTTCTGCATAATAAATCATCAACAAAGACCGTCCCGTGAATGGCTATCCAGCAACTCTTCCACAAGCAGTAGCCCAAGTCCTCTGGCAGCTACCATTCCTCATCAACAATAGTGGTATAGGTCCCTCCGGTAGCCACGATCATCAGCAATTGTAGCATAAGACCCTCCGGCAGCTACAACCCTCCATGATCATCAGTCGTAGCCTCAGTCCCTCCGGCAGCTACAGGTAAGCACAACACAGGTATGAAAGCGTATCTCAGTCAATTACTTTTCTAAAAGTATCAAATAATCTCGTCCTCGGGTTTGAATGCCTTCAAATAATCTCATTCAGGTCAAGAGACCTTCAAATAATCCCTTTTAGGCTGTGATGCCTTCAAATGATCTCGTTCAGGTCAAGAGACCTTCAAATAATCCCTTTCAGGTTGTGATGCCTTCAAATGATCTCGTTCAGGTCAAGAGACCTTCAAATAATCCCTTTCAGGTTGTGATGCCTTCAAATGATCTCATTCAGGTCAAGAGACCTTCAAATGATCCCTTTCAGGTTGTGATGCCTTCAAATGATCTCGTTCAGGTCAAGAGACCTTCAAATGATCCCTTTAAGGTTGTGATGCCTTCAAATGATCTCGTTCAGGTCAAGAGACCTTCAAATAATCCCTTTCAGGTTGTGATGCCTTCAAATGATCTCATTCAGGTCAAGAGACCTTCAAATGATCCCTTTCAGGTTGTGATGCCTTCAAATGATCTCTCACCCAGGTACAGACACCTTCAAATAGTTTCCCCTATGTTCAGACTCCTTCAAACAGTTTCGTCTCTGAACTATGACCGGCTTGATTCCCTCCTAGGGATACGTAGGAATCCTTTTTCCAAAGGTCCAGCCATCCGATCTCACCAGTCATCGTCCAGCCATCCGCCATATCCCCAGCCGCTCATTGGGATTGGGTCTTCTTTTATCGACAACCTTACTTCTTCCATAAGTGACATTGCCGAGGGGCTCTGTAAGTACGCCAATCCAATTCGCTAACCTTTTTAGGTGCATTTTAATATGATAAAATTGCACTAGGGGCATTTCGATAAATTCCCGGTCCACTCCGAGACTTCCGGAAAATTTTTATAAGTTTCTTGCGAAGGGAGTACTGTTAAGTATTTTTTCCATGTAAAAGGACCTACAGGGAATTAAACCATTTTGGACCTAAAGGGAATTATCTTGGAAGGTTCCAGAATGGCAAATTGGCGCCAGAAACAGTTATGGGCATATTGTGTCACGCGACACTTCGAGCCATGGAAAATGGATACAGGACGTCGTGCGACAGAACTGGTCCATCATCTGCAGCTATAAATAGAGCCCTGCCCCTCATATTTCAGGATCCCTTTTCGACTCCCTAAAGTCACTCTGCCAAAATACGTCCAAAAACCATCCTCTCTCCCCAAAACATACACAATACACACCAATTCCCTTTAATTCACTCATATCTCACACACACTTCACCCATCCACCTTCATACCACTTGAAGATCCAAGGCCAGCACTCCATCTGTGTTCGAATCCACATCTCTGCAGCTGATTAGAAGGTCACTACACCTAGCTTGGTGTAGTGATTGACGATCTACAAGGGTAACAAATCCCTCACCCTCATATCTCTCTCATCCATTTGTTCATTAATCAATTCAGTTCAATCTGTTCCTTGGACTTGATAATTAGGCTCCGTCCGCCTTCAATTATCAAGTCCCAATCGCCATCTCTCTGTTTAACTTGTTGTGTTTGTTATTGTTCATGCTTGTGGTGTGATTAGTTGGAATTATTGCTTGCTTGCCAAGGGAGTGTGGATCTCTCCATACCCACACCCCTTTGGTCGATTCGTGATTACTTCATTGTTTCTGAGTTGAATTGGTATTGTATTTGGATCTAAATCAATTTCTGTTGTTTCTATTTTTGAATTGTAAGGTTCCTGCAGATGGGTGACCTGTGTCACGCGACACAATTGGACATGTGGAGTCCTGTGTCACACGACACAAGTATCCCTCTGCAGAGATCATCTCTTCATTTGTAAGTTGTTCATTCTAGTGCACTTGTCATTCAAAATAGAGTGTGGATCCTCAATATCCACACTCATTTGAAGTGATTTGTGTTGATTTCTGTGTTCAATCTATGCTGTAATGTAGCCTTGTGATCAGCTGATGTTGCTGCAGCGTGAGTCTTGTAAAGTCTCTGCAAGTTGGACATTGGTGTCATGCGACACAATCGACCCTATCAGGTCCTGTGTCACGCGACACAAGTGAACCCTTTGCAGAAGGCTCATTTCAATTGTAATCTGTTCAGCCTCTTTGTAATATGGGATGTGGCCTTCCATGATCAATGGTTCAAGAGTTGTAATCCCTCCTTTTGAGCAATAAAATGAAGCATTAATATGCATTCATTGACATATCTTGTCACACACATTTGCACACACGTTTGAATGAATTTGATGTTCAACATAGAAAGACTCGTCTACGGACGAGGCGTGTTGGGTGAACTCTCGGTTCTTCCCAACACGTAACCTGCCCCCGCGAACCCATTTTCTCTTTCAAAAGGTTTTCAATGTTTCCTTTAAAACGGCGTGGCGACTCCTAAAATATTTTTATTTTTCGGCGAGCGTTCATTTATAGCCCAATTGTGCTAGTTTTGTACTAGCTCAATTTGGACCACACCCGCGAAGCGCGCGAAGCCCGCGAAGGTCGTATTGGGCGCTTTGAGGTGCACACTTTGCACTTCGCACATACTCATCAGTCGCTGGGAGCTGTGTAGCCTTAAACTTTTGACTAAGTTAGGTTCGATGGCGGTTCGTGGCTCGGTGAGGCTGGTTCGGCTAAGGTAGTTGTGGCTCGGTCCAGGAGGCAGTCCAGATCCAGTTCGCTAGGTCCAGGTTGATGGTTTAGGCCGTGTGGGTCAGCGCAAGTCAAGTAAACTTGGGCGAGTGTGAGCTAGGCAGTCTTGGGTTTGGGCGTAGGCCCACTTCGATGGATCAAACACTTGAGGCAAAGAATCATGTTGGTTCTGGAAAGATATGGGGGTGACCCGTATTTATTGAAAGAGGCGGTTCGGACTGCTGGGTCGACCCAACAGATCTAAGCCCTTTATTCAGATCAGATCCAATGGCTCAGATTCAAGGGGTGCAATTTGTGGTTATTCCAAATGGGCACCATAACTCTTCATACACTATATCTAACGGAGTTAACTAACTTGGTTAGATATTTAACTGAATTTGGAATTCAGTCATAGAATTCAACGAAATTCTTATCTACATCAGTTAGAAGATAGATCATCTTGTTGCATAAGTCTTCTTCAAAGTCTAGAAATGACAAACACAATTGCGTTTGCCGGGTTATTGATTTGAAGTGCTTCTATCAATAATAATAAGTCGTTTTATCTTGAGAGAAGATTGCCACCTGAAACTGTTAGCACCAGTGCGGGGCAATATCTTATTGCGGAAATTGTGTCCAACACAAGACTCGACTTCCTATATTTATTCGGTTTGGTTTAATTTCCGCATTTATAATTTATGTCTATTCCCTGCCTTGTTAATTATTATTATGGTTCAATTATTATTTGTCATTTCGTTAATTTCAAGAAAGCCTTATTTATTGTTACATACAATTTTTTCTAACAATCGCAAGAAGATATTTTACGTTTTCTTGATTTTATGACAAACATGAGCCAATGATGATGGACAACGGAAGGACATGATCGTTGGAGAATTAACGAAAAGAATGGCGGTTTCCAAGGAAGGATAATTAGAAGAGCATTGGAAGCTAACTAGAAGATAACGAGAAGGACAACAATAATCACGCAAGTGATTCAAGATATTTGTTGACACATGGAACGGACTTCAAAGGTGGCAACAAAAGATCTTATGCATGTAGATTATTCTCAGTCTGAAGTAGAAGAAGATTACATGGCCATTCGGGATGACCACCCTCAGTCTTAAGAAGTTCATAGAAGATGATAACCCAGCTATCCGGGATGACGAGCCAGATCCACAAAGACAGATAACTGAAAAGGCATGGGATTATTGAAATCTCATATGTAGAATGTACATATTGAGTGGGCTAAGTAATGTCGTTACTGAAAGAAATGTCTCGTGGGGACAGCCAAAGAGTTGTGGAACTCTTTGGAACAAACCTTTGAGGTTCAAGAAACCAGTTACAAGATCTGATGCAGATGTAGTAAAATCAGGTCACTTAGCAAGAGATTGTCATATTCTAAGAAGGGAAATGGACAACATGAATCAAAGCCAATGTCAACGTAAGGTTGAATAGGCTTGATTGAGAATTAATGGGGTTTGAAGCCAACTTAGCAAGTTGAAGGTCAACCCAAGAGAATGGTGGATAGACACTGAGCTGGAGCTACCCACCCACCATATATGTGCTGATAAATAGAGCTTCTCATCATACACTCATTTCAATGGAAGGAAGGTGTAAATGAGAAACTCTATTACTTCCAACGTCGTGGGACTTGGAAGGGTTGTGCTGAAGATGACTTCAGACAGAAAACAGACTCTCGTGAATGTGTTGCATGTCCCAGACATCGCAAGAACCTAGTTTCAAGATCAATGTTGAGCAAGACTGGATTTAGACAAGTGTTTGAGTCAGATAAAATTGTATTGACCAAGAAAAATTTATTTCTCTGTAAAAGGTACCTTGCCTAGAGGCAAAGAACATCGGTGTTTCTTATATTTACCTTTAGGAAGGTTCTAATTTATGGCATGATAAATTAGGTTACGTGAATTTCAACACAATTAAGACGTTCGTGAGTCAAGAATTAATTCTTATGAATAAATTTGATTAAACTAACAAGTGTGAAATTTGCGTGGAAGCTGAAATGACTAAGTCATCATTTTCTTCAGTAATAAGAAACACGGCACCTCTTGAGTTAGCTCACACAAATAATTGTGATCTAAAGTTAGTGCAAACTCGAGGTGGGAAAAAGTATTTAATTACTTTATAAACGGTTGCACAAGATATTGCTATAAATATCTCTTGATAAGAAAGGATGAAGCCTTGGAGGCTTTCCAGACTTATAAGAATGAAGTTGAGAATCAACTTAATATAAAAATTAAGAAGATTCAAAGCGATAGATGAGGAGAATATGTTGCTCTGTTTGAAGACTTATACGCCTCAATCTAACGGAGTAGCTGAACGCAAGAATCATACTCTTAAGGAGATGATGAATGCAAGGTTCAGGCTTATCCAACAAATTGTGGGGGTAGCAATACTCTCGTCGAACTACATTCATAAAAAGATACCGAAGAAAGGAATTTATAAAACTCCTTACGAATCATAGGATAATTGTAAGCCGTGTTATAAATACCTCAAATGTGGGGGTACGGGCTATAAGTAAAAGTACTTAAGCTAAAGACGAGGAATTAGATATTCCTTTAGATTATATTTCATTGAAATGAAATATATAAGTTCTAGAAAGAGAACCTATGAAAGTGCAAATAGTTCATCTTAAAGAAGACGAACATAGGCACATTTTGTGGACAAAAGAAGCTAGTCTTTCGGTCCTTATTTTCTATGATAGAAAATTAAACGAAAACTGTTAGAGAAAGTTATTAACAGATAAATGAATAGTTCATCATATGTACAATATTTGGAAGTTGGTTGATCTTCCTCCATAATGTAAACGGTTGGGTTGCAAGTTGGTCCTTAAAGGGAAATATTGAAAGATGAATCTATGAAAGGAAAACTCTTGAAAGATAGGTCCTGGAAAGGTAGACTTTCAAGAAGTATAGTCAAGGGAGTCATAATTCAAAAGATAGATTTCTTAAGGAAAATAATCTTGAGAAATAAACTATGATGAGACGGACTTGTGAATCTGAAAAGCCAGATCTCTTGAAAAATGAATCTCAAAGATAGACTCTCGAGATATAGAATCTGAAGAGATATATTCTTAAAATGATTGACTCTTTAAATGGTAGAGTCAAAAGAGTTAGATAAATTCTTATGAGATAAACTCTCGAATAAGTAGATTCTTGAGAAGTCTAAAGAAGGTAGATTCTTGAGAAGTCTAAAGAAGGTAGATTCTTGAGAGGTAGACCCTATAAAGTAGATTCTTAAGAGGCATACTCTAGAAGGTAGACTCGGAAAGTCAGACCACTTAGTAAGGAATCTGAGTCGATAGTGTTAGATATTCTTGTGATTACAGATTACAATAAATGAGATATTCAATAGTATGATAAGGATATACTTATTGGATATCAGACACAAATAAACTCCAAGGTGAAAATGTGTTCACAATAACTGGAGCAGCGGTGTCAAACTTTCTAGACAACATGAACAACTCGATTCAGTAAGGAATCTGAGTCGATAGCGTTAGATAAAGATAAAAGTTGAATGGTCTTGGAAGATATTCCTTTGTGGAACAAGATTCTGTATATATGACCTAAGGCATTGTGACGACAAAGAGAAATAAGAAAAGGTGTAGAACATCGTGGTAAGTCAAGACACAATGGTCATTGACATATTACCATAAGACAATTGATCTCAAATGGGACTGTCACAACTGGCCATGTGAAGTCAAAAACGGGTCCGTATACCAAAGGGTATGAATAAGAGATCAAATTGTTTGGTAAGGGGAATGAGGTTAAAAACCCACACAAACAAAGAAATCCATAGTGGACACTCAACCTTGAGAATTGGAGATCCTATGCCCTTGGTTCAATGAGACAACTAAATTATGGAAATTCTAGTATGTGCACTTATAACTCATTATAACTCATTCTCAGAAGCCATCTAAGTGCTAAAACCCTGTTGACATGTGGTGAGGGTAACTTAAAGCTTTTAATGATTTCTATACCTAAGTGGTGGAGTATGACATGTTACTCTTTATAAGAGATCACCTATATAAGTGAGAAGTAATAAGGCCGCTTCTAAATTGAAACACCTATGAATCAAGAACGGTCCAGGGCCGAAATGGCAAAACATAAGAACAAAACGTGTTAGAGCTATTATTGTGTGAGTACTATTGTCTTGGTATTGTAGACACCCCATTCTGAACACATCGGGTCATATTTATACCACTCTAAGTCTCGCTTTGAGTCAAGAAGTAGAAATCCACCATTTCGTCATGTTTCGTTAAGTTTTGACTAACTATCGTTAGTTTGGGACTAAACTGCATACGAGATAACGAGGAAAGGACAAGACTGTCCACAGGAGCAATATCTCGCCGCAAGATGGCGTGTCTCGAGCGAGATATCCTCCCTCTCGCAAAGATGCACGACGCTTTCTCGTCGATTTCAACCTCTTTTCAGGATAAAACTTTATCCATCCGGCCAACCAATGGGATTTGGAGTCTAGAACCTTCTGATAGGATTTTACCTATCCACTTCTTCATATCCAACCCCTATAAATACTTGGTGACTTCCAAGGCTCAAGAGGTCGGCAATTCCACAATTCACACACATTTTGTTGGCTTCTTTCCCTGAAAGAATCCTACAAAATCACCCTAAAACTCACTACAAAGTTTGTTTGTCAACCTTGTTGATAAACAAACATCAAGACCCAAGTCAAGGACTGAGACGAGGCTCCGTCCGTATCGAGAGTTGATTCTAAACTTGAGTTGAAACTCTGCCCAAATCACCTCACGCAATGTAACCCCTAAATCCCTTTCTAATTGATTGTTAGAGTGGTATAAATCTATTGAATCTAGGATCGGCCTAGAGCCTCTCCAAATCATGGAGACGGTCTCGAAGCAATCGATCCTACATTCCGTTTAACCCCGTTAAATGGATATTTTATTGTTTAAAATCTTTTTTTCTCTCTTTTGAAAACCTCTCTTTTCTTTAGCAAGACCGATCTCCGGATTGGGTGAAATGGATGCTCCTTGACCTACCCATTTCATAACCTAAGCCCCGAACCCAAATCTCTTTCAAAATGGTTTTTCTATGTTTCCAAACGAATAATATAGGTGGCGACTCAAAAAGATAAAATTCTTCTCACAACGCTACAGTGGCGACTCCGCTGGGGACTTAAAATTAAGAGGCTTAAACTTGCGTCAAAATTAAAAGAGAGGTTTTCAAAAAAAAATTGTAAATTCAATTTTCTGCTCTCAGACGAGGCATATCTCGCATGGGATATCATATCTCGCGTGAGATATCGCCTCGGCAATCTGGTTGTTTTCTGGTTTCTCTCGTTCATCTCATAATCCAAGACGAGAGCCGAACACGCAAGGCGGGATCCCAGAATTCATTATCTGCAGAGTTCCCACATCTTAAGGCCTCCCTTAAGATGCAGAGTTCTCGCATCTTAAGGCCTCCCTTAAGGTGTAGAACTCGAACCTTCGTTTCCTTTAAATAATTGATTATTATTTATAAACTGCGTGCGATTGGGTTTTATTTAATTAAAGTCCGGTCCATTGGGGATTCGGGAGTTGTAAATTTAATTTGTTTATCTCTCTTTATCTCTCTTTATGTGGAACTACGACGGCCTGAGTCTTTCTTATTTGGGAGAAATGTAGGCAACCACTTGGTGCGGCCACTATCTGTTTTTCTTTTGTTTTTTCAAAAAAAAATCTCTATTTTACTCTATCACCTAGATTGACTCTCACACACGCGTAATCATGATATAACTGTCATTGCACTGCATACCCTCTATAAACCCGGGACCCACACTAAGGACGGATGACGGTAACCACCTAGTCGCCGGTCTCTCCGAAGTTGGACCATCCCACTCCGCGTATTCAATCCACTTAGATTGTCATATCGCGGGGAGCCTAGCCTTCCAGCCCTGCATCGCCACATTCTCATGTAGATTAACTTTTTAGGATCACTCCGTGATCGGTCGGTTTTGACTCGGTGATCTTTTCTTGTTTTTGATCAAAGCAAAGCCATGTAAAATTGACAATAAAGAAGGACTCGGAAAAGTCCCTTCGGAAAAAGTCCCTTCGGAATGACCCTTTCGGATGTCCCTTTGAAAAAATACATATATGTATAATCCTTCGAAAAACGATCTTACATGGCTTTGTTTTACAAAAATCGGATTGATCGCTTAGTCGTTAGGTTCTGATAAAGGCCTTAGAAACCCCTCAAAACGGATTTTCCGTTCCGACCAAAATTTAGGTCTAAATAAAAATCGACTTTCCGTGTGATTATCTCGCGCGGTATTACCTATCTCACGCGGGATAATGCCTCTGTTTGCTGAAACTGAGCCTGAGCCGTTTAAGCCTGCTTCTGACTCGTTGGGGCTAGATTTGATCCTGATATCGTCTCTGCATCTCTTCTGTCAGTTTTCCGAAGCTACTCAACCTCAAGACTCCCAACACAATGTCTACCAAGAAGCATGTCATCGCCAAGGAAGACCTTGAGCAACACACTCTCCAAGATTTGACCAAGTCTCTTGTCGCTGAAATGGAACATGTGGAAGGTTGGAGAGAAGCCTTTGATTTGCCCGCCACTCGCATTGCTAGGGATTTTCGGAAGATGGAAAGTGATTCCGACAGTGGGCGATCATCCGTGCAAGAGGAGCTAAGTGACATCAAAACTCAACTTGCCAAAGCCCTGCAGCAAATTAACGACAATGACTCGTGGCATCACATGGAAGAATCCATCCAAGCTGAAAAGACAAAGATGTTAATTGAAGAGCTCGAGGAAGTCAAGAGCGAACTCGAAACTATGACCCAAAAGTGCATCAACCTTGAAGCCCACATTGAAGATGACATTGATGAGAGGGTCAAGTTTTTCCTCAATACTCTCTACCGTGACCTCAAAGAGCAAATGGAGGAAGAATATCAGGCTCGCCACCTCGTCTTTGTGCAACACTACGAGAATCATATCCGAGACCTCCATAATCAAATGGCTAAGCGAAGGAAGGGGAGGGTTTTCTCCGACATCGGAAACATCACTCTTGGTCATCTCTTCAGAAGCCTTCACAAGGAAGGAAAGCTGAAACCGATAGAAGGCTACCAACCTAAGAGGGAAGGTCGATCTCCACACCTCTATTGCTACTACCATCAATGCAATGGCCATCACACCAATGATTGCTTCAACCTGAAGAATGCAGTCCAAGACTTGATTGACAGCGACGCCATCAGAATTTGCCCAAGTGGAGCTTCACTCAAATCGAGTGGGAAGGAACCACATACAAAGGCCACAAAAACCCAAAAGCCAAAGATTGCGACCTCCAGCCATATCGAAAGACACTCAATGGCTACTTCGTTCGAGAAGGGGAAAATATTCCCTACTTTATCTTTTCAGAACCATGGACTGATGATAAAGGAAAACGCCAACCGGGCTTTGAAATCTTCAGCGACTGCGATGCTTCTCCAGATGAAACAGAACCCGTCACACTAATCCCTAATGATTTGTGGGGCACGAAGGCAGAAATGATAAGTGAATGGGACTTTGTGTTGGGAGAAGACATGCCGGCAGTTCTAGGACTGTGCTAGCTAGAAGACAAACCGCATCCGTGCAATCTCCAAGGGGACGCTCCAACGGTTGATTACACAAGACTAATACAGAAATGTGATGAGCCAATTCTAAACTGGCACATCACCGGAGGACCAGTTGTTGATGAAGACTTCATGATCAAAGAGATTGGTTGCACTCCCCATCCCCGCAGGAAGATAGGCCCTGTAACTTTCACATTAGAAGCATGCTCCACCTCCGATGAACTCACTCAAGAGGAAATCAAGGCGGTGGCCGAACATGTATTCCCTTACTTCCTTAATGAAAGCTTTGATCTTTCCGAGTACCCTAAGATTGCTAACATCGTGAATGATGAATTAACTAATAATAATCAATATAACGAACACGTTAATGATGAATCATACGATGAGATAGATCAAGAAAACGAACAAATCTTAAAAGAATTAGCTAAGCAAGTAGGTCGTTGTGGAAAGAATGGCCCTATTGACGACGAGGAAATGCAAACGGTTAATCTTGGGACAACAGAAGACCCTAGAGAAACAAAGATCGGCAGCTTCTTCAAGGGGGAAGACAGAGAAACCTTGACGCTGCTCCTCAGAGAATATGTCGACGTCTTTGCTTGGTCCTACAAAGATATGCCTGGGTTGAATCAGTCAGTTGTAGAACACAAGATACCGCTGCTACCCAACGCCAAGCCAGTCAAACAGAAACTACGCAGAATCAAGCCGGAATGGTCAATGCAAGTAAAAGAGGAAATCATGAAGCTCTTGAATGTAGGGTTTATCAAAGTGATCGAGTATCCGGAATGGCTTGCAAACACGGTACAAGTAGCCAAATCAAATGGGAAAATACGAGCCTGTGTCGATTTCAGAGACTTGAACAAGGCATCCCCTAAAGATGACTTCCCGCTACCAAACATAGACATGTTGGTCGATGCCACAGCCGCATACGAAGTCCGCTCATTCATCGACGGTTTTGCAGGGTATAACCAAATCCTCATGGCAGAGGAGGATTAACACAAAACAGCATTCACCACACCTTGGGGTACGTTTTGCTACACGGTCATGCCGTTTGGTCTCAAGAACGCTGGGGCTACTTATCAAAGGGCAGTTACGACACTATTCCACGACATGATCCACAAATAAATAGAGATATACGTAGACGACATGATTGTTCACTCAAAAGGGACGGATGGTCAGCACTTCAGAGATCTCAGGAAATTCTTCAATCGATTGAGACAGCATAAGATGAGGCTCAACCCCGCCAAATGCTCATTCGGAGTGGTCAAAGGGAAAGTCTTAGGTACATGGTCACGGGCGTGGCATAGAAGCACCCCGCCAAGATAAGGGCTATCATTGACATGCCTCCACCTGCAAACACGTAAAGAAGTAAAAGGATTCATGGGCAGACTTCAATATATCAGTCGATTCATCAATCAACTGACTACAATGTGTGACCCCATCTTCAAACTACTTAAGAAAAATGCACCTCAAGAGTGGACCGAAGAATGTCAAGAAGCATTCGAGGAAGTTAAGCACTACTTAACTTCCCCACCCATCCTGGTTCCACCTCACAAGGAGAAGCCCTTGAAATTATACCTCACGGTTACAGACAATGCATTAGGGGCTATGCTCGCTCAAGAACAACCTGCCTCGCACACAGAGAATGCCAACTATTTCGTCAGCCGCAGATTCCAAGGCAGCAAAATCAATTACTCTCCACTCGACAAATCTTGCGCTGCTCTTGTTTGGGTATCACAAAGGCTAAAGCACTATATTCGTCTCATTGCAAAGATGGATCCACTGAAATATATCCTAGACAAATCAAATTTGTCTTCGAGACTGGCCAAATGGTACTTCATGCTCGCGGGGTATGATATCACTTACGTCACTCAAAAATCCGTCAGGGGGAGTATATTCGCAGATCAATTGGCCGAATTTCCTTGTGACGAAGTGAAGGGGGAAGACCCACGATTCCCTGATGAGGACATCATGAGTATAGAAGAAGAAAATAAGTGGCAATTATTTTTTGATGGCGCAGCCAACAAGAGAGGGTTCGACATTGGAATGTTGTTGGTAGATCCTAACGACATCTATACTCCACTGGCAATATGTCTTGACTTTGACGCCACCAACAACACCGCAGAATACGAAGCTTGCATAGCAGGGCTTGAGGCAGCCCTAGAACGCAACGTGACTGAACTCGAGGTATTTGGGGATTCCCAATTAATCATCAATCAGACATTGAAGAAGTGGAGGGTCCAAGATCCAACCCTTCAAAGATACAGTGCCCACCTCCAAGAGTTGGCGTAACAGTTCTAGGATGTCTCATTCCACTATCTCCCTAGAGACAAAAATCATTTTGCTGACGCATTGGCCACTCTCGCTTCCTTGGTCGAAATTCCTAAAGGGAAGGCAGTCAAACCCTTCAAAGTAACACGGCGTGCAACTCCGGCCTACTGCGCCGTTATCGATCTCCATGACTGCAAAGACAAATGGTTATCTGAATGTACCATTGTCGAGAACTCCGAAGAGAAACCATGGTACCATGACATTTGGCATTTCATCCTAGATGGAACCATCCCACCTGAGACAGACCAAAAGACTCAGATTGCCCTTAAGAGATTGGCTGCTAATTACGTCATCACTGCTGGCCGTCTATTCAAGAAGCATTCACAAGGAAACCTTCTTTGTGCCACCGAGGAAGAGGCTCGAGAAATAATGGACCATGTTCATCAAGGTGTATGCGGAACCCACATGAGCGTAAACATGCTCGCCAAAAAGATCATCAGACAAGGGTACTTTTGGCTAACCCTGGAAGCCGACTGTACCAGGATGGTCAAAAAGTGCCACAAGTGTCAGATACATGCCAACCTTCAGCTTGCACCGCCTTCCTTACTGTACCCTATGACTTCTCCTTGGCCGTTCTCCACATGGGGGATAGATGTGATTGGAAAGGTCACACCCGTAGGAGCTAACGGACATTGCTTCGTCCTAGTAGCCATCGACTATTTCACTAAATGGGTTGAGGCCGCCTCTTACAAGGTTCTGAATGCCAGAAAGGTCACAGAATTCATCAAGCATAACATCATCTGCCGATACGGGGTTCCGCAAGAGATGATATCTGAAAATGGGTCACACTTCGAGAAGGAAACCGATCGTCTCCTAACCGAGTACAAAATCACAAGGCATAAGTCATCTCCTTATAGGCCTCAAACAAACGGAGCAGTTGAAGCCGCAAATAAGACAATCGAAACCATCATCGAAAAATGGCAAACCACGGAAAGACTGGCCCGACAAGTTACCCTTCGCGCTATGGGGATACCGCACTTTAGTCCGAACAGCTACAGGAGAGACTCCCTATGCCCTCACATTCGGAATGGAAGCTGTCTTACCAATAGAATTGGAAATACCATCACTACGGGTTCTCCTAGAAAACCAAGTGAACGAAGTCGATTGGCTGGGAAGCAGATACGAAGAGTTGGCCCTGTTGGACGAAAGAAGGTTGAAAGCAGCCGAACACACTCAAGCTTACCAAAAAAGAATGGCAAGGGCTTTCAACAAAAAAGGTCAAGACAAGGAACATCAGAGTAGGTGACCTGGTTCTCCGTGAGCACCGTCCCGGACCTTTCAACCCGTTAGGCAAATGGGGACCAAGATGGATAGGGCCCTACATCGTGAAGAAGATATTCTCTGGGGGAGCCCTTCAACTAGTGGATTTAGACGGAGATCAACTACCGAAGCCGGTCAACATGGACAAGCTCAAGAAGTACTTCGCGTGACTTGGCCTCCTAAAAAGAAATCGCTCGCTAGGTTGAAAATCCCGAAAAGGACGGCCTAGGCAAAAATCAGAGCTCGCACAAGAAAAGAAGCCCGCTAGATTGAAAACCCGAAGAGGCGGTCTAGGCAAAAGAAAGGGTGTGCATAAAAAAAAAAGGGGGGGGGGCTTATCTCGCGCGAGATTACCCTTCGGCAGGAAGCCATATTCTGTCCTTTTTTCTCTCAAAAATGAACTACATTAGACCTGAGCCTCTTATTTAATTGCTGTAAAAGAGGAACGTAGGCAGCCTTCGGGTTCGGCCTAATCAAATAAATAAATCTACCTTTGTCCTTTTATTAATCGAATGCATTTTATTAATGACAAAAGGGAAATCCTAACCACAACGACAAATTTGCTAAGCTAACAACCTTGAAAAAATACTAATAAAATAAAAACTATCGATCTATCAAAGCAATCTCTTGGTACTCCTAAAAGATCTAGCCTTTCATTGACTTGGTAGGCCGGTGGACATGATCTCCACCGTCTTCGCGTTCCTTCTTGCGCTTTGAGCCCCTCAAAGCAGTACATCCCTCGAGGCAATCAAAGACAGACTCCGAAAGCCTTTTGAAGACATTGGGCCTATCTAAAGCTTGCATCTTTCCAGGCATCCCTTTGCCTCGCCTCTCGTACCAATCCCCATCAAGAAAATCCTGGGTTGTATCCGTCCGTACATTAGCAGGGTCAGACTGAGCCTCGCTCCTTTGCAAAATACTGCTAGCTATAAAAGAATCCCCTAGCAGTAAAAGCCGCAGATCATCAATCTTCTCTGCACTAGGGTGACCGGTGTGTAGAAACCAATCCAAATACTTATCAGATAAGAAAATGCTTGCATTAAAAGTTCGAAGGTTCGACCAGCGGTCCCGACTGGTTCCTTCACCCCATGCTTGAGCTAGCGCCTGCGCAAACTCTACACCAATGTAAGACACTCCACGAGAAGCTCCTTCGAAAAGATAAGTGTCTTGCGACTGACCAAACTGACAGAGCACCCGCTTGGGAAAATAAAAGGAGGAATTGCGCAAACCCGGAAGAACAACCCTGTCAAAGCCCTTGGTATTGGCAACGTACTTATTCAACCTCCAATAAGGCAGACACCAAAGAATGTCAGCCATTTCAGTCTTTGCAATCAGCTCAGCCCATTCATCCGCTGAAAGATCCTTGATCAATAACTTTCGCGTATGATATGTGAAAGGGGAATATTCCAATGGGGGGCCTACCAACTTGAGATGCTCCCTAAGCCAAATAGTCAACAGAAGAGGACTCCCTTGAGTCATGGCACCGGTCCTATGCAGCTCATCAAGACCATGCAAGGTCTCACCCAAGATTAGCGGGATAATGTTCCTAGAACGTTTTCTAGCCTGCAGAACAATTTCCACCAGTTGGGAGTCAGCCAAGCCATCCCTGCATGTAAACAGGACATCTCCGAAAAGAGAAAGGGCCAGAAAGTTCCGCTTGTAGACATGACAAGCATCATCACCCGAATCACCGCTAAAGCGTTACGGAAAGAAGAGCAATCAACCCACTTGCGGTGCACCAACTCATAGCAAGTATCAAGGGGGATCCCTAGCAATTCATTCAAAGCCTCCGAATGATTCCTATGGTACTTAGGAACAGCAATCTCACCGGTCAAAGGCATATCCAAGATAATGGCAAATTCCTCCACAGTAGGCACCATCTCATTCAAAGAAAAATTGAAAAGATGAATAGAGGGATCCCAAAATCGAGCAAAGACCACCGCAAGAGATTCCAATCCGGTTGGAGGTTCTTCAAGGTAAAAAGGATTCTGAATCCGAATTCTGCAATAAACTTATTGCGAGATCGATTGCGAAACGACCTCACAAAATCCCTTGATGCTTGCTTGAAAGATTCAATCGCTTCAGACGGCAGAGAAAAGTCATTGACAATTATGGACGTTGGGGCAATCTCCTTGGAAGCCATGGATCGTAGGGTTGAAGAAAAAGACAAGAGTTTCGCCCTAACAAGATATCTCTAGAGTTTGTAAGGCTAGAATGAGGTATCTGGCCGGACTACAGGGCGATTTTATAGGGAAAACTGACAAAATCCTATTCGGAAAAGAAGAGATCTCTGCTTGACTAGCGTGTCTCGTGCGAGACACCTTATCTCGCGCGAGATATTGCTACGGCAAGACAACAATATTTCTGTTCAAACAGCCATCTAGCCCCGACTTGACGAAGCGAGCCTCGAATAAATCTGTGTGTACAGTTCATAACATGCAGTAAAAACACCAAGATTCAAGCTCAAAATTGTGGCCTAACGGCCATTCCATTCCATTTCCAAAAACATGGAAAGTCGAGAAAGTTAATTAAATAACTAATTAAACCTAGGATTAGGGGTTAAGAAAAACCATTGTTTTGTGCTACCTACTTGTTCCTAACAGGTACCAAAGAAAAAGAAAAATTGTTTGGGCCCACACGGCCAATATATACAGATCATCAAAAATCAAATAAAGAGAAAAGGAGGGGATCACGCCATCAAGTCGCCCGAGCCGCCGGCACCTCCGCCATCACCACCACGGGGGCTACCATACCTCCTCGATCTTTTGGCTCCGCAAGTAGGGGTCACCACCGAGGCCACTGTCGAGGCCGCCAAAAAAGCCTTGTGGAACAGCCTCTCGAACAGGTCCGACACCAGAGCCATCAGTCCCGCCATCTTGGTCGCTCCACGGTTGTAATCGACCGCGGACAGAGTGACCTAACAACAAAAGAAAAGAAATGCTCAGAAGAAGTCGGACATATACACTTATATGGACGAATACGAGAGATAATACAAACAGAAACATACCGAGGAGACATCCGGCGGAAGGCGGTAACCCTCAGGAATATGATCCAGAGTCGGGATGTGCCCCACCATTGGCATAATCCCCATCATGTAAGTATAGCTCAAAGGGCCGAAGTCTGGGGCGAATGGCAGAGAACCAGCAGACTGGGAAGAAGTGCTAGGGGCTGAGGAACCTGAAGCAGAAGAAGAGGCAGAGCCACGAGCATGTGATCGCCTATCCCCCACCAGGAGGGGACCCATCAGCCGAGGCAGAAACTCCGCATAAGAGGCCCCGGGGATGACACAAGCCGTCGCTACATCCCCTACCAGAAGACTAGCATAATCATCCTCCGGAATAGAGTGGGTGGGATACATCGCCCTCGGCGGATCCGCCGGCACGCTATATGGCAGGCTACCCCAGCCATGCTGTGGGAACACCCGCTCACCAAGATACATGGTATCTCCCTCCAAAGATGCCAGCATCCTCTGCATCCCGGTAGCATCCCAAGCACGATGCACCTCCCGCTCCAACAAAGTCCAGGGATATAGGCCCAGCCTCTCATACTCAAAAGCGTCCAGCATAGCCCGCGCCTCTGTGACCGTCAAGGTCCAATCCTGATCCTCCTCCTCATCAATGCTCCGGTTAGGGTGGCTCTACCTCCTGATATCCGGGAACATAGGGGTCCGGGTCTCCAACTCGAACCTGTACAGCCCAAGGACAGTGTAGCCCCATATCTGCACAAGAAAGCAAAACAGATTCAGTAGGGGATACGAGCCAGCATACGGACAGAGAACGGAAAATGTAATCAAAGGGCATACCTCCCAGGCATAAGAATACCCTGACAGGGAATCCTTGGTGTTCCTGCACGCCTCGTCCATGGCGTGATAGCAGAAGGCCAGCCCCGCTGAGCCCCAATCATATCCGCTCACCTCATCCAACTTCACCAACAAACCCAACAAAGAAAGACGATCCGTAGAGGAGTGGTTCGCGAAGATGGTCTCAGAAAGGATGTACCAGAGGGCACCCCTCACCAATCGATCTGTAACTGCATTAGGCTTTTCAGCATAGTCCTCAATCTGACGCCGGAGGGGCGTCAACTCAGCAGCAAACCCCTTGACCTTGTTAGGGGAGAAACCGATCACCTGCCTCCACACGGTAGGGCTCGCGGGCTTATAACCCGTTGTCTTCGGTAGGGGATCGCCAATGAACTCCAGTCCCGTGATGGCAAGAAAATCAGTCGGGGTCATAGTCGCTTCCCTGAAGCGCAAATGAACTGTGTGGGTAGTATCCCACCACCTCTCTCGGATCGCCTGAAGAACTTGGGGAGTCCGCCTTATTCCCCGAAGATTATCAATGAAAGTCAAAAGCCCCGTTTGGGCCACCCTATCTCGAACGTCATCAAGATCCTTGATCTTGTCCCATACCGCTCTAGCCATCTTTGAGCTCCCTCGGCAATTCTTCGTCGTCCTATACGACTGCAAAACAGAGGAAAAACAAAAAGGGCAACATTAGAAATCATTCCATGTCAAGAAATCAATGAAATAGAAGAAATTTTTCATTGGGGCATTTCATCAAACACTTAGCGTGCGTACAAGAAAAGCTTGCCCAAGAATGTCATTCGTGATCCGAATCAACCTCTCCTACAATCCATGATGTGTAGGAGGCTCATACGCACACAATGCAACGACAATCACCCAAAGAAACGCACAAAATCAACGCATACAAGAGGAACCTAGTTCTAGGCATGAACAAGAACAAAAGCCATTGATGGAATTTTGAATTCAAGATAGAGGGGATTCAAACTCAATGCAATATGAGAAACAAGAGGTGAAGAAGAAGTTCTTACCAAGCCCTCCCGAACAGCGGTGGAGATATGCGCGTGCCTATCGAAGGTGAGATCATCGCGGGGATAATCCTTCCCTAGCAAATAGCTCCCCAAAATTGGATTCCTTTATTCTTGAGCCATTGATTATGGAGGGAGGAGGGATTGAGAATGGATTAGGAGGAGAATTGCCAAGCAAATCCACGAAAAAATTGCAAAGAAAGCGACCTTGGCTTGAGCTAGGAAGGGAATTTTGAAAAAAGATGTTTTCAAAATAAACAAGAGTTACTGATTTATATGCCCCGGCAGAGGAAGTCCCGCGCGGTATAACTTATCTCGCCGCGAGATATACCTTCTGGAAATTGACAAAATTGTCCTCGACAATAAGCGTCTACGCAATGTCAAAATTCAAAATTTTGACACATTTACCCTTGGAAATGATAAACTAGCAGGGAAACGTGGAAAAACCGGCACCGCAAGTCACGGAACGAGCCAAACGTGACACCCGCACGATCGCCCGGTACGACACCAGTCGCCCGAAAACCGAGTGGTCCAAAAATCAACTCAATCCACATGATTCAGAGCCCAGAAAGGTGAATCATCAAATAGAAAGCCCGGTCCAATGCCCAAACAGGTGGATCGTCATCATAAAAAAGCTCGGTCCAATGCCCAAACAGGTGGATCGTCATCATAAAAAGCTCGGTCCAACGCCCAAACAGGTGGATCGTCATCATAAAAGCTCGGTCCAACGCCCAGACAGGTGGATCGTCATCATAAAAAAGTTCGGTCCAATGCCCAAACAGGTGGATCGTCATCAGAAAAGCCCGGTCCAACGCCCAGATAGGTGGATCGTCAAACCAAAAGCCCGATTCAACGCCCAAACAGGTGAATCGTCATCCTCAACAACAAAGCACGATTCGAAGCCCAGAAAGGCGAATCATCACAAAACCGACAGGACTCAAAGGACCGGACAGGTGAGCCTTTGTTTTCTAACATATTTCCCGCAGGTTCGGAGCCCAGATAGGCGAATCTTCAAACAGACAGGTATATTCAGAATTGGGTCTTGATTTGATTCCTCAGTATGAATTTATCTTTCAAAACAAAATCTCCTCGATTTTCAAATGATTTTCAAAATACCTAAAGCAGCCTTTTCGTGTTTTGGAGTCGAACTACATCATGGTCTGATTCTCCGATAGAGATACGTAGGAAGCCGTGCGGTCCGACCATCCCGATGTTCAGAATGATGTCTTTTCTATCGTCGACATGACTTCTTCCATAAGACTTGTCGATGAGGGGCTCTGTAGACACCCCATTCTGAACACATCGGGTCATATTTATACCACTCTAAGTCTCGCTTTGAGTCAAGAAGTAGAAATCCACCATTTCGTCATGTTTCGTTAAGTTTTGACTAACTATCGTTAGTTTGGAACTAAACTGCATACGAGATAACGAGGAAAGGACAAGACTGTCCACAGGAGCAATATCTCGCCGCAAGATGGCGTGTCTCGTGCGAGATATCCTCCCTCTGCAGCATGCAGACGACAGTTTCCTCGTCGATTTCAACCTCTTTTCAGGATAAAACTTTATCCATCCGGCCAACCAATGGGATTTGGAGTCTAGAACCTTCTGATAGGGTTTTACCTCTCCACTTCTTCATATCCAACCCCTATAAATACTTGGTGACTTCCAAGGCTCAAGAGGTCGGCAATTCCACAATTCACACACATTTTGTTGGCTTCTTTCCCTGAAAGAATCCTATAAAATCACCCTAAAACTCACTACAAAGTTTGTTTGTCAACATTGTTGATAAACAAACATCAAGACCCAAGTCAAGGACTGAGACGAGGCTCCGTCCGTATCGAGAGTTGATTCTAAACTTGAGTCGAAACTCTGCCCAAATCACCTCATGCAAGGTAACCCCTAAATCCCTTTCTAATTGATTGTTAGAGTGGTATAAATCTATTGAATCTAGGATCGGCCTAGAGCCTCTCCAAATCATGGAGACGGTCTCGAAGCAATCGATCCTACATTCCGTTTAACCCCGTTAAATGGATATTTTATTGTTTAAAATCTCTTTTTTTTTCTCTCTTTTGAAAACCTCTCTTTTCTTTAGCAAGACCGATCTCCGGATTGGGTGAAATGGATGCTCCTTGACCTACCCATTTCATAACCTAAGCCCCGAACCCAAATCTCTTTCAAAATGGTTTTTCTATGTTTCCAAACGAATAATATAGGTGGCGACTCAAAAAGATAAAATTCTTCTCACAACGCTACAGGTATACACTATACAGTCACTGGTTCAAAGTGTCTTGCTACTATATGGCTAGTATATCCGATAGTATTTCACTAGGGAAGGTTCAAGGCCATAAGCTACATATCCCGATGCAATAATAGTTCGTCGAAACTTCCAGACGAGTCTGCTTTCACGCATGCATTAATTTGTCATTCATGTGGGGGGATTGTTGGAATTTTGGTTTTGTAAAAGTGAGGTTTGACCGACTTTTGACCAAGAATTCCATTGGGTTCAATTTTAGGAAAATGGAAATTGATTGCATATTAATAATCTACAATTCGAGTAGATTAATTTGATATATTTACTTTCTCAAAACTAATTAGTGGTGAATGAGAAATTAATGACCAAAGTATGCAAAATGAAATGGGTATATGAAGAGTTTATGGGATATGAAAGAGTTATCCCACATTGCTTGAAGATATAAAGTAATGCTAGTTTATAAGTGGATCCATCCAAGGAGTAGTCAGCAAGTTGTTGGACATTGGGCCAACCATGCAAGGAGTAGCCCAATTGTGCTAGTTTTGTACTAGCTGAATTTGGATCACACCCGCGAAGCGCGCGAAGATGGCAATGGGCGCTTTGAGGCGCACATTTTGCACTTCGCACGTACTCATCGGTCGCTGGGAGCTGTGTAGCCTTAACCTTTTGACTAAGTTAGGTTTGATGGCGGTTCATGGTTCGGTGAGGCTGGTTCGGCTAAGGTAGTGGTGGCTAGTTCCAGGAGGCAGTCCATATCTAGTTCGCTAGGACCAGGTTGATGGTTTAGGCCGTGTGGGTCAGCGCAGGTCAAGTAAACTTGGGCGAGTGTGGGCTAGGCAGTCTTGGGTTTGGGCGTAGGCCCACTTCCATGGATCAAACACTTAAGACAAAGAATCATGTTGGTTCTGGAAAGACATGGGGGCGACCCGTGTTTATTGAAAGAGGCGGGTCGGACTGTTGGGTTGACCCAACAGATCTAAGCCCTTCATTCAGATCAGATCCAATGGCTCAGATTCAAGGGGTACAATTTGTGGTTATTCCAAATGGGCACCATAACTCTTCATACACTATAAATAGACCCCCTGATTTTCAAATTTATTCATTCAATTCAATTCATTCTCTCTTCACTTCACAAATTCACTCTCTCTTCTCTCTAGAAGTTGAGACTCACATGTCTAACGGAGTTAACTAACTCGGTTAGATATTTAACTGAATTTGGAATTCAGTCATAGAATTCAACGAAATTCTTATCTACATCTGTTAGAAGATAGATCATCTTGTTGCATAAGTCTTCTTCAAAATCTGGAAGTGTCAAACACAATTGTGTTCGCCAAGTTTTTGATTTGAAGTGCTTCTATCAATAATAATAGTCGTTTTACCTTGAGAGAAGATTGCCACCTTAAACCGTCAGCACCAGTGCGGGGTAATATCTTATTGCGGAAATTGTGTCCAACACAAGACTCGACTTCCTATATGTTATTCGGTTTGGTTTAATTTCCGCATTTATTATTTATGTCTATTCCCTGCCTTGTTAATTATTATTATGGTTCAATTATTATTTGTCATTTCGTTAATTTCAAGAAAGCCTTATTTATTGTTACATACAATTTTTTCTAACAATCGCAAGAAGATATTTTACGTTTTCTTGATTTTATGACAAACATGAGCCAATGATGATGGACAACAGAAGGATATGATCGTTGGAGAATTAACGAAAAGAATGGCGATTTCCAAGGAAGGATAATTAGAAGAGCATTGGAAGCTAACTAGAAGATAACGAGAAGGACAACAATAATCACGCAAGTGATTCAAGATATTTGTTGACACATGGAACGGACTTCAAAGGTGGCAACAAAAGATCTTATGCATGTAGATTATTCTCAGTCTGAAGTAGAAGAAGATTACATGGCCATTCGGGATGACCACCCTCAGTCTGAAGAAGTTCATAGAAGAAGATAACCCAGCTATCCGGGATGACGAGCCAGATCCACAAAGACAGATAACTGAAAAGGCATGGGATCATTGAAATCTCATATGTAGAATGTACATATTGAGTGGGCTAAGTAATGTCGTTACTGAAAGAAATGTCTCGTGGGGACAGCCAAAGAGTTGTGGAACTCTTTGGAACAAACCTTTGAGGTTCAAGAAACCGGTTACAAGATCTGATGCAGATGTAGTAAACTCAGGTCATTTAGCAAGAGATTGTCATATTCTAAGAAGGGAAATGGACAACATGAATCAAAGCCAATGTCAACGTAAGGTTGAATAGGCTTGATTGAGAATTAATGGGGTTTGAAGCCAACTTAGCAAGTTGAAGGTCAACCCAAGAGAATGGTGGATAGACACTGAGCTGGAGCTACCCACTATATATGTTCTGATAAAGAGAGCTTCTCATTATACACTCATTTCAATGGAAGGAAGGTGTAAATGAGAAACTCTACTACTTCCAACATCGTAGGACTTGGAAGGGTTGTGCTGAAGATGACTTCAGACAGAAAACTGACTCTCGTGAATGTGTTGCATGTCCCAGACATTCGCAAGAACCTAGTTTCCAGATCAATGTTGAGCAATGCTGGATTTAGACAAGTGTTTGAGTCAGATAAAATTGTATTGACCAAGAAAAATTTATTTCTCGGTAAAAGGTACCTTGCCTAGAGGCAAAGAACATCGGTGTTTCTTATGTTTACCTTTTGGAAGGTTCTAATTTATGGCATGATAAATTAGGTTATGTGAATTTCAACACAATTAAGATGTTCGTGAGTCAAGAATTAATTCTTATGAATAAATTTGATACAACTGACAAGTGTGAAATTTGCGTGGAAGCTGAAATGACTAAGTCATCATTTTCTTCAGTAATAAGAAACACGACACCTCTTGAGTTAGCTCACACAAATAATTGTGATCTAAAGTTAGTGCAAACTCGAGGTGGGAAAAAGTATTTAATTACTTTATAAATGGTTGCACAAGATATTGCTATAAATATCTCTTGATAAGAAAGGATGAAGCCTTGGAGGCTTTCCAGACTTATAAGAATGAAGTTGAGAATTAACTTAATATAAAAATTAAAAAGATTTAAAGTGATTGATGAGGAGAATATGTTGATTTGTTTGAAGACTTATACGCCTCAATCTAACGGAGTAGCTGAACTCATGAATCATACTCTTAAGGAGATGATGAATGCAAGGTTCAGGCTTATCCAACAAATTGTGGGGGTAGCAATACTCTCGTCAAACTACATTCTTAAAAAGATATCGAAAAAAGGAATTGATAAAACTCCTTACGAATTATAGGATAATTGTAAGCCGTGTTATAAATACCTCAAATGTGGGGGTACAGGCTATAAGTAAAAGTACTTAAGCTAAAGATGAGGAATTAGATATTCCTTTAGATTATATTTCATTGAAATGAAATATATAAGTTCTAGAAAGAGAACCTATGAAAGTGCAAATAGTTCATCTTAAAGAAGACGAACCTAGGCACATTTTGTGGACAAAAGAAGCTAGTCTTTCGGTCCTTATTTTCTATGATAGAAAATTAAACGAAAACTGTTAGAGAAAGTTATTAACAGATAAATGAATAGTTCATCATATGTACAATATTTGGAAGTTGGTTGATCTTCCTCCATAATGTAAATGGTTGGGTTGCAAGTTGGTCCTTAAAGGGAAATATTGAAAGATGAATCTATAAAAGGAAAACTCTTGAAAGATAGGTCCTGGAAAGGTAGACTTTCAAGAAGTATAGTCAAGGGAGTCATAATTCAAAAGATAGATTTCTTAAGGAAAATAATCTTGAGAAATAAACTCTGATGAGACGGACTTGTGAATCTGAAAAGCCAGATCTCTTGAAAAATGAATCTCGAAAGATAGACTCTCGAGATATAGATTCTGAAGAGATATATTCTTAAAATGATAGACTCTTTAAATGGTAGAGTCAAAAGAGTTAGATAAATTCTTATGAGATATACTCTCGAATAAGTAGACTCTTGAGAAGTCTAAAGAAGGTAGATTCTTGAGAAGTCTAAAGAAGGTAGATTCTTGAGAGGTAGACCCTGTAAAGTAGATTCTTAAGAGGCATACTCTAGAAGGTAGACTTGGAAAGTCAGACCACTTAGAGATGTTAACAACTCGAGAAGTCGGACCTGTACAGAGATGCTGACCACTCGAAGAAACTGACCGATAGAAGAATTTGATCACTCGAAAGGATTGACCATTCTAGAGAGACAATAAGTCTAAATAAAAATTGTAATAAATTACTAAGTATAGTCAAAGTACTTGGAGTACTTAAAGATATTCTTGTGATTACAGATTACAATAAATGAGATATTCAATAGTATGAAAAGGATATACTGATTGGATATCAGACACAAATAGGTGAAAATGTGTTCACAATAAATGGAGCAGTAGTGTCAAACTTCCTAGAAAACATGAACAACTCGATTCAGTAAGGAATCTGAGTCGATAGCGTTAGATAAAGATAAAAGTTGAATGGTCTTGGAAGATATTCCTTTGTGGAACAAGATTCTGTCTACATGACCTAAGGCATTGTGACGACAATGAGAAATAGGAAAAGGTGCAGAACATCGTGGTAAGTCAAGACATAATGGTCATTGACATATTACCATAAGAAAATTGATCTCAAATGGGACTGTCACAACTAGCCATGTGAAGTCAAAAATGGATCCGTATACCAAAGGGTATGAATAGGAGATCAAATTGTTTGGTAAGGGGAATGAGGTTAAAAACCCACACAAACAAAGAAATCCATAGTGGACACTCAACCTTGAGAATTGAAGATCCCATGCCCTTGGTTCAATGAGACAATTAAATTATGGAAATTCTAGTATGTGCACTTAGAACTCATTATAACTCATTCTCAGAAGCCATCTAAGTGCACCCTGTTGATGTGTGGTGAGGGTAACTTAAAGCTTTTAATGATTCCTATACCTAAGTGGTGGAGTATGACATGTTACTCTTTATAAGAGATCACCTATATAAGTGAGAAGTAATAAGGCCACTTCTAAATTGAAACACCTATGAATCAATAACGGTCAAGGGACAAAATGGACAAAACATGAGAACAAAACATGTTAGAGCTGTAATTGTGTGAGTACTATTGTCTTGATATACACTATACAGTCACTGGTTCAAAGCGTCTCTCTACCATATGGCTAGTATATCTGATAGTATTTCACTAGGGAAGGTTCAAGGCCATAAGCTACCTATCCCGATGCAATAATAGTTCGTCGAAACTTCCAGACGAGTCTGCATTCATGCATGCATTAATTTGTCATTCATGTACGGGATTGTTGGAATTTTAGTTTTGTAAAAGTGAGGTTTGACCGACTTTTGACCAAGAATTACGTTAGGTTCCATTTTAGGAAAATGGAAATTGATTGCATATTAATAATCTATATTTGGAGTAGATTAATTTGATATATTTACTTTCTCAAAATTAATTAGTAGTGAATGAGAAATTAATGACCAAAGTATGCAAAATGAAATGGGTATATGAAGAGTTTGTGGGATATGAAAGAGTTATCCCACATTGCTTGAAGATATAAAGTAATGCTAGTTTATAAGTGGATCCATCCAAGGAGTAGTTAGCAAGTTGTTCCTCCTTGGGCCAACCTAGGTGGACATTGGGCCAACCATGCAAGGAGTAGACCAATTATGCTAGTTTTGTACTAGCTCAATTCGGACCACACCCGCGAAGCGCGCGAAGCCCGCGAAGGTCGCAATGGGCGCTTTGAAGCGCACACTTTGCACTTCGCACGTACGCATCGGATGTTGGGAGCTGTGGAGCCTTAAACTTTTGACTAAGTTAGGTTCGATGGCGGTTCATGGCTCGGTGAGGCTGGTTCGGCTAAGGTAGTGGTGGCTCAGTCCAGGAGGCAGTCCAGATCCAGTTCGCTAGGTCCAGGTTGATGGTTTAGGTTGTATGGGTCAGCCCAGGTCAAGTAAACTTGGGTGAGTGTAGGCTAGGCAGTCTTGGGTTTGGGCCTAGGCCCACTTTGATGGATCAAACACTTGAGGCAAAGAATCATGTTGGTTCTGGAAAGACATGGGGGCGACCCGTGTTCATTGAAAGAGGCGGGTCAGACTGTTGGGTCGACCCAACAGATCTAAGCCCTTCATTCAGATCAGATCCAATAGCTCAGATTCAAGGGGTGCAATTTGTGGTTATTTCAAATGGGCACCATAACTCTTCATACACTATAAATAGACCCCCTGATTGTCAAATTTATTCGTTCAATTCAATTCAATTCATTCTCTCTTCACTTCACAAATTCACTCTCTCTTCTCTCTAGAAGTAGAGACTCACATATCTAACGAAGTTAACTAACTCGATTAGATATTTAACTGAATTTGGATTTCAGTCATAGAATTCAACGGAATTCTTATCTACATCTGTTAGAAGATAGATCATCTTGTTGCATAAGTCTTCTTCAAAGTCTGGAAGTGTCAAACACAATTGCGTTCGCCGAGTTATTGATTTGAAGTGCTTCTATCAATAATAATAAGTCGTTTTATATGAGAGAAGACTTCCACCTGAAACCATTAACACCAGTGCGGGGCAATATCTTCTTGCTAAAATTGTGTCTAACACAAGACTCGACTTCCTATATTTATTCGGTTTGGTTTAATTTTCGCATTTATTATTTATGTCTATTCCCTGCCCTGTTAATTATTATTATGGTTCATTTATTATTTGTCATTTCGTTAATTTCAAGAAAGCCTTATTCATTGTTATATACAATTTTTTCTAACAGTACGAAGGTCACTTTGATAGTTTCAATAGTACGCAGGTTAATATAATATATTTAGATAGTACGAATGGTATGCATGCTAATATAAAATAGGCCCACTTCCTTTAGGGCCCCTCATGTGAGATTTAAACCCAATTTAAGAAATAACATTTTGAAAATTCCAAAGACACCCCTTCTTGGTACAATGATGTTAATGCCCTTCTTACACATGCACTGTTCAACGTACAACTGATAAGTTGGATTTTGTATGCTTTATTTACCTATGTTTCCAGATATTTTACATCCATTTTAATGTATTTAGAATATCTTAGATGTAATTTGAGAGAAATTATGTAATGTGAGGTTTTGTTGAGGAACAATATAATTCGAGGGTAGTTTAGTCCTTTATTTTGTATTTGGATTTTGATCTCAAGAAACCGAAGATTCCAAGTCAACCATCAAATAAAAGGTCAACAAAATGGTCAAGGTTCAAGAAAAGGGCCAAGAAAAATCAAGGGATGAAGGCCAGGTCAAAACCAAGTCAAAGATGAAGATTTCTGCACAGAGAACAAATGGGAAGTTGGAGCACGAGTGAAGAAGGAATGAGGCACGAGTGGGACTCAAGCATAAATCAGATCAGAACGACATGGAGAGAAGTGCATGACTCATGAGCACGATTTGGAGAGGCTGGCACGACTCGTGCTGGATAGAACGACTCGTGCCCAGGCACATTTTGTGAAGTCAGCGAGGCATTGGCGAGCAGAATTCATGGATTTAATTAGTTTCTTTTCCTAATTAGTGAAGGATTTATTTAAGGAGTATAAATACCTCCTTATAAAACATTATTAGGGTTAGCTTTGAATGAGATTATCATCTCTAGAGAATTTTCATTATTCCAAGATTACAATTCCAGGTTTTCATGTTCCTTTTCTCCATTGCTGTGATTTTGAGTATGAGTATGAGTAGCTAAGTTTTTATTGATTTGCGGATTGGTTGTAAGAGTACATGATCTTTATGCTATAATTTTTAATTCTTAATTCAATTTCTTTCTAGAGTGGTAAAATAGCTTTAATCCGTTCTAGGGTATCAGACTTATGTTAAGATATTTTTGGCCCTAGAATTTGTGGGTATCCATTGCTACAGTAACTCGGGCATAGATACATGACCACTATTTTACTACTTAGACCTAATTGAGGACGTAACTGAAATCAATTGGTGTAGGTTCAAATATTCTTTTGATCTTCATGAGTTCTTTGATTATTATATATACGTAACTGGAAGTATAATAAAAGAAGAGTAGCTGAGTTGCAAATCGCACACCAAACCGTCCCAACTCTTGATTTTGTGAATGAACCCTAGAATGAAATTGATGGTTTTATTAATAAAATAGCATAAAGTGAATGTATTGTGAAAGACCAATCCGTGAATCTCCTTGTTAAATTTTAAATTCTATCCTTGCTTAATTTTTGTGATCTTTAACCGTTAGTTTAATTTCTTTGCAATTTAATTTAGTTTAAATTATTCAAAATCTAAATCCCCCCTTTGGTTACTGTTTGCACTAATTAAATCAACTTGTTGAGCACGCAAGTCTATGTGGTTCGACCCTTACTTGTACCTGCTACATCGGTACTTGTACTTGCAAGGTTTTTATTACACAGTGGAATTTTATCCATCAAGTTTTTGGCGTCGTTGCGGGGACTTGTTGTGAATTACGAGTTAATTTTTATTAGTGTATTGTAAATAATTTTCTTTTCTAATTTTTTGGGTGTAAATAGTTTTCTTTTATTATTTTCCTTTTTCTTGAGTATAAAATTTATGTGTGAGATACTCAAGGATGTATGAAATAAACATCAATGAGGAGTTAGTGAGAGAAGAATTGGCAAGAAAATTAACCTTATTATCAAAAAAATAAGACATTCTTGCCGCACAAAGAAATTTTGTTGATTATAATGTTCAAGAGGCATGTGCTAATTGTGGTGTTTATTATCATACTACTAATAATTGTCCGTCTAGAACCTATTTTCCTGAGTATGTTTCACAGGTAAAAGAGAGAAGTTCCGTTCCACCATGGCAATTACAATATGACTATTTCTCTACCTCATTTAATCAAGGAAGATGGGGAAATCATGCAGACAAAGTTTGGGGCAATGATGAGGTAGTTTATAATACGACTTGTGAGCCATCTTATTATACTGACCCACCACTACCACCTTCTGAAGAGCAACCTTCAAACCTAGTTTGGTATACGAATGATGATGGGGAAGAGTGTGTTTATGATTCATATTTTCATTTACCACCACTAGAACAAAAGCAATTCACGAAGAAATCAAAGGAGAATTTTGTCTATGAAATCTCCAATGATGACTCTAAGGATGAATCACTTTGTGTTAGTTCAAGTGAGTTTATTGGGAGGGTGAAAATTGTAGAGAAATAAGTGGTAGTTAAATCCTGGCATGAGGAGGCATGCGATGAATTAGAACGATCGTTATATGGTGGTGAAAAGAGGGATAGTGAGGAGGTTTACGATACGGATGAAGATTTTCCACTTCCTAGTTGTTTCAATGAAAATTTGGCCATCCTTATTGTACCTCCTGTTTCTTGTGAGGAAGAAAAAAATGGAAAAGATCCTCAAGAGAAAAGACCCAAAAAGCACAAATGTGAAAGAATTTCATGGGCATTAAATGACTTCATATTTCAAAAATTATTTATGGGGCATGAACTGAAGATTAAGACCCGCGAGATAGTGAAGTGGGCCAAAGGAAGAAAGGTGAAGGTTAAAATCAAACCTTGTCACCTCCACCCCCAAGTAAAATTGGGGCCATAGTCGGGCTTAGACTCTAAACAAATGCGCTTGTGGGAGGCAACGGACTAGGTACGTTTCAGTTGTTTTATTTATTTGATTTGTTATGTCATATCGTCCTTTGAACCCAAGACATGTTTTTGTTCTCCTTGCTATGAGGACATAGCATGTTTTGAGTTTGGGGGTAGATATCTCTCCGAGTTTGTGGGTTTATAGGGGAGTGTATATAGTGTCACCCTCCAAAAAAGATAGAAAAATGTGAAAATTTTGTTCTCATTATATGTTAGGAAGTTGGCCAACGTCCGTGATGATTTGAGGGTTTTTGATTGAGTTTTGCTAGTTTGTGCCAATTTGAATATGTTAATTAGAATTGCATTAATACATGTAAAACACAATTGCACCACCATTCACTTCCATCATATTTCTTGCTCATGGTCATTAATTTAGGTGTCCTTTATGGATTTACTTTGACATTCTCAGGGTTCTTAGAACATGGTTGCGTGCTTGTCAATAACAAATCAATAGATTACTTGATATTTATGGCTTGTATTTCTTTGACAACCCTCTTGTGAGCCTTCGACTTTCTCGTCACTGTTTATATATGAATTGTCGCTTGATCCCATTTTGAGCCTTTTTAGAAAGAATGGAACATCTAGACCACCATTCGCATTCATTTGATACCTACTCCCTAACCCTTGACACCTAGAATATGTTTATCCTACCTTTGCAAGAATGTGAAATTAGAAAAGATAAGTTTGGGGGTTACATATGAAAATTAAGGGAATGAGTGAGGAAGGTCAAAATTGGGAATATGATGTATATTGTATAAAAGGGGGCAAAAAACAAAGTTCAAGTTCAAAATTATATCAAAAAAAAATTAAAAAAATAGCTTGTCCCCTTGTGAAGTATGATCGATTAGTGACCTATTTTGAGTGAGTGAATGCTTTCAATCCCACGTGTACAAAGTATGACAAAGTCTAGTTTGGGGGTTGAAGCATTGGAGAAACAAAGGTGAGCGGAAAGCTGAAATTCCGGAAGGAGTAACATGCAATCGAAGACTTTTAGTTTCACATTCTTGTATTTGTATGTCCATTCCTTCGTTTGTACCAACGAACCTAGCCCCACAATTGTTGTGGATTTAACTCTGAGCCATATTTTTGTTCAATATTGACTAATCGGGTTGACAAGTGCGTAATCATGCATCTGAGTATCCTTGTATATGAAATTGTTTGTTATCTGTGATGTAGGGCAAACTTAGTGAACCCATAAACAATCTTATCTTAGTGATCATGATCTCCCATATTTCATTCATCATTCAGGCCGAGGTGGAAAATTATGGGTTAGATGCATTAATGTAATTGTAATTGCATATTCTTATTGGCACTTGTTTAGCATATATTATGTGAGAATCTGAGACTTGTTTGGCCGGCAACCTTGTATATATTGAGAACATATCAAAAATAATTTTTGTTTATTGTTTTTATTTTTTAGGGTAGTTTTGTTTTTGTTTAGTTTTGTTTTACTCGAGGACGAGCAAAAGATAAGTTTGGAGGTATTTGATGGATGTGGTTTTACCCATCCAAAAGATATGTTTCGTAGCTTATTTTCTGTTTGAAACCTTGGGAATTTAATGTATTTTGTAGTGATTTGAAAGGGGTCGATGTGCAACAATGCTGAAAATAGAGGATTTGAGCCTACTTTGGAAGTTTTGGGACCAAATTGCAATTATGGAAAATGTGGGACTAAACTGAAATTATGAAGTTCAAGAACCAAAATGTAAATCTGGGAATAGAAGGGACCAAACTGGAATTATGGAAAATTTGGAGGAATTTGATATTATGAAAGTTCATGGGCCAAAGTGAAAATATGAAAGTTCAAGGTCGAAAGTGCAAAAGAGAAAAATATAGTGACCAAAGTGCGACTGTGCAATTGTTGCGAAACGAATCCAAAGGAAGAAACTGGCCAAGGCTGGAAACTGAAGGGTGTGGCCGGCCAAAGCAAGGCATTGGCCCCAAAATCACAAGGCTGGCCGGCCAAATGGAAAGAATGGCTAGCCGAGGAAACAAAGCTGAAAGGGCTGTTTGCCTGGGTGGTCGCTGAAGGCAGTTTGGGCGGCCGTTGAAGATGGGATTTCACGGTTATGAAGCACTGTACACTTGGGCGCTCGATGGGCCAAGCTGGGCGGCCGCTGGCTGGGCAGATTGTGGACGAATTGGGCCGGATCAAGGCGGATTGGGCCTGGTTTTGGGCCCGAATTACACGGCTGTCACACGCAATTGAAACCTAGGTAGTTTATATATTCAGGCTCAGCAATTGTTTTTCTTTTTTTGAAAAGGAAGGACTAGAAGAACACTATTCCCAGGCAATAAACATCAAGATAATTTCCATTGTTCCAAGATCCAAGGTTTTTTTTATGTTTATTTATTTTTAATTTTGTAATTTTTATTATGATTATGAGTAGCTAATTTCTCTTTTATTCACGGATTGAATGTAACAATTATCAAATTTCTATGCTAGTAGTATTTTAATTCTTCCATACTTGTCTTGTTCTTGTTCCATGGAATTGGTTTAATTTGTTTTTAGACTTCAACTTTATAAATAGATATTGTTGGTCTTTAAATTATTATGGGTTTAAATTATTGCACTAGCGTGGATAGTTTTTACATTGACCTTGATTTCATTGAATAGATTTAATTGAAGACCTAGCGGAAATCAAACAAATCTAAAATCAATTGTTCCTTGGATTTTAATGTATTACTTGTGTGTTTTGTAGACCTAGCGGAACACAACACATAGAAGTAAGAATAGGGTTGCAATCCGGCCATCTAACCGTCCCAACTCTTATTAAAGTGAACGATTTCTTGAACAAGATTAGTAATTATTTTTATAAATTAGCATAGGAAGGAGATAGTTGTGAAACCCAATCCGTGAATCCTTGTCATTCTTGATTTCAATATCTGTTTTATTTTCAGTAATTTAATTTCTTTTTGTTATTAGTTTTAATAATCCAAAATTAAAAACCCCCATGTTTCGTTTACACTAATTTAATCAACTTGTTATTCACACAAGTCTCTGTGGTTCGACCCTTACTTTTGTACACTGCTACTCTGGTACTTGTACACTTGCAAGGTTTTATTACAGTGAAATTTTATCCATCAAGTTTTTGAATTTGATGGATGTGGTTTTACCCATCCAAAAGATATGTTTCCTAGCTTATTTTCTGTTCGAAACCTTGGGAATTTAATGTATTTTATAGTTATTTGAAAGTACAGGGGTCGATGTGCAACAATGCTGAAAATAGAGGATTTGAGCCTACTTTGGAAGTTTTGGGACCAAATTGCAATTCTGGAAAATGTGGGACTAAACTGAAATTATGAAGTTCAAGGGCCAAAATGTAAATCTGGGAACAGAAGGGACCAAACTGGAATTATGGAAAATTGGGAGGAATTTGGTATTTTGGAAATTCAGGGGCCAAAGTGAAAATTTAATAGTTTAAGGACTAAAGTGCAAAAGAGAAAAATATAGTGACCAAAGTGCGACTGTGCAATTGTTGTGAAACGAATCCAAAGGAAGAAACTGGCCAAGGCAGGAAACTGAAGGGTGTGGCCGGCCAAAGCAAGGCATTGGCCCCAAAATCACAAGGCTGGCCGGCCAAATGGAAAGCATGGCTGGCTGAGGAAACAAAGCTGAAAGGGCTGTTTGCCTGGGCTGTGGGGCGCCCCCAACCCCGGGACCTATAAACTTGTGTCCCAAGCTGAAGGGTCCCAAACTTCCTTATTTTCAAAAACTTTTCTTTATATTAACTTGAAAAGTATGACAACCCTTTTTAAAATCAATTTCAAAATAACCTCTTTACTTGGAGTTGAAATATAAACCTGCTTTAACCAGTTATAACCTGTATAAGTTACAAATACTATAACTGTAAAGGCTTACACAAGCCAACTTTAAAACAAAACCAATCCCAGGTTTAATTACAAAAACAACACCCTGAAAACATGTTTATAAAAGTTTTATATACAACTTTCCCCAAAAGAATAACAACCACAAAATTCCCAACTCCCCAAACCAACACATACCCTGACAACCCAAAAGATGTCCAAACTTCTTTCCAGCTTCACCGGTCCGGTCCTCCTGTCTCAGCGGGATCTAAAAACAGTAAAGGGAGAAGGGGTGAGAATAAATCTCAGAAAGCTATTATGTATGTAACAATATGCCATACAACACGCAACACATAAACAGGTTGCTCATAATCACATTGGTAAGCGGTAAACACATTACGTTACCTCATTTTACTTTTTCCCATCTGACCAATAAGTCGTACTACCTTGGGAGTAAAACTCCTTTTATTTTTGAGAACTGTTTAAACATATTCACATCTTATAAGACCCATGTTTCAGAGAACCATATAAGACTCACAGCTATCTGTAAGGCTTGGGGAGCACGATACAGACATTGTCCCCGATATGTGGCCATAGTGGGGTGAACGGTCACAAGTATAATTTAATCTGAGCACCTTATGGAACTATTTCCCATAAATGATCATATTCCATTATACCCCCGATACTCAGCTGATCTAACACATTCAAGCACGTAATAAATACTTGAAATTAAATCCACACATTGGGATATCAATATATAACATGGTAATATCACTCATGTTAAACCAATCACAATAGTGCAACACATTTTTTACACATTATTGAATAACAACAATTCAACAACAGGGTATTAATACTTCCTATTTAAACCAATATAGCAGTGCAACACGTATTTAGACACTATGTGCACCATCAACCATGAATATGTAATCATATATGGCCACAATGTATATCAAGTAAGCCCTACATATTCATTACACACTATATAATCCAATAACAGGGTATTAGTACTCCTGTCCAAACCAATGCAGTAGTGCAACACATATATCATGCACTATATGAACCAATAACCATATATAGGTAACCACGTAGGGGTACAATATAATATAAGTAGCCCTACGCATTCATAATATAACATGAAACACCTTCTATAAAGGTTCTATATTCAAATACCAAGTTTTTTTTTATCAACTTTGGTTAACTATTTACATTACCCTCCAACCATTTTCATGACAATATTTAAAGCCCTTCCTAATATCATTTTGTGCCATTTAAGACTCCATTGTTTAGTACTAGTATTGTACTAGAATCATAGTTAAAGAGTGCTTAATTATATACTATGTAGACTAGGGTTTCAAGGCTTAGAAAATGGTTCATAGGCTGCAGGGCAGGGCACGACTCGTGCCCAGTTACACCCCATTCAGAATCAGTCATCCCCTATAAGGCACGACTCGTCCCAACCTGGCTAAAGTTGTCGCACGACTTGGCACGACAAAGGCACGACTCGTGCCTCAGGGCACGACTTGTGCCCTTGCCCAGAATCTGCTGTTCATGCTGAAACATCAGCAGGACAAGCACAACATCATTATTCCTTCTTACTCTTTCCATTCAACTCATTTCTACCAAGTTTAAACATCAGTAAAATGGTCATAAACAATAAAACATACACCCTCGAAGCTACTATATCCACTTTCAACTCAACCCTCCATGCTATATATCAAAGTCAACCAAACTCATTTTCTTTCCATTTCAAACAACCAAGAAATGATCCAAAACTATCACAACTCATTTATAACATCATAATATCATCTTTAAACATATTATGAACAGTTATAGAACGGAATCATAATAACTTACCAATATATGTCGAAGTGAAAAGAAGTTTTGATCGGCTCTAATTGTTCTACTCGACTCCCTGAGCAATAATTTACGATCAAAACAAAGAACGGATTGAAGGTTGAATTTTAATGAATTTCGGAAGGTAACCCTAGGTTAAAGATCTTTCTAGACTGAGAGAAAAAGAGAGAAAGCTGAGGAATTTTATGCTTCTTGGAGAAGCTTGAGAAAAGGATTTATATAAACTATTTTACACTTTAGCTCCTCCAAGTTCTAAACTCCTACAATCAACCACCTTAACTTTATATTTACACTCAAGCTCCTCGACAACTTATATAATACTTTCATTTCAAATTTCAATATTATCACTTTACTACACAAATCTCCCATGTATCCATTTAGACATTATATATTCAAAATCAATTTAATAACATCTAAAATTACGTAATTTAACCAAGTCTCAAAATAAACACGTAATCAATCCAAATAGCATATAATGCATAAGATGAGATGAAATTCACCCCACCCCCATGTGCTCCACGTGTGACCAAAATGGTGCCTAGGTTTAGGGTCGTGACACTCACTCCCCCTTAAATAAAATTCGTCCCAAATTTGGACTTCACTTACCTAAATGATCAAACAAATCAGGATACTTCTATCTCATCTCAGATTCCAATTCCCAAGTAGCTTCCTCAGTGGTGTGATTTTTCCATATAACTTTCACCATGGGAATACTCTTGGTACGCAATTCCTGGACTTGCCACTCCAGAATTCGTAATGGTACCTCCACATAGGTCATATCTGCCTGGACATCCTCAGGAGGAGAACTCAGAACATGAGAGGAATCATAACAGTACTTCCTCAACATGGAAACATGAAACACATCATGGAGAGAAGAAATAGATGGAGGTAGAGCCAAGCGATAGGCCGACTCTCCCACCTTCTCTAATACCTCAAATGGACCAACAAATCTAGGAGCCAACTTCCCTTTGTTGCCAAGCCTCTTAATCCCCATTCTTGGTGAAATCTTCAAGAATACAAAATCACCAATCTGAAAGGATAACTCTCTTCTTCTAATGTCGGCATAACTCTTCTGTCGACTCTGGGCTGTCCTCAATCTGTCACGGATCACTTTGACTTTCTCAGTTGAATCTCTAACCAAGTCTGGACCCCAAAGTCTAGCTTCACCAACTTCGTCCCAACACATTGGAGACCTACATTTCCTCCCATACAGTGCCTCATATGGTGCCATCTCAATACTGGGCTGGTAGCTATTATTATAGGTAAATTCCACTAAAGGCAAATAGTCTTCCCAGGATGAGTGAAAGTCTATCACACAAGCCCGTAGCATATCCTCCAGAATCTGAATGGCCCTCTCAGTCTGCCCATCAGTTTGAGGATGAAATGTTGTGCTAAAACTCAACTTGGACCCTTAGGCTTCATGTAAAGCCCTCCAAAACCGCGAGGTGAATCTCGGATCCCTATCAGAAACAATGTTGACAGGTACTCCGTGCAATCTCACAATCTCGCGAATGTACAACTGGGCCAATCTCTCCAATGAATACTTGGTTGAAAATGGTAGAAAATGAGCTGATTTGGTCAGTCTATCCACTATCACCCATATAGCGTCCATCTTCCTCGAGGTAGAAGGCAATCCAGTCACAAAATCCATAGAAATGCCTTCCCACTTCCACTCTGGAATATCTAGTGGTTGAAGCAATCCCGCGGGCCTCTGATGTTCAGCTTTGATCGGTTGGCAAGTCCGACAATTTGATACGAATTCTGCAATCTCCTTTTTCATACCATTCCACCAATACCCTCTTTTCAAGTCCTGATACATCTTAGTGCTTCCTGGATGAATAGCAAATCGGGATTTGTGGCCATCCTCTAACACTTTCTTTTTGATCTCTGGGGAAGAAGGTACGCAAATCCTGCCTTTGAAGGTTAGAATTCCATCCTTGTTCAATGAAAACTCCCCAGTCTTTCCATCTTGTAATTTCTCCACAATTTTCTTCAATTCAATGTCATTCTGCTGAGCTTCCAAAAGATCCCCATATAGAGTAGGAACTGCACTGACATTCGCAAATAGAATATCACCTTTCAATTCCCGAGATACCATGGATGATAAATGAGCCTTACGGCTAATAGCATCAGCCACCACGTTAGCCTTTTCTGGATGATAGGAAATGACACAATCATAGTCCTTCAGAAGCTCCAACCAATGCCTGCATGCATTCGAGTTCCTGGTTCACCCTTCTTATGATCGAGTGAATATCTCAAGTATTTTGAATACCTTTTTAAAATGATTTTAGGAAGAAAATATTTTAGTGATTATTTTAAAGAAGTATTACGCAAGACAATAACCTAATAGCAGCATATATAGATTTTTGACCAAGTAAAGCATGCTAGTGGAAGAATCTTCTTGGTAGAAAAAGCTATCACTTTTCGTAGTGATTTTTTTTTTTTTAGAAAAGATGAATTATCTTTCTTTTTAAGACGCATACAAGAGAAGGTATAAACATTCATTGCTCTGAAGTGCTCAAGAATTGCATTACATTCTTGAATCACAAGGGTGAATAATGGATGATGGTAGTGGAAAAGTCTCGCCAAAGTCAAACAAATTTATCTTGCTTTTGCGGCCGTGTTGGTACTCTGGCAAAAACACCTAAGCCATTTTTGATCCTTTCAAGCAGAAGACATTGTGGTTGCGAATATATCCATGTTCTCTAATACTTAGATACCATATCACTTTTTGGATATTATTTCTGCTTGGTAAGGAAGCACGTCGTCGCCGGACCTCGTGCCCTCGAAGTTGGCTTAGCAGACACATGTTTCTTTTTGCTGTCAAGGCTTGGTGACAATTGTCACTCTTTTATCAATAAGATAGAAGTGTTCTACTTGGAGCCATTTGAAAAATGGAAGGCTGGAATTTATGAAACGGTGTGACTCAAGGGATGCAACCAAAAGGTGCTTCTAAAAGGGAATAAATATCTAATAAAGATAAAAATGTACAATACCCAAAGGAATATATTCAAAATTTGCATGGGGTCAACCAAGCATAAAAGAATTCCTTTCTCATCAAATGCATTTTCCTTGATGAGATTCCTATACGTGTTATATCAACTTATGAGGCTTTCAATTATTTCCTGTGCATCCCTTATATTCTTCCTTTTTATAGATTTCTAAGTGTATAGAAAATATGAGAGGAAAGGTAAAGGCATATTTATAATAGGGCAAATGGCAAGCATAAATGATAATGATTTTTGATCATCATAGGGATTTAATTTTTTTATATACTATTATACATGCGTAAAAAAGAAAAAAAAATGCAACCAAGTTAAAAAGAAAAATTATAACAGAAAGCAATTAAATCTATCCTAGAAAGCAAGCAAATTTAAAAACTAGAAAGTTTAAAGCTGTGCTGTATCAAAAGTGATAGATTTACCTTCAAGACTTTAAATGAACATTGTCCTCAATGTTTCAAAGAACAATGCTAAATCTAGTGGGAGCAGAAAAACTCACTCAAATGGCGGTAGCTGAGGAAAGTCATCCCAATGGTTGACTCTGTTGTTGTAGATGGAGTTCACTTCAGCCTTTGAATCGTTCCTTCACGACGCAGTAGAGTCATTCCGGAAATAACGAAATTACAATGTTGAAAGCGTCGAACCGATTCATCATTTGATTATTTTGAAGTTCGATTCGATCAGTCCTGTCATTGAAATCCGGTGGTAATGGATGGTTGGGCTGATGTTGCTCTCCTTCTTCTTCTTCTTCTTCCTCCTCTTGGTTTGCTTGGCTTGATTGGCCCTCCCCGCCAGCGGGAAATTGGAAAGACATCCATGTTATGTTGATAAGTTTGGGCAAATGGGAGGATGGGACTAGGCAAAACAATGTCAAAGGGCGTTTTACCTGGCTCTACCAACCAATTGTACTCTCCAGGGCTTCTATCACGAAATCATTTGCATTACCTGTAGGGTTGGATTATCCAACTTTGGGTAGAGTCTAAAACCGCAACTTCATTGGCAGCACCACAAACCCAAAATGGTTAGCAAACAAAAGTAAGCCAATATCATCAATATGGATCTCTCCATTGAAAGCTGGAGAGACGATATCACTAAATAACTCAATCAAGAAATGACTCAAACTCACCTTCCTATGAGCCCTCACCATAGGACCATGTGCCCAACTCCTTCTTGTTCACTGTTCCCGTCTCTATCTCTTGCAAAGCCGTACATGCATAGGAATCTCGTGCATAATCTGGAGAACGGGATGAATATTGTGATGAGGCTTTTGTGTTCTAGATTTGAAGTGATGGAATTCCGGTTACAGCTACCAAAACACATTCTCCCTGGGCCATAGGAAAATCGGCTCAAAGTTGCTGTTAGCAGCAAACCCCAAAATTCTATTTATGTCGAAGGAGGT